>QXCR01000137.1:0-77200 GCA_004380135.1 Stemphylium vesicarium | reverse complement strand
GTATATATTTTACAAGCTCGGATTCCTGCGTGGTGTTGAGCAATCGGCCATTTGCAAGTGCTGTTGCACGCGCTCGTGTAAGCCCTCGGTGGCGTCGTGATAACGTAGATCGGTCGCAATCGTACTTCGCAGCAATATCTGCATATGTAAAATCATCTCCAAGGCTTAGCGATTCAATTGCTGCAAGCGCAGCTTCAATTCCTGTCATGGTGGTTGAGATATAATTGATTGAAAAATGTGGAAAAAGCGGTGTTGCGTGCATTCGGTGGGGCCGTGCACTCGGTGGTGGAACACGTTAGGGTGGCGTGCAGCCGGGATTGCGGAGAGCGAAGAGACACCGATTGGACGCGAAGCCTTCCAGAAGATTTCCTATCGCAGGGTACAGCGCCACGACCACTAATTCTTGATTGAAGAACGCCTCCGTATTTCCGCAAAACAAGCATGCGAACACTGCATCAGCTGAGATGGTTCTTCTAGCCGATATCGTATGATTGCGTACACTTTGCTGGCCCGGGGAAGCTCGGCCAGCTCGGCTTGTCGCAGAGCGCTACACCTCAGCATAACCATTGACTCGATCAAGCATGTAAATACCGTCATGTATTGCGGGTCTGGCTCGGCGACATCTACTTTTGCAGTCAGGGGCCGCGGGAAGGCCACAGTCCTATCTTGAATGCGACAGGGAGGACAACACCACGCTTCGCGAGGGTCTCAGTCAGGTATCACAACATGACGCGTACCGCTACTGTCTCGGCAGTGGCCCAGTCGTCGAACATCGTGCACTATTGTCCACTTGGCACCAAAATTGAGGCGTCGTTTCCGGCTATGGACAACTACAATGGATGCCATACTCTCCAGTTTGAGAAGGCCCCTTGCAAAGTGGCGGTGCACACTTCTCGCGACAACAGGGCTGGGCGGTGGGTCCCTATTTCGTGCATGCCTCAATGATGGGTCTCTTCAACGATGATCGGCAGACCCGCATAGGAACGAAACATGGAACCTTGAGGAGATCGTGAATGGCATCCCAGTCTTCGGAGGAATTATTGCGATATCTATGTCCATCGCGACTACTACTCCACGAAGCTGGACATACAACTTCTGCGTCCAATGGTAGGAGGAAAGCATGAGTAGAATGTCATTGGAATGTCACACCGGAAGATTGATGGGCCGGCGTCCGCTCTGAGTTTCAATTGCCGCTCATCTCGTTAGGAGGCACGAGCAGAGAGTTTCGGGCGGCACATTCGACGTCGGTAGCGAAAGCCTGCAGACCCCTCAGTTCGACAC
Source organism: Stemphylium vesicarium (assembly GCA_004380135.1). Classification (NCBI taxonomy): domain Eukaryota; kingdom Fungi; phylum Ascomycota; class Dothideomycetes; order Pleosporales; family Pleosporaceae; genus Stemphylium; species Stemphylium vesicarium. The sequence goes on along the minus strand of QXCR01000137.1, from coordinate 75,919 downwards.
TAACGCGGCTTCTTGTCCTTTTTGAGCCAAGTTTGCCATGCGACCCTACCCGCAGACTTATCCGACAGCCCTTGGAAGTGCGTCAAGATCTTAGCGAGAAGTATTCACACGTGTTGATTGGCGACTAGAGAAGCATGAGATTACCTAGGCCACTCGCTAACAAGACAGCTCCACGGTGCATGCCGTCCCGTCCAGCACCATTCCACTGCTAGTCAGCTTGCTAGTAATGATCTCTTCGGCACTTTACGTACTAATGAACATGGTAATGTCTCCTTGCTAGGATCGGGAATGATATATTGTTATTCGAAGAGCCCTGAACCCTTCCCCTCTGGGATCTATTTCACCGAGACTCTCCTTCCCCGGAATCGGCCTTACAATTATACACAATGTCGGCTTCCGTCCAGGATTTTCAACTTGCTGCGCTCGCTGCCGGCTTCACAATCGGATTCGGATTCTTGACGGTATGGGAGGCCGTCAAGCAGACTCGGCGGAACCACAGTCCATTGCGGTCTGCATATATCTACATGATATGGGGTGAAATTCTGGTCAATATCATCATTGGCATCATTGGATGGCTCTTTTTGAATGACAGGCTTGGACCAACGTAAGTATTTCGACTTCCAGAGGATAACATCCACTAATGTACAACTCTACAGCGTACCGGTCCTATTCTTCATCCTTTTCTTCTGGGTGTGGGAGATCCAACTGCTCATGCAAATCATCATCAACCGTATCGCACTCATCGCAGAACACCGAAGCACGATTCTGAAACTCAAATGGGGCACCGTCGTCCTGATCACCGCCATCAATATCGCAGTCTTCTGTATCTGGATACCATCGCATACCGTCCCACCTGCCAGCGAAACGTTCGTCAAAATCAATAATGTCTGGGATAAGATCTCCAAGGTCCTGATCCTAATCGTCGACGCTGGATTGAACTGGTACTTCCTACGAACTGTCAAGATCAGGCTGGTGCAGCAGCACGGCCTAGTCAAGTACGCACCGCTAGTAGGCTTTAACGGAAAGCTGATGGTAGTCTCCATCGCCATGGACGCTCTCCTCATCGGGCTCATGTTTCTCAACAACCAGGTCGTCTACGTCCAATTCCACCCGGTCGTCTACATGGTCAAACTCAACATCGAAATGTCCATGGCCTCCCTTGTCGTACGTCTCGCTCAAGGCAAACCACAGAACGATATGCGTCCCGAAGAATTCCACAGTTCCACGGATCCCAACTCGCGATCCCGATCCGTCGCACCCTCACAGCAGCCTCCATCCATCCAGCTTACCAGTCGGTCTAAGCGCAATACAGCCAACCTACGTAGTCCAGGGCTGAGCAAGATTGACAGTGATGACAGCTTGGATCTCGGTGGTATTCAATGCAGGACTGACCTGCACATAACACATGAGGATAGGAAAGATTTTAATGATAGGAAGGATTTTGTTGAGGGTAGTTCAAGGAGTAGTAATGAGGCGCCGGCGCCGAGCGTGTTTGGAGATGAGACGCCGCTGCACAAGAACGGTCACAGGGTACTGGAGAGGGATATGTAATGATATTTTCCTTTTGTGTTAGCTGGTCGTAATGATGATACCCGTGCATGTAATGGGGGATGGAAAGCCTCCTGTGTTTAGATCAATCTTTTGGGTGTGTTCCGTGAAGTTCTTCATCAGCTCCTCCCGCTCGTACATTGGCTTGGTTGCCTAAACTCGCACATGACGTCAGCTCCACCCTGTCATTCATGCAACGAACGAGCCGGACAACACCATGACCTCTACGTGATCACTTACCATGTCCTCAGGTAACATCTCCCCCAAATCACATCTGCTGCAATGCAGCAAATCGACTTTGTACTTGGATACGCATCGCTTCATTCTCCAGTTCGCAGTCTTGGGCTACATCGGCCTTGCTGCACGCCTGGTCATCGCACTCAACAATTACGATTTCTATCACGACCAGTTCGGCCAGTTGAAAGCACTCTGGTTTCTCTGGGATCTGTGCGAGAAGGAAGAGGGGGTACCATGGCCTGGAGACGAGAAAGAGAAGGTCCGTGAGGCAGTATGAAAGAGGCTTGCAAAGGCAAATCGTGAGAAGTTGAAGAACGATCGAATAGAGGAGGTAGAGGAAGAGCTGGAGCGAATGGCTAAAGATGAAGCGGCTGGTTGGTACTATCCTACCAAGCTGCCTGGTTCGGACCTCACACGCAAGCTTGAACGCAAGCCCACGATTGAGCAAAAACTGGAGGCGGCGCAAGCCATTATTAGGAGCTTCGAAACAGCAGATTCGGTGTCTGATGTCTTGGATGTAGGGAGTGGGCTCATTCATGCACTGGATCTTGTGATGTCGGCCCAAGAAGACTACGATAAGCAGGGAGAGTCGGATCAAATTGACATGCAGAGTAGGTATTCCGTAAACGATATGTTGAGATGGTATGTAAATGGAATGGATGCTGGGTACTACGATCTCCGGTCGCTGGCGTGGTCGCGACATGTTTGGAAAACGCTGAAAGAAGGTACCATGAGCGAGTCACTCGATATTGAGGGTGAAAGACTCCAAAAGTTTGCAGATGATTTCGAAAGCTCCCTTTACGATCGCCTCGCCAATGGTCGTTTTCGACCAAAGGAACACCTCTCCCTCGAGAATCTCATGAAAACGGCGGAGCACGACACGAAATCCATGATAGAAGACGAAGAAGATGAAGAAGTGCCGCGAATTACTGCATTGTTTCGTGAGCCGGCCAACGATTCTCAAATCTCGGAAGCTGAATCACGTCTCAGCACTACACTGCCCGCCGATTACGTCTCCTTCCTCCGTGCCAGTAACGGTTTTGGTCCGACGTGGGGTTATGCATGGAGAGCTCACACACCCCCACTCCACAGCGCGGCAGAGCTTCGATGGCTCGATCCCGACACAGAAGACTACTTCACAGACCTAAATCTCGACATACCCGATCGTTGGGACAGGTGGCCTTTTGCACCTGCACCCACAGCGAAATCAAGCTATAGTCCTTACCCCGAGCACTTTCTTATCGGCCGCGCCTTGGAGATAGGAACCGAGGACGTCTATAATACATGGCTTATCCCGCCATCCAACATCACACCAATCAAAGACGCAGTCAAAAAGATGCTGGAAGACGAAACTTTGGGTGAAAGGGAAAAGTGCAGCGTAAGGAGTACTACAGCTGAATTTTCGGGTAGCCTTCAGGCGTGGAATGAAACGCAGTGGTGTTGTGTCACTTGGGTTTCTGGGGGATCCGCTGATTTGGGATTTCATCCTAGTTTCAGAGCGTTTCTGGAAGACGAAGCAGCGTATGGAGAGGTGATAAGAGGTGGGGGAGAAGTGGAGAAGATAGCAGTTGGTAGACAGTGGCTGGGGAGTGTTCTTCAAAGAGATGGAGGGGCTAAGGAGTCTGCTAGACCCCAGTGGCTGAAGGACTCGATCGATGCGGTCGTGAGGCCGAGGAAGGTATAGGGTGGCGATGTAGATTGTCGGCGCGGTCCTTTCATTGCTTCGCCATCCATCGAACGTAAATCAAAGTCGTCCTCAATCCGGTGGGGCTTAAATCCTGCGATGTCCTTTAAGATGAAGAAAAAGATGCTTCAAGCGCGAATGATAAGGCGACCTTGCTTTCGATGTGATCATGCTGGGTTAATGCACTGACAGTATCACTGACGAAAAGCCTATTAGGTACGAACTCTTGCCTACAAAGGTGAGGCCAGCACATCTTCTCCTCTGCGCTAAATATTGTAGTATAAAGTAAACACACCGATAGCTTTTGTCCATGGGTACACCCGTCTTACATGCATATCCCGCATGCACCTCTCTTTCCACACCACCAATCGCAGCGCAGCGATGCATGTACATCTATTCGCCTATCTGGTATGCTCTCTAATAACGCTAACGATTGTAGTACACTTCAACCCCAGAAATGCAGAAGTAAGGCGCAGCCCGAGCTGCAGCACCTTCAACACCCGGTCTTGAGTCCTTCCACCACAGCAGGCAACCTTGGCGTCGTCCCCCCTGGGTACTTGAGGTCTGCTTCACGCTAAGAATTGCAGTGTAGAACCTAGTCAGGAAATTAAACGTTTCACTCAGCCTGCCCTAAGATGAGCCTTTTTTTGGAAGACTCGCTTTGCCGCTTTAGCTCCTCTTCTGGACTGCGGGCGGTGTTTGAGCGCATTGAGTGGACGTTCCTTCCCTTTTCGTCGACGCAGAATCAAGCATACCGTACAGCCTTCCATACCGAGACGCATGGAATTGATCATCCTCACCCGCGTCGCAATGCCATCGCTCTTTGCTTTTACATTCCTCTCTCTTCCCCCGTTGCTCAGTACCGCGTCGCTTTCTTTGCTAAGTCTCAAGTCGTTATTCCATGCTGCGCGGACGCCTTGCTGTCACGAGTGACGGTGTTTTGAAAAGATGGTTGCCTATTGCTGAATGCCTCGCGCGCTGGAGAATGCAGTGCAAGGCCGTGGGGGCTGAGAAGGCTTTGGAGTTTCCCTGGCCTAGACAGGTATCTTCTCCTCCGCGCTAAAAATTGCAGTACAGGTGAACTTTTCAGCCCCCAAATGACATTTTCATTCATGATTGGCCAATGGATTGGTACCTCGGCTTCCAGGTAGCGTCTCGCCAGCACACACATCTTCTCTTCCGCGCTAAAGATTGCAGTGCACTACAGTATCTAGGTAGTCTTCTAGAAGACAGCCATACACTTCATGTAGGCATGATTAGACGGAGCATGCCTAAGTATGTACTCGTGCGTGCTAGGAATTTCAGTGCAAGCTCAAGGCTCCCCGCGCACACTTGAAAGGACCACTGCCTAGGCTAGGGTCGATTGGTAGATCGATAATGGCAGTTAAGCGGCACAGTACAATCTCACCTGCATACACATCTTCTCGTCTGCGCTAAGAATCGCAGTGCAGACCGATTGTTTTCAATCCTTAGTATGGTCATGTGCGGTATTGCGCATCCAGCCTTGTGCCACGGGTGTGGCTATGCGGTGCTGTGCTGTGAATTGAAGGTCAGCCTTCTTCGCTTCAGAAGATACGACTGTTGACGAGCATGACGTTGACATGACAGTGGAGAAAAGAAAAGCAGTATCAGGAAGGCATTCTATTCATTGATCGTTGATGCAGTTTTTGCCCGCACCTCTCATCTTTGGCTACGAGCATATAAGGCTGAACAACGGATCGTAATGAACGCCAAACCACGCATATCTCATGTTGCCATAATGACCAGACCCAGAAGCGAAGTCATCAGCGACTGAGTGCGGGGAAAATCTAGCACCTTTCGAAAACCAAGGAACGCATCATAGAAAGCAAGCCTCGAGGTCTTCACATATGCAAACCCACAACGTGCCCGAACTCCATGCAGTCCAATGCTGAGCCAATAACATGATCCTTAGACCTCCTCCTCGACCACCGGCTCGATAAACTCCTCCTCATCCTCGACAGGCTCGCTCTTGACCTTCTTGGCCTTCGGAACAAACTCCTCAGTGTCGTCGTCTTCCGACTCAGCCTCAGTGTAGCTCGCCTTCTTCTTGCCGTTAAGAGCGCGCTTGCCCCGAGCTGCAGTTGGCGACAAGAGGGCCTCATCGTCATTAACAAGGCCTTCGGGACCGTCATCTGACTCAACGAAGTCTTTCTTAGCGCGGGGCGTGACCTTGGCACGGGCACGAGGAGTCTTCACGGGGGTAGTAGCGGCGGACTTGGAGGGTGTGCTGGTAGCGGAGTTGAGGTTGGTGTTCCCAGAAATTTTCTTCTTCTTCCAGCCATAGAGACGGCCTTCGATGGCTTTGGCGGTGCATGCTGTAAGAGGAGAGAGGTCTGTTAGTGTTGGATAATGTGGGGGGATTGGGGGTGAGACGAACGCATGCCGGCATCGGTGACGCGCTGGGCGATTTTAGTGCAGAGAGCTTTGCTGAAGCTGATGTTGCATTCTTCGAAGACACTGTAGAGGAGCTGGGGGCATGGTTAGTTGCTATGGCAGTGCGTGTGGGATGTTGGTGGTGATTCGGAGGTACTTACGAGGGCGTCTAGCTCGGCGGTCCACCTGACTGGCATCTTGACTGGAGATAATGCGGTCTACTAAGGTAGTTGGTATGAGCGATATGACATGCTTGAGTGTGACTTACTTCTGTTTGTGATGATGTTGTGGGTGGTTGAGGTACAGACTGCAATGCAAGCGGGGCAGGACGAAGAAAGGCTGAACCGAGGGTGGATTGGGAGCTTATGGGGAGATGAAGGAAAGGTTGGAAGGTTGCGGGGAGGGTGTGGCTTTATACCCGTAGTAGGTGCGGGGGCGGGATACAAGAACTGCGGTGAAGGTGAGTCTGCCTATTCTGTTGCAGAGATAGGACCCTGGTCCCGCCCTGCTCTCACCCTCACTTTTCCCGCGCTTGGGGGTTTGGGGAAGACAGGCCGCAACGTTGTAGTGCATGGTGAGAGATATCTTGAAGAGCAAAACATGGTGCAGCTGTTTGACGCAACAGTCCCATACTCCCATGCCCAACGCACTCACTAATATCGTCTATACCCACAGATATCTCCAAGCCGTACCCTCCCCCTACCCGTATTTCAAGCAGATATCCGTAATTTATAAGAGCACAAAACAATTTGATAGTCATAACACAAATGCGTCGAGAACTGAAACTACTGACCATCATCTTCACCAGACATTTGCGTCGCGCGTTGGACTGTGGTAGCGCAGAGGCATAACTTGAGTGAAACATAGCAACCAGCATCTCTGTCATACATACTACCACTACGTTCCTCAACCTAGACCACTCGCACACCCTGCATTCTAGTTGTCTGCTTTGCTCATGCGGCTACAAGATATATGCGCCCAATAGCAGACACCTCAGGCTTTGACAGATTGAAGATTCAGTAATGAAAAAGACATGATATACTGATGAGACCAAGAAACATAAGAAAAGTTGATCACGAGTAGAAAGAGAAGTCTACATATTCACCCCAGCCACGTGCCGCAGAGCGACAACGCACAGCAGATACACCATGCAAACAATATCTCTAGGCAATACAGAAGGCCACCCCGCGGGGCCTCAGTCATGGGAGGTGGTTCCTATCCCTCCGCCGAAGCAGGCTCGCCTGCTCCCTCAACATTCCCCAACCCCTCCTCATTGTCCTGACGCACCGCCTCAACACCCTCCTGCGCAACCCCCTCTTCTTCCTCTGCCACACCTTCCACATCTCCAACATGACCTCCTCATTCGGCGTCTTCTCCAGATAAATATGCAACTCCTCGGGCACAGGATACAGCTTCTCGCGCTCCATCTCCGTCATACCACCCCGCCGCTCCATCGCCTCCGCCTCGCGGACAAGGTACCTAGCCCAGGCGAGCTCGTACTTGAAGACTTCCTCGAGGCGCCAGGGCTTGCGCCTTCGGGTGCGGCGTTGGCTTCCAGCCGGCGATTTGTCTTTTTCGATCTTGTAGTCTGCCAAGATCCATTGGCATATCCCGAGCACGCGGATGTTGACGGGATTGGTGTTCGCACGCTGTAGCCACATCTTGCGTAGGCGCCGGACTACGTTCTCGTAGGCGACCTGGGGTATCAGGCCGCAGGGTGGGAGGTCGGTCCCGAAGAGCGCGGGCACTGAGTGGTTAGTATGTTAAAGTGGTGCTGCGGAACGGTGTCAAGCCTATCAGGCGGTAGCGCAAGTACGTACTGTGTGGTAGTAGCGCGAGCTCCTGCTCAAGGTGCACTCGATTACCATCACGCGGCCTATCGCTGCTGTCAGACGACGAAGTGACATTGTTGGTTTCAGAGGCGCACCAGTCGGGGCCATCTTCGCAACGTCAGCTTTCACGTACATTGCGCGATACTAGGCAAGACTTACGCTGCGGGGTCAATGGTGCTGCGTAGCTGCTGCTCGTGATCAAAGGTTTCGAATCCATGTTTAGTTATATTCTCGGGAACGAATGCTGCGATAGTGGGTATGTTGAAGCGATAGAGTTGTAGAAAGTGGGGTGTTGCGGTGTAACAATTGAAAAGGAAGCAAGCGGTAAGACAAACCAGAGTCGGTTTGTGCCTGCCCGACCAAACGCGCAAAGTCCATAAGAGTGTGAGGTAAGGGAAAGTGAAAGGGCATGGACGTAGAAACACGTTGCGATTTGAAACACGGAGTCATTCAGATGGCAGGACATGACAGAAAACCACAACCTGGGTACTTGGCCTATACATCAATGATGCGGGAATTTTAGACGTCTGACAGTCGTATGTAGCTTCAAGGTTATGCTGCGACTACGTCGTGCCATCTACAAGGCCTTGCCCATGAACTTCCTCTTAGTATAGCTTAGCCACCACTTGCTGGGAGCGTTGGTCTCGTCTGCGTATACCCTGTTGAGTAATCGTGTCGCCAGCTCCTGTCGCATCTGCATAATGTACTGTCGCATCACTTCGGCGGCGTTTCTGTCCGCAGGTGCCTCGAAAGCCTGATTCAGTGGGAACCCTGCGTCACCGGGGATAGCAAAGTTGGTGTCCAGAGCGATATTCATGACGGACTGTTTTACGGGGTCAGCTTCTGATGTTCGCCCTGCTCATCCCCATTCCGAATGCACACACCTTCTCAGCCTCTCTCCGTGTCATACTAGGCTTGATCTTGCCCAGTAACTCGCTCACGTATAGAATACCATAGATGAGCACGCGATCAGCTGGCCCCTTGATTTCGAAGTTGCGGAAGAATGTGTTGGCACGGAAGAGAGCTAGAATCTCGTCTAGAGGATCATAGGACTCGTGCGAGGCATCGATGGTGAGCTCCGTGACATCGGCGGGCAGGGCAGGCAGTTGAACGGCGGGGCCACGAGTGCGTGTCCGGAGAGGGAGGAGCGCAAAGTTGCCTGATACATAGGTCAATTAACATAAACTCGGCCGGTAGGGCTATACGACTGTACCAATCAATTGCTGGTTGGGCTCATCGAGGAAGACGGAGTGGTAGGCCTGGTGGGGTGTGAGCTGTACATATTCCGCAAGAGTATTTACCCAACAGTCTCAATCTTTTTGGGGAGTTCTCTAACTTACAGGCATTTTGAAATGTGCGTGCCTGCAAAAGTGGTGTGTTGGGTGACGTTCTTGGAGCTCGGCGGAGGTGACGGCGTAGCTCCGCTGGACGGCTGCTGAGGTGTGCTCATAGGGCTGACGGGGCGGGGGTGACTAAGCCACAGCCCATTAACGCGTCTCTGCACGCGGCGCGTCACCCGAACTTTCTGAGCACTATACTACACACAACACTATTCACTGCCCCAATCCGACTCAAAGCTGCCCGAATCAACTCAAAATTCTACCCAAATCAAGCCGTTGCCATGTCGGATATCGAAGATGAAATGGACGTCGATGCGCCCGCTGTGGACAATTCCATAAGCTTTGGCGGTGACCAGAAGAAGGGCAAACGAAGCGCCGCCAATCTACCTGTAGAGGCTGAGGATTCTCTGCCATGGTATGTTTTAGATCTCTACATATCTGTCTCTACAAGTGTTAAAAGTTTCCCTAGGGTGGAGAAGTACAGACCAAACTCTTTAGACGATGTAGAAGGCCACAAAGACATAATAGCGACCATCAACAAATTCGTCGACTCGAATGTATGCTTCTCGATCAGTCCGAATGTTCCTCACTGACTAGTCAAGCGACTACCCCATCTTCTACTTTACGGCCCACCAGGAACCGGAAAGACCTCGACCGTCCTCGCGCTCGCACGACGTATATACGGAAGCAAGAACATGCGGCAGATGGTGTTGGAGCTGAACGCATCAGACGACAGAGGTATCGACGTAGTCCGAGAGCAGATCAAGACGTTCAGTAGCACCAAGCAAATCTTCGCGGCTGCACCCAAACCAGGCGACTCCTCGCTTGCGACTTTCAAGCTCATCATTCTCGACGAGGCGGATGCCATGACTGCGACTGCCCAGATGGCGTTGCGACGAATCATGGAAAAGTACACGGCCAATACACGTTTCTGCATCATCGCAAACTACACACACAAACTCTCGCCTGCTCTACTCTCACGTTGCACGAGGTTTCGCTTTTCGCCTCTCAAAAACCGAGACATCAGAAATTTGGTCGACAAGGTCATTGAGGAGGAAAAGGTCAACATCACACAAGATGCCACCGATTCGCTCGTCGTGTTGAGTAAAGGAGACATGAGACGATCTCTTAACGTCCTGCAGGCCTGTCACGCCTCGAGCACGCCGCTGCAGCCATCGGGCAAGCCACCAGTAGACCTGAGTTCCATCGTGCGCGATCAAATCACCCAGACTACCATCTACGACTGCATAGCAGCCCCGCATCCATCCGATATCAAGTACATCATCGAGACGCTACTCTCCAAGAATGACATGACCGAATGTCTCCGAACCATCAACAACTTGAAGACAATGAAGGGCCTGGCGCTCGCGGATATCCTCACGGCCATCAGCGAAGAACTAGTCACAAACGATGTGCCTTCGCAGGTTATGGTGACCTGGATGTCGGGTTTGGCGGACATTGAATACAGACTAAGTGGAGGCGGAAGTGAAACCATACAAACAGGCGCGGCAATTGGTGTTGTGCGGACAGGGGTGGAGCTTCTAGAGAACGGAAAGAGATGAGGTAGGCTGTGTTGATATAAAGCAAGAGACGAATTGCTCGAAATGATACCATTTGATTGTCGCGATAGAAGCGCGGCCACGCACTCCCCGCAACTCGAGTATCCCAGTCGTGAACGGACAAAAACTTGGTGGGGCATGGGTGTATCACAATACCAAGAATCACCGCGGTGATAGGGTGAGAGTCGTGTTTTGCGCTAACCACGCTAGTCAAGCCTACACGCGACCCTCACGCGCTTCGTACTGACGTAGCATAGATATACACCAGACACCACATCAACAAACAACATTGGATTCAACTACTGACGTTTCACTCAACTGGAAGAGATCGATATTGTCGCCGCTGCCACGCGCGCACCAGAATCACTTTTCCGCCACATTCCCCCACTACATTCGAGCATTTCAACATGCCTGTCACTGTAGGTTGTCTTGAAGACGTAGGCGCGAGACATAGCTGAAGAGAAGCAGAGAGGAGATGGTCCATCCAGACGCCGACTGAGCACACGCCGAAGTTTCGACCCTTTACCGGTTCCAGCATCCAAGGAAGCCGCTAAACTGCAAGAACGACGGGCCATGGTTGGAAAACCCAAGCGACCAACTCGATGGCGGGGTCCCGTAAGTGAATTCTGACTTTTTTAATTTCTACACACGAATCTAACATGTCTCTAGAAAAGAAAGGATGATGCTTTCCAAGCAGCATGGGCAAAGAACATGGCGCCCGCCGTTCAATCACAGACAGTAAAGCGACAACCACAAAAACAATCGCAGAATCCAGATCGCCAGGCGCCAAAATCGCAGAACATTGAACTTCGATTCTCCTTCTCCGCAGCACCAGAAGAAGAACCACCAACCCGACGAGGCCGCGACGAAACCATCACCCAAAGTTTCTCCGGCCTATCCATGAGCAACAACAGCGCAGCGACCCGCTCCGTCTCCGCTAACCCCTCCCAAACCAAAGCCCCAACCCTCCAAGAGCCGCGGCGGCACTCAGAATCCATCTCGCAAGCCCCTCAACTAGCCAAACCGCGGAAGAAGAGAGAAGGCTACGGGTTCAGCTACTCCGAAACCTTCATGTACGATTCCGACGACTACCCAGACACGGAATGCGAATGGGAAGCGTCTGAAGAATCGCAATCGCCGCGGCCACCAGCGGGGTCTTCATCGCCATCGAATCCGTATCTGAACTGGGATGGAACGGAGCGACGGGACGCTTCTTCCCGGCCAACGTCCAGAGACTCGACCACCACCGTCGAAGACACATCCTTCAACGATCTAGTGGTACTCCGCGACGTAGGCTCCTTTCATCTCGCGCGGCCTCAGCGCATCCTCCCCTGCACCCGCGCAACGCGCGAAGACACGCTTCGTCTCAAGCTGCGCGCCAAATCTCTCATCGACAAGTTCGAAGAGTCTGGTGAGATTCAAGCGCAGCTTTTGACACGGTTGGAGCGTATGATGTATGCTTTGCAACAACAAAAACATGTCCACTCCCATCATCCACAACAGCAACAGCAGCATCTCCACCCAGCCCAGCACCTCCAAAAGCAGCACGAGCAGCAAGACGATAAAGAATCTAATCCCCTAGCATCATGCGCGACTAAACTCCGCTCTTTCCTCCTGCGCATCAAACAGGATAGGATCGATACGGGCGAACATGCGACGATTGTGCAGCATGAGATTGAGTGGGTGGAGTGGCTGGTTGAGGCGAGTCGCACGGGGGTCATGCATGTTAGGGGCGTGGGGTGTGCTTGTCGGCCGGATTGGGATCCTGAGTAGTGGGTTGGGAAAGAGGGGAGGGGGAGAAGTGGACGGCTGGGTTGGATATCTGGGTAGATTTCAGGGATGCATGTACATGTGGATGTGGATGGATAGAGTATGTGTTATTCATTCTGCCTTCTATCCTCTGCCTTCCGTGTGTTGCTTATTTGCGTGGATTGTATACTGGTATCAATAGGAACAAGGCTATCTCGAAGCTTTCTTGAGCAAGCCACTCTACCGGAATACCTCGCAGAGAGAAACAAGAAAAAAAGAAAACGCCAGAGAAATGCTGTTCTTACGAAAAAAAGAGGAAGTTCCCCATGCACTCCCTTCCGATGCGCCCATCAAAACACCCCTCATGAAAGTGAAAGGACGTAGGAAATACTTGCCCCGCGTGTTTATGCCCCTCCACATCCACAATATGAAAACGCCAAATTCTTTGCCTATTGGTACACATTTCTGCTACTCCGCTCTTTCTCTTGGAAAACGCGTCCGGTCCAAGACGGCGACATCTCTTCCTCCCGCCAGACATCTCATTGGGAGAGACGGGGCGGAGTGATCCAGACTTTCGAGACCATCCAGCGCCATCTCATCATCTCCTCCTATAAATATCATTCGCATCTCTTTCCCTCCCCCCACCGCCACCATTATCCCTCCCCCTCCCATCTCTCCTCTCCGGACTGCGCGACCTTGTCCGCCCATCCCGTCTTTCCTGCGCAAAGTTATTCCGCGGATGACCACCACCACCACCACCACCACCACCACCAGCCCCACGATCGCGATACGCGCCACCGCCGCGGTTGCGATCAGCCCGGTCATCCGTGTATCCCTCTCGCGAGTTGCCCGAGTCGCGGGAGCCGCGGCGCGTTCGATCGTCTGGTTCGCGGGAGCGGCGGGGACCTCCATCGGCGCCGTAACTGGGGATGTAAGTGTCGCCGCCGGCTGGAGGTGGACCTCTGCGGCGGTCTGCGCCATCGGGGCCGTAGCGGGGGACGGGGGGCAGAGGGTGGCGGCCGTCTGCGGGTGGGGCTGGGAGACCGTTGTGGCCGCGGTCTGCGCCGCCGCCGCCCCAGTTTGGTCGTCGCTCACCTGGTGGGGGTGGGGGTGGGGGTCGGTGTTCGTAGGGGCGGCGGTCATACCCTCCTCTTGGGCCGCGGTCGACGCCTGGTGGGCCTCGATCTTGGGGTCCGCCGTATCTTCGGTCGCCGTTTTGCCAGGATTGTGGTGGTGGGCCTTGGCCTGTCCATTCGCCGTTGGGGCCTCCGCCGACGGTGCCGCCTTGTGGCGCTGGGGGGAGCGCTTGTTTCTGGCCGCGTGCGTTCCGTCGGTCGAGCTCGTGCGAGTCGGCGAAATGGGGGATGTCTTCTTCGCGCATGGGTAATGGTGTCTCTCGGAAGTAGGGATGGTCGATAGCGTCGATGGCGTTGATACGTTTCCGCCAGTCAAGCTTCATGAGATCTTTGATGAGCGACAGTCCTAGAGCTGAGAGTTCGCGGAACCTTTGCGCAATGTTGCCTGTGCTGGGTCCAAAGTTGCGAACGGGCTCAGCTCCTGGTAGCTCACTCCAACCCGGCATGCTGACGTCGTTCGGGGAGCCCACCAACTCGAATATGATTTGCGCTTGATGTATGTCGCTCTGGCCTGCAAGGATAGGTTTGCGCTTGAACATTTCGCCAAAGACACAGCCTGCGCCCCACATGTCGATAGCCGGCGTGTATTTCCTGAGCTGCAAAAGCAACTCTGGGGGTCGGTACCATCTAGTGACAACAAGCGTAGTGTATTCGCGTTTCGCCTCGCCGTTGCCCCTGCCGCGTCGTGGCACCGCTTCGTCATAGTGTCTCGCGAGACCGAAATCGGCTATTTGTAGTCGCCCGCGGTTGTTGATAAGAAGGTTGGCTGCCTTCATGTCTCGATGTAGAATGTGGTTGTCGTGGAGGTAGGCCAGACCCTTGAACAGCTGGAGCATGTAGCACTTGATCTGCGCTTCCTGGAATCTGACCTCGGGGTTGTCGAGAAGACCTGAGAGATCGTGATCCATGTACGGCGTGACCATGTACAGTATCGCGCGCTTCCTGCCCTCGGTCTTGGGCCGCTCGACGGCCATTTCCTCGAGTTTCAACACATTATCATGCGACAGCATCTTCAGCAGCTTGATTTCTCGCAGCGCCGTGATGGGAAACCCGTCCTTTTCGTTGTGCATCAAAATCTTCTTCAGCGCATAGACACTGCCGGTGGATCGTTGACGCGCTTTGTGGACTTCACCAAAAGTACCCTCTCCTAGCTTCTGCATCATCTCGTACTCGCCGATCTTACTGCATCCTTTGAATCGGCGTTGCAGGGTGCGTGACGGCGTCGCACCCGCCGGAGTCGCCATGTCGGCGGCGGGGTTGGCGATATTTCGTGAGTGATGGTTCGGAGGTACGTTTCGTACTCGGGGCTAAGTGGTCCGCGGAGCCAATGCCCGCAGGAACTCGCGCGATCGATCGAGTGTGGTGTAGTAATACAACGAAGGGTATCCAGTCGCGATGATGGGCGCTTGTACGTATCGGAGGGCTCTAAGAGATAGCTATTGTGCAGGCATGACAAAGGCGATGGTTTTGTCGCGAGTGAAGGAACAGACGACGCGATTGACGGTTGATGCCAAAATCTTGGCAACGCAACGCTAACGTAGCCTCCATCGGACCTTAACCACACCTCACTCACGAAAGACGTCAACGAGCCATTGCACCCCGGATATCGCAGGTACACACTGTGCCATACTACTGGAAGCTGCCATAGAGATTGACGACTCTTCAGGCTCGACTCACACCATGCAACCCACATTCGCCCGCATGGGTCCGCCCAAATATGCGCCGCACCCAAACCACCCCATCCACATTCACCCGGTCCGACCACTATACCGATTCATGGCAACTGGCCTCGGCGCTTCAATGTGGTTTTTCGTAGGTGGAAACTCCCCGCACGAATAGGGGAGGTGCTGACGAGGGCAGTTGATGTACCGCGCGAAGAAGGACGGCCCCGCGCTCCTCGGCTGGAAGCACCCATGGGAACATTGAACGATGGGCGAGAGCATTGGGTGGCAGCAAAAATGGCGGAGTTATGATAGAAATGGCAATCGGATCCGCCAATTGTACATACGAGGAGCATGTCAGGCAGAAAGACTAGTACCAGGGCTCCGATATCCAACGCGACCAGTGCCAAGAAATCCAGAACAGCAATCAAAGCAATCGCGTCACATGCGTATTCATCACAGTTCTCTCAGAATTCAAGGAAAGGAAAACCGGTATGCTGAAGTTTAGACTTTACGTTTGAGTTGAAGTACATATATTGTACACAGTTCTCCGCTCCTCCAATTAATTCCCATCTACGCAGCCGGCTTTTCAAACAAATAGTGACTTACACCCCAAGTATCACCTCCATCCCACCTGAACAATTCAGAGCAAGCCAGATAGAAGACCTGCCACCTATTCCACCACGTCAACGCGCCCTCCTCACCATACGTCTCGACCAGCCCCTTCCAAATACTCTCCTTATTCTTCAGCATAGTAACAAGCCAATCTTCACACGTCTTGGAGTAATGCATGCCAGAAACCCACCACTGCTGCTTAACCCTGAGATCATCCTGGAAGAACAGCAGTAAATCCGCCGAAGGCATCGTACCGCCCGTGAAGAAGTGTTCCGTCATCCATCCGCCCTCAAAGTCGTACGGCGTAGTGCAATGGGCGAAAATGTGCACGAAGAGCTTGCCGCCTGGTTTGAGAGCCGTGGCCACTTTGCGGAGGAGGAGCTGGTAGTTTTTCATGTGCTCGAAGAGCTCGATGGAAATGACGCGGTCGTATGCCGACGGCAGAAACTCGTAGTCGACCACATCGCCGGTGATGACAGTTAGGTTCTTGAAGCCTTTCGAGGCGGCGACGCCGTCGATGTATTCTTTTTGCGTGCGTGAGTTGGAGAAGGCGGTGATTTGCGAGTTGGGGAAGATTTCGGCCATGTAGAGGGATGCCGAGCCCCAGCCACATCTAGCGTTTTGTTAGCATTGAAGTTTTGAATGGAAAGTGATGTCTTTTATCGGGGAGTTGAGTATTGAGATGCACGTGACATTGCACAGCATTCAAACCCCAACAACCAGTACAAGAAGAAAAGAAATAGAAAGAAACTCACCCCAAATCCAAAACACTCATCCCATCCCTCAACTCCGCCCTCTCAACATACAACCGCATCATCGCGACCTCAGCCTGCGCCAACGTCTCCCCACCCTTCTCATACAAACAACTCGAATACTTCATCCGTGGGCCCAACATACCCTTTAGCACACTCGTCCCCACTTCGTAATGCTGCTCGTTAGCCGTCGACGTTTCAATCGCAATAGGCCGTTCCCGGAGTAGCTTGACGTAGTTCATCTTGGACTCGTACCCGGCTTCCAGCGACGTGGTTGCGATGGACGCCAGGCGGTCGGCGAGCTGCCGCCGGATTCCGACGCGGATTACGGCATGCGGGAGGTAGCCGTTGTCGAGGAGGGGGTTTATGACTGCGTCAGTATCGACGAGGTCTGTGGGTTCGTTAGGAAGGTGGGTTTGGTGGTTGCCTGGGGTGAGAGTGTGTATATACTTGATATGTAGTTCATGATGGGCAATCCGACTACTTGACGTCTTAGGCAAACTTCGATTGCTTGACAGACAGATGGGGTTTGGTCTGTTTATGAGAGAAGAGACCTAGTGTGAGAATTCCCAGGCACGTGAAGATACATCGCGACCTTGACAGCCGTGGTGTTCGGCTTCAGAAGCGTTTCGTAGTGCGCTTAATCCGGCTTAGTCCCGTGCGTGATGACGTCAACGACTGGATAGAAACTGTTATCGGTCGCAGTAAGCACTGCAATAGGACACGAACCGGAAGCCGCGGACACCTCGTCTACGTACAGGACACATGTTCGTTAGATTGGCTAGGCTACCGGTCGGCAAATAGTAACTTGTGCGATGCACTACGGGAGATCAGCACACACAGGCGGCTGAACACCTGTTCCATGCGACGCTAATGACAGGCATTGATAGAGTGGGATGGTGAGAAGCGGTGGCGGGAAGCGTTGGCTGGAATTTTACATAAGAGCGCGATTCCTTCTTGCTTCTACTTGTTATTTTGTACTTCTTCAATGGGGATGTAGAGACACTGTTATCGACTGGAAAATCAGCCATATGATGCATGTGCACACAGTCTGGGGAAAGTGTGATCCTGAGCGTCGGGGCGAAGGAGGAGGTTTCGGAGAGAAAGGACGTTGTGTGTGGTAATGTCTGTCGTTCAACTCATCTTTCACTCTCTTTTCGATTCATTCTCTAGAGGATCACAGTCGAATATTGCGCCCGCGATGTATGTATGGAAGTTTCCAGCTACTCCGTCTCGTCTCCCGTTTCCGCCCCTAGACCTAGTCTCAGCGCCTTCCTTCACCTGCCAGCGACGTGTACCACAAATCCCTTGTCCGCTCATTTAGCTGTCGTATTATGAACGAGCTCTGGTTGATCATTCTTTACAACTGCTTCCCCTTGAAGTCTCGTCCTCCTCCGCAAGAAGTGCTTGTACAACAAAAATGCTTTTCCTAGGAGTAGGGCAGCACCGACGACAGCACCTATTCCGATACCTGCTTTCAATCCAGTGCCGAGGCCCTTAGGTTCCGCCGGAGCTGCCTCGGTTTCTGACGTACTCGTGCTTTCGTTGGGCGCCATCGAAGTTGCAGTCTCGGACGGAGTGATGTCAATGTCGAGCCTTCTTGCGAGTAATGACGCGTAGTCAGGTGGGAAATCTGGGATATCGGTTGCCTTCCAGTATATTACTAATTCGTTTCCAAGGGGGTTGCCGGCTGTAAGAGTGACCCAAGTCCCGAAGAACCTTCTTCATGTGCTGCCCGAGCTTTCTGTAACCGTATAGAGGGACTCGCTGGAAACCGTCAAGGCAGTATCGGAGAACTGAGTTGCGCAGTGGTTATCATCGCCGAGGGTTTCTCTACTGATATTGCTTGTTTAGCTTCTATGGTTACAACTTAATGAATTCTGGCCTCGCGAGAGTACATTGCACGAGTATTTGACGTAGGCACTAGGAGCTTTCACGTACCCAGAGCAGCATGTGGCCTGCCATGACGATCGTAGCCTGTCGCGGAAGTCGCAGCCGCCCACTCTGTGATCGTAGCCATGGACCAACCATCCGGGCAGATCCCTGGGCTGCATTGTGCGTAGGTACTCTGTGGAAGGCAGCTATGGTCGTGGAGCGCGACGACATTGCTAGGCAACTGATCAGGAATCAACAATGTCGAGAAAGGTGTGCATTCAGCATTTGGGGTGAAAACGGTGGTCAGAGGTATGATATCCACCCCAGATGTGGATGACCGTGTTTCCGTCCTGGACTCCAGACCAGCCTCAGCAACTCCGTCCATGGTTACAGCTCCGAGGCGGATCGAGATGTACGGAGAGGAGAAAGAAAAAGCAGCAGTAGCGACTTGCGCACTTCATAACCAGATTGCCAGCCCGTTGGTGGCGTCTAGTAGGAGATTTGACACCGCTATTAGCACATCCTTGCATAGCATAACATACCACTTGTAATGGCCTCGTCGGCGACCTGCCGCTGGGTAGGAGAGCTACGCCACAGTTGCGCATTGAACCCATCTGAACACGTGAGACGCGTATAGTGGGACGAACTGTGCCGCAGCAAAATACCCGTCGCGTCGCTGCTGCGAAGTTGCTGGTCATTGGGAGTTCAGCCGATGAAGAAGTCGAGTCGTTTACTATGAAGATGCATTGTTATTGCGTGTAAGCACCTCTGCGAAGGCTTGCACTATCTTGTAGAATGGTACGATATATAGCGTCTTGATGTCGTATCTTTTCTGTAGCGGTGGGGTGACTTTCTTGTAGCTAGTTCTATGCCAGTAGCGGGATCTCCCATCTCTTTTCCGTCGCGCCGACTTGAGCAACATCCGCTGCTTCGCCTCCAAAATGTTGCTCGTGCGCGCAGTTCTGGCAGCTATGGCGCTTCCGTTTGAACGAACTCTGGTTGCTCATTCTGGATAGCAGAATTCCTGTCGAGTTTGGCCTTCTTCCGTGATTGCTCTCTGTAAAGCAGAAAAGCAGTCACACCAAGCAATATTGCACCAACCGCTACACCAACACCTATTCCAGCTTTGGCACCAGTGCTGAGACCTGATCCGCTTCCGCTATCCGTTGTTATCAGTTCAGGTGGAGAAGTTGGCGTTGCTGAGTCGATCCCACTTCGATCTGGAGGAGATGCTGTCGCTGCAGTGACTATTTCTGTTCCAGTGGGTGTAAAGTCGATCTGCAAATTTTCCGCTAGAGCCGATGCATACTCGGGATCAAAGTCGGAGAGGTCGGATGACTGCCAGTAAACAAGGAATGGCTGCATTAACATTTGTCCTGACGTAATGATTGTAGTATTGTCTACCGCCTCAGTGTCGATAGTGGTGAACGTGTAAGGACTTCCATCATCTCGTGTCATAGTGACTGCATCGTAGCCATATTGATACTTCGTGATAGGTGTTGAGAAGGAAGATGTGCAGGAGGCGAAAGGGCCGTATGAGGTCATGTCACTGTCGTTCATTGTCAGAACCAGTAGTTAACTTTGAACCAGCCGCTGGAACCGTGCCCCAACGACTTCATCATGGACAGTTATTTCCACGTACTTTCTACAGCAGTTTGCCCCCCATACTCGTTCGCCTCCGCTCGTGTATCCTTCTTTTCTGTATTCGACTACCCTCGCTATGTAATAACCCTCAATGCACGTGCCTGGACTGTGTAGAGAAGTACTATCCGGCTGACAAGAGCTTGGGACAGAGTTCGATACAGACCCGGGATCGTCAAAGTCGGCCTGTATCCATTGATCCGTACACGAAGACGGGTAGGTGAAGGGTGTGGTGAGTGGCAACCAACTTGAAACGGTTGGAAACGGCTCAAGGTAGGGACCGGAGGTGATTGTTACGATGGTAAGGCCTGCATTTTCGATTCCGGCCGCCATGATGTCAAGATGGATATGGAGCGGGAGCTGATAGCTGGAAAGTAAGTGTTACGGCTGGGAGAGGTAGAAGCTGTATGATGGCGGCTTCTAGTGAGGGGAATACCACTGCCAAAGCCTGAGGTACCTTGGGATACCAAGTATATATCGACAAGGGCTATATTGGTGGAGGTACTGCCAAAATATGACATAGTACGTTAGCATTCCATGCATGGTGGCTTCCAGGATGATATGTGATTCGCAAAGGGGACTGCGCCGCAGATGTGCATGTAACAACACTACATGCGTGACTTCCAAGGCCGACCAATCTATTGGCTGCGGAACTTCTTCGGAACTGTGCCTCATCTACAGTCACATCGCCTTGCATTCGATTCCTCTCTTTCTAGAAATTATTGGCACGTGGATGACGCGAGGCGGACAACAGTGTGTGGAACGCAAGAACCTGCGCGCGAAGGCATGACTCGTGGAAAAGCAGTCAGACAGAGCGGTATGCGCAGCGAGTCGATATTAAATGCTTTCGTTCATAGTGCAACCATGAGAAAAGGTGAGTTGCGAAAGTGACTGCGTGCTTTCTTGTTTCGGTCCGTCCTGGGGGCCAAAACAACGTCTCTGTACAGTGGGGCACATTGGCGAGCTGCTCAGATTCAGCCAGAGCTATTGATAGTGTCATCTGCTCGATAAATTCGACACAAGACATGCTTTATCGCGCACTAGTCTAATGGGTGGGTTGAAGTTGCCGGGTTCTGTTGGGGGCCAGTACGCTTCAGAACATCGATCAAGTCAGTGAGCGGCTCAGTTAAGATCAGCTGAAAGCGACACTTGGTAGATGATCTGTCAGGTAACGTAGAATCGTGAGTTGTTGCTGTTACAAGTGCAAGACCAGGTAAGAGCTAAGGCCTTGTGCAAGCAAGAGCGATCGGATCTATGCGTAGCCTCGCGATGATCGATGCAGCTATCCGTAGATGAGCCTCCGCGTCACAGCGCTTGCAACCAATCTCGGACGACAGAGGGCACGCGACACTGGTTACTGCTCTAGTTCTTCTAGTAAGTTCTTCTAGTAAGTTCTTCTAGTAAGTTCTTCAGCAACGCCCTAGAGAAGTGCGAGTTCCGTTGAGGGGCCACGTCGGGCACAAAAGATGGCTGTGTGACTCTTGCAACGAGTGCGTGTCCTGGAAGGCCGCGAGATTTTCGGAGATGGTGAAAGCGGAGAAAATGTGTCAATTATCGCAATGGCAGGCCCAGGTGTCACGATTTGCTGTCAAGCGTCATAGACGGAAGGCGTCAACTGGTGTTCTCGAAAAGGGGGTCTGCGGTTCACGAACGGCAGCTGCGGATCGCAGAGGGCGATCTGGGATTCTGGATGGGGAGGTTGCGGTTCTCGAGTGGTGAGATGGGGCTCCTCGAACAGAACTCGGAGCCGAGATAGAATCTCATGGTTATGGAGTCGCAGATGCCCCAGGCTGACAGCGCGCACGTGATGCGGGTCTGGCGTTGTAAACTGCGGAGGATGCGGGCGAAGACGGAGCACGCGACGGCGCAGGTCGCCATTGGCTACCAAGCATGTAAGGCATGCGGCGACCCGTCCCGAGAAGTTTTCTTTTGGCCGACACACAGCGTGTATAAGGATTGCGGAGTGTTCGCTGGTGGTGGCGCGGCGTTAGTACCAATCTAGTACACGTAGCCTCCCTTAGTACCCTTAGCCTACTTAACAGCACCTGCAGCCGATTGCGGGCGGAATCATGGTCGGTTTGACTCAGGGCCCCACTAAAGTCGTCGAGAATTCCCTCACACTTCACAACTCCATACTTCCCCCAACACACGTCATTCGCCTACAAGAACCATCGCAAAACCACATCCTTTCTACCCTCCATACCAAAAGATTTTCTGGAAGCAATTGCCCTGGCACGACCTTCTTAACAAACTCCACAATGTCGGCATACACAAACGGACACACACACCAGTCGGAGCGGATAGCTCACACGGAAGAGAAGCACCTACCCGGAGGCTGGGTGGTCCTCAAGTTCGGCGGCACGAGCGTTGGCAAGTTTGCGCAGAACATAGCGGGCATTGTCGAGTATGACTCCCATTTCACGGCACACTGGCTGAATAGAAACACTAACAATTCACAGAGCTGGTCTCCAGACAAACCGCGCCGCTATTGTCTGCTCGGCCCGCAGCAGCAACACGAAGCTGGAGGGAACCACCAACCGCCTCCTTCGTGCCGCTCGCGCTGCAGAGAACCCCAACCACCGCGGCTATGACGAGATTGTCGAAGCTATCCGAACCGACCACATACAGGCAGGCGCGGACATGATCAAGAGCCCAGAAATCCTGGCCTCCTACACTGAGGAGGTTAATGCTGAGTGCAGGAGCTTGATCAAGATTCTGGAGTCGGCCCAGCACCTGGAGGAGGTCACTAGCCGTGCCGAGGATAAGATCATCAGCAAGGGCGAGAAGCTAAGTTGCCGCTACATGGCTGCCATCTTGAACGACCGCGGTACTCCGGCTCAATTCGTCGACCTCAGCGATGTCGTCAAGCCCTATGCGCCCATCAAGGGAGGCTTGCAGGAGAACTTCTACAGGGATCTGGCCAATGACTTCGCCAAGGAGGTCGAGGCATGCGGCGACAAGGTTCCCGTCATTACCGGTTACTTTGGCAACGTGCCCGGCGGTCTCCTCAACACCATCGGACGTGGATATACCGATCTCTGCGCCGCCCTGGTTGCCGTTGGTACCAAGGCGAAGGAGCTTCAGGTCTGGAAGGAGGTGGATGGCATCTTCACGGCCGACCCGCGCAAGGTGCCCACCGCTGCGCTACTCCCTACCGTCACACCCTCTGAGGCCGCTGAATTGACCTTTTACGGATCCGAGGTCATCCACCCCTTCACCATGGAGCAGGTGATTCGCGCCCGCATCCCCATCCGCATCAAGAACGTCATGAACCCGCGCAACGCCGGAACCATCATCTTCCCGGACAACATGGCCAAGATCGATGAGCGCTCGCCTCTGAAAGAAACGGGTCTCTTCCGTACCCGCTCTTCTAGCCTGCTAAGCCAGCTTGAAGGCCCCAAGCGCCCCACCGCGGTAACAATCAAGCACAACATTCTGGTGCTCAACGTGCACAGCAACAAGCGCACCCGTGCCCATGGTTTCTTGATGAACATCTTCAGCATCCTCGACAAGTGGAACTTCTCCGTCGATCTCATTTCCTCGTCCGAGGTCCACGTGTCCATGGCCTTGCACTCCGAATCCGCCCTTCTTAGCGGTGGCGGCGAGGACGAATACAAGATTCAGTCCAAGGATCTCCAGGGTGCCGTCAACGATCTCGGTACGCTCGGTACGATTGACATTGTCCCTGACATGGCCATTGTGAGCTTGGTGGGTAAGCAGCTGAAGAACATGATTGGTATTTCCGGCAAGTTCTTCGGCGTGTTGGGTGACAATAACATCAATATTGAGATGATCTCACAAGGTATGTCATTCCGCAATCTAATCAAACCAAAACATCTGCTAATCTTAAACAGGTGCCAGCGAGATCAACATATCTTGCGTTATTGAAGAGCGCGAAGCCGACCGCGCTCTTAACGTTGTACATACGAACCTTTTTACTTTCTTAGACTAGACGTCGCATTTGCACCAGTGGAGTTGGATATCACTTAGACGAATTCCCCATATATAACTTATAGTCATGTCATATTTCTCATATTCACTTGTTCTCTCAATTCTCTTCCATTGTGTCCATTTCACTTCGACTTGTGCGTTTGCCTGCTTGCGCGTGACAGCATGACGCGCCAATGCCTCCACAATGATTGCGCGACCTCGACTATCTGTTGTTACATTATGACTTTGACTCCACACCCGCCTCCTCAACCGACGGCGGTGAACCTCTATTCATTAGCTATTTCCGCCTGCACACCAACCACAATCTCAACTCGGCAACCTTGTCGCAGTTGCCTTCTCACGATG
The DNA here is from genome assembly GCA_004380135.1 of Stemphylium vesicarium. Lineage (NCBI taxonomy): Eukaryota > Fungi > Ascomycota > Dothideomycetes > Pleosporales > Pleosporaceae > Stemphylium > Stemphylium vesicarium. The sequence goes on along the minus strand of QXCR01000137.1, from coordinate 51,600 downwards.
ATTGCCCAGGTATCAAATGGACAGAACGAAGAGGAAATTTCGCCCGCTACCGGCAAGCCGCTAAAGAAACATGAGAAATGGGGACTGAAGGGACTCAATGAGCTGCAGCAAGTCAAATTCTGGGAAGATGTCATCTACTGGAGTAAAGAGAGGTTCCTGGAGGCCAAGTGGAGGGAGGTTGTGCGTCGGATCGAGCGAGCCAAGGAAGAAGACAACGTCATTGTGTTCGGATGGCGTCCACCACGGCCTGTTCACTCACTCGTCACGACTGGAGGACGCCGGTTGCTGCTTCATGGTTCGTCATCACTCACCTCACCTACCGGCGCACACCCACTACGGCCAGCCAATCTTCCGCGAATCGCTTCATCGACATCAACGACCCCACGACCACGATGGGACGTTGTACCTTCTGGTCCCGTCACCCCACTCTCCGCCACGTCAGGCTCTGTCAAGAATGCCTTTGCCGAAGGAGGTTTCTGGGCATCTCTCACACCCAAAACCTCATTCACTGCGGTTCCTGTCTCGACACCCACTACCGCGGTAAACTTGGAGCCATGGGCTCCGGAGACGCCCAAAGCCCCAGAAGCAAAGGCCGCATACGATGAAATCAAGAAAGATGTCAACAAAATGGCCCTTCAGCTGTGTGCAAGTCGACTGGCCCTCCAACGCTCGTCCAACGGCGAGGGCGACGTCATTCACCCGTCCATGGTGAAGCCGAAGGACGAGCTACAAGCCGCAGAACTCATCCTAGAATCGCGCCAACTCGATCTCTCAAAACATCTAGACCCTAATTTTCCCGATATGATCGACCATTCCGCAGACGACGAAGCAGCTTGTCTCCGCCAATACAACATCTCCACCGCCGAAACCCTAAAGGACATCGATACTTGGCTCCAATTCGACAATGAAACCGGCAACCTAACGAACATTCTCGAAGCGCAGCGCGATCTCTTCCGCATAACTCGTGAGCGCCGCAAGGACAAGCAACTCAGCGAACAAGCCCTGCCATTGGCGTGGGCGGTTAAGATCGTGGAAGATGCAGAGTATCTAGTTGAAAGCCGGGCTGACGCCGAGAGCGCGGATAGCGATGAAGACCAAGGCTACGACTATGGCAATTTTGTGAGAAGTCTGCGGAGTCAGACAATCACCGATTTGAGAGGGGATACTGAACAACTGATATACAATAAGTTTGGCACTTTGCAAGCAAGCAGTGCGACAAAGCAGCATGGCCAAACTCGCATTTATGGCCGCTCAAGTAGCAGTCCCATAAAAACTAAACCTACTCTGTCATCCTACACTTCTAGTCTCCCCCTTCGAGCCGGAAACACCAATCTCTCCAACACACCGCACCAACCCTCAACCACGGCTGCACGTCCATGCAACCCTACAGCGCACCGCAAGAACCTCAGCATCGTCACTGGCGTCCCACCCCTCAATCTCCCATATGTAGCAAGCCCGGCTATGAGCCCTGAGGAACGCGGGTTTAGACACCAAGGGCCTAGCATCGAGGATTTGAGTAGCTGGGCGGATGAGCTGAGGGCGATGGAGAGAAGGAGGGCGAAGATGAGATTGAATGGGAGGGTGGGTGCAGTGGGGCATGGGAGGGGTGGTAGTGCTACTTCCACAGGTGCCGCCGATGGTAGTAGCAAGAAGAGGTGGAGTAGGAGCGAGAAGAGGGCTGGGAGAGCAGAGGGCGTGATACACGTCAACGGATCTATTCATCCTGCTTTTCGCGCTGACGACACTGGCCGCACTGAGCCGGAAGTTGGACTGGCGATTAGTACGAGCGATGAAGTCAACAAGACGGAACGGAGAGATGAGACGCAGAGTGGGAGGAGTAGTATAAGCAGTGATTCCTCCTGGGTCTGCGAGACTGCTGCCGAGATTGAAAGGAGGGCACCTGCTCATACCACTACGCTGGATGACGACGACGACGACGACGACGCCGAGGAGAACGATACCACAACGCCGACACCTCCACATCCTACTCCAAAGGAACAGAACACCAGATCTTCCTTCAGACTTTCACCTCCCCGCTGCCCTTCCCTTCTCTCAGTCCTGCCTTCGAATTCGACGCCGTATAATCGACATGCGCCTACTTCGTTCGAGCGCCGCGCCGCGAGTGCAGCGTCTAGACGGAGTACACGGCAGGAAGAAAAGGAGTAGGGAAGGGAATTGGCGAGGATGGAGGAGAGGGAGAGGGTGAGGCAGAGGGAGGTTGGTGAGCGGGAACGGGAACGGGAACAAAAACGAAAACGAAAACGGGAGAGGGGCGGCGGTGGAGGAGGGTGAGCAGCATTATGGATTGAGAAAGCTATCGTAGTAACATGTGCAGGCTAAGCATATCCTACACAAGGGTAACTGTAGATGGGTCAATGTAAAGGAAGAAGAACACGATATACAATTAAAAATGCGTATATTCGTCCAATCGCCCATTCGGCGCGTGTGCTAGCTAGACACTAAGCCCCCCCAACGCCGAACCCAACCGAGTAGAACTTGTGTAGTACACGTCGAAGTAGACCTTCTCAAAGCCTTGTAGATGAGGACCGTATCTCATCCGTCCCTGTACGTGTGTTAAAACCGCACCCGACGTACCCATTTCGCAACCAGAACCCGGGTATAATAACAAAATCTGTCCTCCTCACTGAAAAACGCCGAGTCACAACGGATACTAACTGACAGTGCACCAACTGCAGGGCGCGTCGATGGGATCCCTAAACGCCCCGTAGTTCATGTCAGCATCATCGTCATCACGTAAAAGGGCAGTGTGCCAAAAGCGGATCCGCGACGTCTACATGACGACGCACTTATCCCTATCTTCGCTTCCATTCGGAGGCACCATGCCACCGGGCCCAGCACTTTGTCTTCTCCCCGTCCTACCGGGCAGTGGGCGACGACCCCCCGCATTTGCACCTGGAGGCGGGAGACCAGCGCTAGTGCTTTGGTATGCGCTACCTTGCGGGGGAAGCGGCGTTTGAGGATTGGCGGGGTGACCCGCCGGTGGATTGTATCGCGGCGCTGTAGAAGCTTCCTCGTATGTTGGCGGCGGAGCAGGCTCGGTGGTCGGGCGATGTCCGGTGATGTTGTTGCGGCGAGGGGGAATGACTGGAGTTTGCTCGGGCCGAGATGAACGACGGTTTCCAGGTTGTGGTGCCTGGTTGTTTCGTTCACGTTGCTCAGTCTCACGTCTTTGGCGATCCTCTTCTTCCTCTTGGAGCTGTAGTGCTAGCGCAAGATCATGGTCCTCTTGTTCAGCTCTACTTAGGTCACCAGGCGAAGTGGGTTCCGCATCCTGTCCAGTCGCTCCTACAAGACCCGATTGTTGCGGATTACCACGACGACCTTGCACCGTGGTCCACCCTTGGTCGTCTCCAGCATTGAGCGTGTTCTGAGGCTGCTGGTCTTGCGGTTCTGTGGAGGAGTTGTCGACCGAGCGGAAGTCGCCGGAGAAGAGCTGACTGCCCTGACCATTAACGTCTGTTAACGACTCCCAAACAATCTCGTCGTGAGAAGAGTAGCCTTGGTCAGTGACAAGAGTCACTAGCTGACCGTTACGAGGGTTCTTATACAAGGTGGAGAAGTGGTCATTCCTGAACAGAATGGCGACTTGGCCAGAACTGAGGCTGTCGCGAATGACCTGAAGACCAAAGTCAGTCAGCTGTGTCGGCCATCTCATCAGGAATTCCTTGATGGCATGTATATCCGTGAATAGCTGCTGCTCTTCTTCATTCAATGATTCGCCTGCTCCCAGCTTGGCGTTAAGCTCCTCTTCCTGAAACTGAACAAACTGCGACGTTTCGTAAGAGGTTGCTATGCGACTAAAGGCAGCGTGGGCATCTGTTCCAGTCTCGGGCAACCATCCGTGCATCAAGGGGATGTTAAAAGTCCGGTACAACTTCATGTCTTGCGTGTCCTCAAAAGCACCAGCCTGATTCGTAAGCGAGGTTGGGCCAACAAGAGAGCTGTCATCGCGGACGAACATGGGATTGACGTTGAGGCCGGTGTGTAGGGCAAGGAGGAACTTGTAGAGCTCGCTGACGTCCGGTAGCTCCTGTGCAGCATCACCTCGTCGTCCCGACATGAGCTCTTCGAATACGGCGTCTAACAACAAACCCAAGCTGACTGTTTCGCGGGTGCGTAGTGTTTCGACCAGGGCAGTCTCAAGGTTGGCTGGAGTTGAGAGTACAAGGGCGTTCACCAGGGCGAGCAACGGACATGGGCCGTTCAAGTTTTGCGTCAAAACAGGAGAGACACGCATGTCCTGGATACTGGGATCAAACCATCGAACTTGCTTGATCTGATAGTGTTCTTTCCTCTGGCGGTTCATTGTAGTGTTGGGAGACTCTAATGCAGGCGCAATGGCGGAGCCTACCCCGGTGTCGATTGGCCTCGGTGGCATGGCAGGGGCGTCCTCTTCGTGAGATCTTCTCGGTGGCAGCGCTGGCGGATGCTCTTCGGGGGACGGTAGTGTCTGCTCAGGTGCCTGTTGTGGCGCTGGCGGTGTTTGTTCCGCAATCTGGGCATTCTCTGGAACGATTGGGGCTGGTACAGCATTTGGGGCTTCGGTACCACTGATGTTGGCACTTGAAGCGGCCCAGGGTGTACCGATAGCCTGCCCCTGTCCAGGCGCGGGCTCCCAAGGGTTCGCATCGACCAAGGGAGGAGAATGTTCAGAATGGGGAGTAGGCGAGTTTACAGCGATAGCAGGTGGCTCATAGGTGGGGGCGGGAGGTTGTGCGGGTGGCGCGTGATCGTCCAGGCCCAGGTTGCGCATCTCGTGGGAAGGCGTACTTGGCGTCTGGTATGCTGGCAGTTCAACTGGCACTGGAGCGTCGTACTTTTGGGCGTTGCCCGGCGCATCGCCCCAGATGGCCTCGCTGCTTTCCCCATCCCAATTGTTATGCCCTGTCGTCTGCATCTTTAGATATGGGTTGTTCGTCTTGAGAGGAATGGATCCGTTGGATTGCTCCGACACGTTGCTGGCGGCGCCATATGATGCGGCGCTGGCGCCGGTAGGCATGGGTGATATGTTCTCCATCGATCTTTTAATCGGCACGCCAGCCGGCGGGCCTGCTCGCAAAGCATCTGGAAGGCCATCGCTCAAGTTGGTGGTCTTGGGTACAGGCGGCATCTTGCCCCCGGCAGGCTTGAGAGCGGCGGGTACATCGTGAGGATCGACATCCTCGAAGTCGTCGTCGTCGTCGGTCTGGTTCCACTCATCGTCGCTGAGATCCGAGTCCATGTCGTTCTTATCGTCGGGTAGCTTGGTGTCCTCGGGTGTCTTGATGTTGAATGCCGGCGACTTGCTCGCGTTGGGCGGGTATCCTGTCTGGACCGGAGAAGAGGGCAGCACAGGGGCATGCTCCTCTGCAGGCGACGTCGGATATGGTGGATTTGCTTTAGAGAGTGGCGCTGGCACGAGGCCATCGTGCTCATCAGACTTCCGAAGCACCATATTTGGTGCTCGAGGGCCTGGAGGCTAGTAGTGAGATGCTGCGGAGCTTCCGAAACGTGCTGTGCGGTGCTGAGAACTTGATGCACGGTGGATGAAGGGGAGTTGGGAGGAGGTTTGTGAAGAAACGATACTTTTGGGTAGCAGGAGTATTAAGGCAATGCAAGCCACGTATAGGACCCGAGTTGTATACGCGGCTTAATTGTTGGAATACGGAAGTCGCGAACCAAGCGGAGGCGATGACGTGAAGTTGTGGCTGTGCGTGGCGGGCCTTGTCTTTGATCGGCTCGGACTTATTCCCTGCAACAAATTCACTAGTTCCAGAACTTCACCTTTGCGCGTCGCATACTTTGTAGTACCTGCATTTCGAGTCACGACCTCAAAACAGAGTCGCATATGGAATAGTCACGTCCTACAAAAGGGACCATCAGTTCCACCATGCATTCTTATATCCGCCCCAACACGCATGTTGCGCTGCGGCTCCCCTCAGGCCTCTTTAAGATAGTCGAGATCACACCGAATACGTACGTCGCATAGCTGGAGTGAGCCCTCCGAGTGCATGAAAATGTGAAGCTTGTACTAACTCTACCAAGCAATATATATCTGGGAAAATTCGGTACCTTTAACTCGAGCCTGCTCCTCGGACGGCCATACTATCTTACCTACGAACTCCTCGACAAAGACGACGGCAAATCCAAGACGGAGTTGCGCGTCGTGCCCGCGTCTGAGCTCCACGCCGAAGCGCTAGGAAGCGACCATGCGCCCGCCACCGAAGCGAGCGACGAGAATGCCGAGGGCGGCGCGGGTTTCGATATTGTGGGCGAAGATGGTCAGGTCATAATGCGCAACAATCGCCTGACGGTAGACGATGCGTCGCGTCAGGCCTTGTCCATGGTCGAGATCGAGGAATTGAAAAAGGCTGGTGCGGGGTCTGGCAAAGAAATTATTGCGAAAATCATGGCCTCCCACAACGCCATCGACGAGAAGACGAGCTTTTCGCTAGCCAAGTACACGCTGAGGAAGTCGAGAAAGTACATGAAGCGATTCACAGCCCTTCCCATGGACATTGGCCTCCTCACCGAGTATGTTCTAGAGAAGGAGGCGTACAAGATCATGGAGCTAAGGGAGGATCTGCTGGGCTTGATCAACAGCTGGGCCAATGTACACTCTGGGGAGACGAACCAAATCGTCACTGCAGAAGACGGCGTCAGTCAGATAGGAGGAGGACGCTGGCTCGTGGTGGACGACACCGGAGGCTTGGTCACCGCAGCACTTGCAGAAAAGATGGGCATTCTATACCCCGAAGACGAGAACGATGAATCCGAGTCTGAAGAGGAGGTCTCACAAGAGCCGGTCTCCGAGGAGCCTATCCAAGCGGCCTTCACGGTAGCAGCAAAGGATCTCTCAGAGGCAAGCGATGCAGACACCGTCATGCCCGACGCCGGCGCCGAGACTACCACCACATCACACCCAACGAACTCTACCGAGCCCTCATCCACTGCAGCGGACCCCTCAGATCCGCCCCCAAAGCCAAGGAAACCACCTCGGCCACACGTCCCCCAAATGTCTGCGCGAACCAACACTCTCACAATCCTACACCCCAACAACCAGCCCAACCTCTCCTACCTCAAGTACTTTGGCTACGACTACGGCGCGCCCACTGTCTCGCACCCCCTCTACAAGCACCTCAAATCGCTCTCCTGGCTCTCTCTCCTCCACCCCGAAGACGACCCCTCCTACGACGAGCCCGAGCTAATCGCCGAAGACGTCCTCGCGACGATGAAATCCACAAAACGCGGTACCTACTACAAGAAGCGGCGACGCTGGGAGCGCGTCAAGAGCGTAGTCGACGAGACAAGGCGAGGTGGATTTGACGGCCTGGTCGTCGCAACAGCCATGGAGGCAAAGACTGTGCTGAAAGAACTCGTCCCCCTGGTCCGCGGCGGCGGACGCGTAGTCGTCTACAACCCCAATGTAGAGCCGCTCGTCGAACTCTGCGACTACTACTCCAAGGAACGCCGCGCCGCGTATATAGCGCGGGAATTTGGACCCTCGCCACAAACTAATGGCAATGGCAAGACTGTCAGGGCAGAAGATGATACTGAGACTAACGACGGCACGATAGAGGGCGGGAATGAAGATGATGATTTCCCGCTTAACCCCACACTGCTTCTTGCGCCGTCGCTACAGACTGCGCGCGCGAGACAGTGGCAGGTGCTTCCCGGTCGCACGCATCCTATGATGACAAGCAGGGGTGGTGCTGAGGGATACATTTTTACGGCTACGCGCGTTTTGCCGATCGAAGGGAGGGTAGAGGCGAGGGGTCATCATGGCAAGAAGAAGAGGAAGGTTGAGGAAACTGAGTCGGTTGTCGCGGCGGCGACGTGAGTGGCTGCTGCTTGAATTTCGGTGTGATGACGTGGCCATGTACTTTGAATCTGTTTCCAGATATCTGACATGGAAACTCCGTATGAGACTTTCGCACGTTGATATCAAAATACAATCTACCTCCGTCCATGTCCCATGTCCCTTCCCTTGTCACGTGCTAATGGGCATATATACAGTGCCTCGCCAAAAGTCTGTTCGCGCTAAACGCACGGGCCCAAGAACAACATGAGATCACAAGACGGGTATCTTCTGCAACACCACACAACTCCATCAATATGATGTCTTTTGGCACTGAAATTTCGGTCAATCGAATGCCTGGAGGTGAATTATCAGAAACGCAACGCGTATATATCTTAGCCCAGGTTGACGCTGGTCTATCGACGCGCGAAATCAGTGTGACACTGGGTTGTACACAACGCGCTGTACAGAAGATTATCGCGCGATAGAAATCGACTGCCCACCACACCAAGAACGATCGTATGGGTCCCCCACCAATTTTAACTAGTAGAGATCATCGTCGTCTTCTTATCATCGTAAAGAAAGATCCTACAATCGAGTACAGCGCTCTCCGTACAGCCGCGGGCCTTGACGGTGATGGAACGACACCACCAGTTTCATATCGAACTATCGCCCGCGCACTTGCAAGTACAAACTACTCCAAGTACAGAGCCGCCCGGAGGCCTGAAATCAACGCAACTACTGCCGAACTTCGCCGTGAATGGGCTCTACAATGGGCTAGTTTCGACTGGGATCGTACTACTCTAAAGTTCAGCGATGAGTGCAGCATTGCCCGCGGATCTGGCCGCAACCCTTGCTGGGTTTGGCGTTTACCAGCGAACAAATGGAGGCATGAGATGGTAGAGGAGAAGGAGACTAGCCAGCAGCCAGCTCGCATGGTTTGGGCCTCAATTTGGATGACTCCAGGGGGTAAAATTGGGCGTAGTCCTCTAGTAATCATGACCCGCGACGCATCAGCAAAGCGCAACGGGTATACAAGCCTCAGCTACACTAGGGCTCTCGAGGAAGGACTCCGAGATTACTACAGACCAGTCGAGTTGTTTATGCAGGATAACGCACCAATACACACTACCCATCACTCGAGGGAGTGGTTAGAGCTTCATGATATTCATACTATCGATTAGCCACCCTACTCACCCGACCTCAACCCAATAGAACACTTGTGGTGGAGTCTTAAAAAGGAGCTCTATAAGCGCAAACCTCATCTCAATCATATAAGAGGCTTAGAAAGTGAGTGGGCTGAATTTGAGATGGGCTTGAAGGAGGCGTGGGCTACTATACCCGAAAACCTAGTGCGCAGCCTCATTACGTCTATGCCGCGACGTATCAACGCAGTTCTTCAAGCAAAAGGGTACCAGACACGATATTGAGGCAATTACTATTATTTCTGTCGTTTCAGAATTTTATTTGGAGCTTTTTCGATAGAGTTGCGTTGAGTTGAAATCTATGAGATTTTCTGAGTTCGGGGCCCGTGCGTTTAGCGCGAACAGACTTCTGGCGAGGCACTGTATATACCCCTCTGATCCACCACACCCTTCCTCTTTCCTTTATCACACATCCATTTCTTCCTGATCTTACCAAAAGAAAATGTTCTCAACCCAAGCCCATGACCCTCTGCTCTCCTCTTGCTGAAAAACATCGATGCTAACGCATTTTCCCCTGCCTTCTCATTCCCAAAATGCATTATTCAACGACATTATGGCTTTCTTCTTCTTTCTCTTTTCCTACAAAATCTTTGCACACGGAACTCCATGTGCGTGTCTCATCTCCTCTCTCGGAGATAAGATGTCCGATAAAAAAACAAGCGGCCGTTGCGATGGGAGAGAAGACCCGGACAAATGCGATGGAATTTCCTAAGGTGCAAGACATGAGGTACATGGGGCCTTGGCGTCTTCGGATATAAATACTGGCCTACTCGCCACTATCCTTCCTTCTACCTTTACTTCCTAAAATCCCGCTTCAAAATTGCGGAGCAAAACACTTGGACGACGACGAACGTCTGTCTCCTCTCTTTGTTTCTCAAAAATGTCTGGAACGAAATGGATCCGACGCTGGACTTGCTTACTATTTATGAAAATCCCAAGAAAAAATAGCAGACATCGATGGCCAATGTGTCGACTGTCTCTCTGCAAAGAAAACGATAACAACTTGGTATATGGGTGTCCGCCCTGTCTGTCTCTCTCAGAAAATTGGACTGGAAAACTATGCCTCGGGCGCTGGACTTGTCTCCTATCTACAAACAATTCAAAGAAAAAGAAAAGGAATAGTGGGTGTTAACCATGTGTTTTCTGCTTCTCTGGAAATAAAACTAGTACGCCGCAATCCATGGATGTCCGCGCTTCTTCTGACCGCCACTACGATCAAAACAACAACGCCTTATTTGGATTGCTGGTCTACTCCCTGACTCGCTAAAAATCACCTATAGAACATTCCTCGAAGATACTGGAATCTGAATCGGAGGAGAGAAGAATCTGTGTTCTCTGTTTCAAAAGTTCAGCAAGTATAAGACGTCTTCTTCGTTCTGCCTTCTAAGAACAATAAAAGCTCGTTCTGATTCTGAGGATGTCGCTTGTTCGTGCAATAGTAAGTAAATATCTTAAAATAACGTGGACGAGTTAGCATGTCCAAACCCACGACTGTTCCCGATGAAAAGAGTGTGATCAAGATTGGCGATGAATGAATCGCACGGAGTCCAGCAACATGCGCTGCGCTGTCCAAATTTCCCCCCAGATGAATATATGCAGTCGGTAGCCTACCGCCTTTCTGCGCTGTAGGCTGGCCGTGTATATAAACACCTGTGACCTCTCCCAGCATTTTGCTCTTCTTCCTCACTCCAACTTTCCACGTTTACATAAAAATGCTGGAGATACTTCCATGTCCCTCTTCTCTCCTAAAATATATCCAACCAATGTCATGAGTGTGAGAAGCTTTCCCTGCGCCTCAAAATTCTACCTAAAAGACTACTCTGCTATTCACATGTCTCGAGACGGGCCTGATCTGAGAGACATGACCGCCACTACATCGATGTGCCATGGGTCCGGCTTTCCACACTTTGTGCAAAAAAAAAGAAGAAAAAACGATTGGGCCAAAAAAAACACATGTTGGCGCGGCGCTGTGGGCGACTGCAGTGCTGCAGTAAAAAGCGTCCGATCAACAACCCATGGACGGCGGGAAGATTGCGCTGCGCCATCTTGCGGGGAAGTGTATAAATATCCAACGCTAGCATCGACTCTTGTCTTCTTCGTCACACTATTGTTCTTCTTAAGCAAAAAGGTTATGGTCGCCGAGACATGTTTCTGCTGCTGTTGAAAAGAAAAGCCGACAAGGAGTACTACATGATCCCGTGGGGAGCGAGGCGGATATCTACAACTTCCAAATGCCAAAGCGCGGCCGTGGAAAATGTTCCATGACACCTGAATAGCACGCTTTGCTTTCAAATTTCCACCCAGACGAACCCATGTCTCTGGGCGCTCACGGCTGTCACAGCCGGATATACGGAAGATGGTAGAATCTCTCTTTCCCGAGGATGGCCGGGTTGACTATGAATACCTCACTCTGGATTCAGCTGATTTCATCTCAATCCTACATGTTGTGTAAAATGTACCGAAAAGTGGTCTTTTACGACACCATGTCTTTTCGCCGTTCTGCGAAATGTTGATTGGCAGATTCATGAGGCGGATTTCTCTGCCGAACCGAAGAAGGGATTGGAATTGGATATTGAATGATAATTTACCGTGGTAGTTGTCGGGCTACACAATGTTTGTATTGCGCTGAAGAACACCAGCCCAGTGACACCGTCAAAGTAAGCAGGTCACGATGTCTCTGGATGTACCTCCCATAAAACCGCCGCATTGGTGAATCGTATTCTCCATCTTATATCGCGAGCGAGCGCCCGGCCGAGCCTCATTCCTGTTGCTATAGTGGAAAACCCAGGAGTCACAAGCACCCAGGGTACCTGATGGAAAGCTTTGACTGAGATTGCCAAAGCTCTGATGCAACCCACGATAGTCACGCACCTACGTCATTATCAGCCTGCAGCGTATGAAAAATAAACATTTAATCACTCGTTGCATTCAGCCCTTTCGACTACACAACTCGCGCCTAACCTTGGTACCGCGTCAACCAGAACCAAGGTTGACTCGACATCGTGTAAGCCACGCGAACATTGTTTTCCTTTATAGGCCGCTCAGACTCCGCCCAACCACTTGTAACAATGCTCAACACTATTACTTCAAACAAGACAGCAAACCCTCAAAGTGTCGGTACAGCTGCGACTTCACGCAAGCAGAGCAAGATCAACCGCGAGCGAATCACGCGCCACCAGCTGCTGTCCGAATAGGAGCGAATCAAGCGTAACCGACATAGAGTCGCGGAACAAGACCAGACTGTCCAGGCCAAGAAGATCATGGAGCGCTACCCGACTTCCCGCCACTACCCGGTTAGTAAACCTGTAGAAAGCCAAACAGAATAGGATGCTAATTGTGACTCTGCCCAGATTGCTGCGCGGATCTACATGGTGACGAAGGAGACATGGCGAAAGGAGTCGCACAGGCATGACACCTCCACTACTGCATCCAAATCTCCCAGTGGAAATAGCAGCGAGTGCAGCTCGAGTCCCGAGACAGAAGGGACCCCGTGCTATGGGAGCGAGGATGGCCGTCTCACCGAAGCACTGGAGAAGAAGAGACACCAGTGCGTCGCACTCGAGAGCAAGCTTGCCAACATGGAGCAGCAGCTAAGCGATGCGAACAGCCGTCATGAAGCTCTCGAGCAGAAGTACTCGGAGCAGCGTGCGCAACGTATCAACGACAAAGCCATGGTAGACCAGTGGTGTAACCAAGTCAAAGAAGTGGACGCTTATTGCGAAGAACTTGGAGACGCGCACCAGGCCATGAAAGACGAAATGGCAAAGCAAGCTGAACAGCATTGCAATGCTATAGCGGCCAAAGACCTGGAACTGGCAAAGTTAATTGCGGATAAGAAGACCGAGCTCGAGGCTGACACCCAGGAAGCTGCTCAGGCACAAGAAGAGCTTGAGACTAAGCACAAAGAAGAGATGCGTGTGCAGATAGAGTCTAGTAAGGCGAACCGCGCTGCATGGGAAGAGGCCAGGAAGGCCATGGAAGCCAAGGTCATCCAAATGGATTTAGATTACCAATATGCTCGGCAAGCCGACAAGGAAGAGATCATACGTTTGACCGAGAACAAGCATCGCATCGAGGCTGGCAATCGAATGCTTACCAGCGTTTTGAATAATGTCCGGGGAGATCCACAAGTCTAAGAGGTTCGACGGGTATGCCACAATACGGGGGAGATGCAGAAAGAGCTAGAGAAGACCCAGATACAACTGAGGATCTCTCGCCAAAAGATCGAAAATATCCTCGAAACGATGCAGCAAGAGCGCGACCACTGGACGGCCTACCGGGAGAAGGGAACGGAAGCGCAGGCGCAGGTCTATGACCTCAGAAAGCAGGTCACTGAGCTACAAGAGAAACTGGCTCTTCGGGACGACTTGCTTCGCGCTAAGACTGACACCCAAATCACATCGCGAAGCACCGGAGTGGGATCGCTTTATAGCATCGCCCTGGGTAACGACGAGCTTCGTGAGGAACTTAAGGTCGCCCAGAAAGAAAACGACAAGCTGCAAGCCAACGCCAAGAAAGTGGACACTGAGAACCTCGATCTTTCCTTGAAAATAGACACGGTCGAGGAACAACTGCACGAAGTCAGCGGCAGCCTCAAGGCCCTCCAACAAAAGCAAGTAGTTTCCAATAAGGAGCGCGAGTTCCTTTTCAACGCTGTCAACCAGCACCGATGTCTCACGCTAGAAGACAGAACTACTCTTCAGCAGCATCTGCGCGAGACCACGCACTGCAACGAGCAACTCAAGGAAAATAAGTATGCGCTTCGCAAGGACCTTGCAGAAGCTCAGAACTACATTCGAACAGTCGATGCTAAGGCCCAGGACAAGATCGATCAGGCGGAAAAGTATGCAAAATTTTGGGAGAGCATGTATTGGGACGAAGCAGTGCCCAGAGTCGAGGCGTTGTTGAAGAAGATCGCCGATCTCAAGAAGGAGCTAGGCCGAGAGCCTGTTCAGATCCAGGAGCGTCTCGAGCGAAACGTCGTCTTGGCGGACAGGAACGCGCTGCGTGTCGCCTGCGCGGGTACGTTGCGGGGCGTAGACTCGTCTCTTGTTCCCGCCGAATGCTACGAGCCTGGCTTCCATGGAGGGACTGTGCCTGCAACTTACGATGCTCTGAGAGTCCTTCGACCTTTGGTCTGGGTTCCATTGGCTGAATTGGAAAAAGTGTGGCTAGTGCCGATGTACAAGCCATACACTGAAGAGGATGCAGCATATCGACTGGAGGCTCAGGAGCAGGCGGCGCGCAAGGCGCATCGCGAACAGATGGGTTTACCCCTCTCCACCAGGTACACTGGTTCCGTATCAGCGTCCTGGTGATCATGCAGAGGCGCGTCGAGGAGCCCAGGTAGGCGGCTCCCTTGCACCTTGCAACCCGTTCCGTGACGCGAATGCTACGAACGCACGACCAACATCAGGCTTCGCGCCGACACAAGCTCGCGTAATGAAGCAAGCACCTGCAGCCCGAGCAGCCCAGCGGAAGATGTCGAAGATTTCATCTCAAGAAGCGGATGCACCCCCGTACCAATCTTCATGGCTGCAGATACGATCTGACTTGACGCGGGAAGCCTACGATGACATGGATACAGACCTGAAGTTCGATGTTCTGAAGATGATCGGCGTATATGCAGATTGAGTACAGATAGTGGCAGCAGAGAAGCAGATTGCTAATACGGAAGCGGGAGAAGAGTCAGCGCGTAGCATGGGGCATGATGCTGGGAGAGGCCACGGGATAGAACGCCGATAACGCAGCGATGAGGGTTTGGACCCGACTAAGCGAAGCGACCAACGCTTTTCTCGAACTGTGCGCATCATTCAGACATCAGGAAAGGTCTTAAAGGATATGGATGGGTTATATAGAGTCGTGAGGTGGAGCGGAGCAGATATCGGGACGCGAAAAGAGTTGCCGATGGACGGGAGAGGGACAGCAGGATGTAATTGTCCGGGAGGATTGTTGGACCCTTTTCCGCGCTAGACCCTTCAGGGCTGCGCTTAGCAATCCGCGCATGATACGTATATCGATCCAAATGCCATCTTTACTTAACGTCTACCATTGTTCTATCCATATGTAGCTCCAAAAAGCCATTGTCTGTCACCTTCGAGTATGCTGAACTCGTTGGTTCCACCACGCTTGTCAAACTTGTTAGAGGCGCTAACAATTCGCGGGCCTGGCAGACGACGTCCAAACACTAATCATGGCTTGCGCAATCAAGAAACACTCTTTACCCAGCAATTTCTTTGATTGACAAGCATTCGCACATCATACATGACTGAGGGATGCAAGTGAAGGCAGCACCTGCTTTGCGACGCTCACCGATGATGACGTCATCGTCCAATCTCTCTCACCAAACGCCCACAGCAACGGTGTGAGCAATGTACGAGGACGCCCAGCAATTAGCCTACATAGATATATAACTTAATCTTCGGCAATATCCTATTTCCTCTCATCGTCCTTCTGGCCGACTCCGTGGCGCTGCGACTGGATTTTGGTTCCGGTGGATGGCCCTCACCCACGTGGTACTACACTCATGGACAGACTACATGTTGCAGCGCAATGCCACTGGTTGTGCCCAAACATATACAAATGGTATTTTGACTGTCCTTGTTGGCTTCTCGTAATCTTACGATACTTGCAGACATACCGCGCAGTGGTTTCGCGTCCACTGTCCCTCAATGGTCTCCTTCACTTCAACCCACACCCCGACCGACAGCCCCACCCTTCAGCTGCCAGAACAGCAATGGCGTCGCTACAACCCTCTTGATAGTTTTTATCTTGCTATTGTCTCTGCTATTGCCGCCGCTTTGTGGTGACGCAGAGCCAGTCAGACTCCGCTTGCGCCACCGGTGAAGGTGACCTGAAACGCGAAACTTCTCCCCCAACCCCCATATCCCACGTCTCCATACCTGATCCTTGGCCCCAAGTTACTACCTCGAGGGGGCTGGACCAATGCCCGCTGTGGCCGCATCATGAACTGCCGGATCAGGAAATCGAAGCGCTCACACCCACCACCTTCATCGCTCAAGATGACGATTAATGTGAAGCATCTAACGTACTATGTACACACGGACTATTGGCCAGCCTCCTCAATCGCTTAGGTAGTGCCCAGCGTTCATCGCACAGAAGAGCTTCTCGAAGTCGCAAATTCCAGTTACTCTCCTTCTTTCTTACAACTCATTCAGCCTCTCAGTCTACGCATTCCATTTCAACACTATTTTCTACCTTATTTCAATACCCACATCCCTTAATATGTCCAACGACATGATTCCTCAGGACCAGTTCGACTCTTTCGGTAACGGCATGGGCTTCGCTACATTTGACAAGTTCGCCGATGAGTGCCTATTTGACTTCAACGATGCCTCATGCGACTCTGCTTTTCCCCCGATTGAGTCAAACGACAATCATTCTAGCAGAACCACCAATGGCATCTTTGTCGCAGACATGGAGCAGTCTGGTGGACTTCAGGGCGGCTTGTTTGACCCAGCTTTCGCCTCGGACGACACCTTCGGTAATCTCCACAGCGACATGTCGGATTGGCCAGCCGACATCATCACCGGGCAGCCCGGAGGTATCCAAGGTGGAAATTGGCCTTCTCCGCCCACCATTCAGGCCCCTAATATCCTCGCCACCGGTCCGACTGTGTCTGCATCACCTACCGCCCAACACGCTGAAGTGCTCCCGGCTACACCACCAGGTCCGCCTATCGGGCCGATAGAGGCTCTATGGAGGCCAGTGATGGACTTCACCCCCCCTAACAAAGCCCCTCCTTGTCCGACCCGACCGCGCGCACCACAGAAATCGAAGACATCAAAGGCCAAGGCTGTTACCGTATCGAAGCTACCACCAAAGCCAAAGGTCACTAAAGTCACTAAGAAGAAGAAGAAGCCCGCCGCTCGCAAGCGCATTTCTTCTGCATCAGAGTCTCACGAACGCTCTATGCAGGAGTTATACAATGCCGCCTGGGACACTCTCTCGCAAGAAGAAAAGGGGCGCCTGCTCCTCCCTCTCCTTCAAGGCATCGACCCAACCACGGGCGAGAAGACGGCTAAAGCCGGTACCTTACTAGGACCGGTCGACTTCGAGGCCATTGGCGCCGACGTTTTCGGCAACTACCACCAGACGTCAAGTCCGGCTGCAAACACCACGTCAAGTGGACACTCATCCTCCCCGAACACCTCCGACTACGACGCTATCGGTGCACACTACTTCCCTCCCACGAG
This sequence comes from Stemphylium vesicarium, assembly GCA_004380135.1. Lineage (NCBI taxonomy): Eukaryota > Fungi > Ascomycota > Dothideomycetes > Pleosporales > Pleosporaceae > Stemphylium > Stemphylium vesicarium. The sequence continues at coordinate 34,381 of QXCR01000137.1, read as the reverse complement.
CAACCAGACTACAATGAACGACGCCGACTTCGAGATGATGAGCGCCGCTTTCGTCAATGAAGCCTCTCAAGGCGAGGATTTCACGAACCACATGCTCGCTGCTCTAAAAGCTTTCAACAAGAGCTGCGACGGCACTACTGATCCCACTTCGTCTGATACCGTGGACATGTCCCAGGGTCTCAACAACGCCAACGTCCTCGCCAGTTCCAACATCGAAGCCAACACTACTATTGGCTTTGGTCCCGGCGGTCCTTGCGGTAACGGTATGATCGGTGGTCTGGTCCCGATGCCTGCTCCCCCGTCCATTTACGGATGCACTCGTCAGCAGGAGGCGCTCGAACGCAATGCGATGCTGCGCGCACAGGGCCGGCGTCGCTAGATAATGCGTTCGGTTGACGGTATCGCGTTCCATGGATTTCTTTTTCCAGTTTGGCCACGACGAGACGCTTCTTGATAGCGGAGGACGACCTGTCCGGCTGGTTGGCATAATATTCTGGGTGCCAGGCTGAGACGAACGTTAACATTGGTTTCTAGTTGTCACAGAACCATGAGCATGCTCACATCGTACGAGCACCGGATACTTGCATTGCTTTCGTTAATAAAATATAACTTGTTAGCCCCCCATTGCCACGTCTGAATCATCTGTCCCTGTGATGTATCTCCCATTTTCTCAACCCACACGGCTCGCTGCCCTCCCCTACAGCCGAGCATTCCCCTTCTCCCTCGCAAGCATCTCATACATGCCCGCCTCAAACTTGCGATTCAGCGCCGCCACCGTCAGATCACCCTGCGGCACAACCTGACCCGCATAAAGCCCACACAGCCCCGTCTTCCGATCAACCCACCAAATGAGATTAGGGTAACCGCCCCAGAGCATAGTCCCCGCTTTCTTCCCATCGGGGCTATCAGCCATGAGCAGGATACCACCGAGGCCCCAGTCTTTCTCGAGGTTCTGGGGCAGACCGCCCATCGCGTTGTTTGCCTGTCAACCACCAACGTCAGCACGAAGAGCGCAAAGGATGGAGACTGACTGCACTTACCGTATCATCCTGCAACACCGTGTTCAACATCGCCTTGCTCGCCACCCCCAACTGCGGCTTGAAAAACTCGTCAAATGACACTTGCGACAAAATCTTCCCCTCGCCTTCCTGCAACACCGCTTTCAACACCTTGATATACTCAGCCGCACATGTGAAACTGCCCTGACCGCCCATACAACTCGTTACCTCCTTACCCTCTCCATCCTGATACGGAACGAAGGAAAACTTGTCCTTGAGCTTCCCCGTTTGCGCATCGCGCTCGCACATATCCGCCATGCGCGCTTTAAGATCCGGGCGCTTGGATGGGAAGAAGGTCACATCGCGGATGCTCAGCGGCTCCCAGAGATTGGCCTTCATGTACTCTTCCAGCGACTGGTTAGAGATGCGCTCAACGAGGAGACCCGCATAGTCGGTCGAGGGACCGTACGTCCAGCTTTCTCCGGGCTCGAACATGAGTGGGGCGCTGAAGCGCTCGAGTAGTTTTCCGCTCCTGTTCGGTCCGCGCCTGTGGTATTTGAGCCATGCTAGTGCTTTGGGGTGCAAGCCGTCGTATGTGAGGCCGCTCGTGTGCGTGAGTAGTGTACGCAATGTGATGGGTTGCTTGTGCTTTTCTTCGATGGGTGCGCCAGCGTCGGTGAAGCCTTTGAGCACGTTGAAGGATTCTAGCTCGGGTATGTGCTTGTAGACTGGCTCGTCTAGTTTGATGAGGCCACGCTCCACGAGTTGCATCGCGCAGAGAGACGTCATGAGCTTCGTGCAGGATGCAACCCACATGATTGTGTCGAGCTGCATGGGCTTGGCGTTCTCGGGATTCATTGATATCTTTCCAAAGGGTTTGGAATACTCAAAGGCACCTATTTGCCTTGTTAGCATGTGAGTGGTGGGTTGATGTGAAGTGATAGTGTACCATCGCGATTCGTTGCTACTAGAGCGCAGCCGGGAATGTCTTCTTTCACGACCGCATCCTTGATCAGTGTTTCGAAGGAAGCCATTCTGGAGCACAGCCTTTTCTAACTGAGTAGATAGATGTTGGGAGCTTGGGACATATATATGCACGGGAACGCAATGGCTGGTACCCAAGTGACAGGGATGTAGTCGACGTCAAAAGTTCATGTCAGAATGCCAAAAACAGCCGCAATCAGAACGCCGTGACGAACACTAAGCTGTCTGACTGAAATGGCAGACAATAAATAAGCGTGAGTTGTCGATTTGCTTGAGGCTGAAGGGACGCCTAAGCTTGGCTTCCAGAGCTGAGAATTCGTCCGTGTAGTGGTAGTACCGATGCCTCGGTACTTTCATGCGGGGGTTCAGCCTTCAGCCGCCAAATGCGACGTCGACAGGCAACCACGACACTTGGCGGTGGGGCGAGATGCAGACCAAGCTGGACATTTTTCTTTCGAATTCAACAAATTCTCATGATATTTCCTTGTACGAATGCTTTATTGTGGAAAATAAAGTCCCTACACTGACTGCGCGCAGTATGCGTCAAGCGCGGAAATCTGCCAAACACTGTTGAGTACAGGTATCAAGTTTGAGGGCCCTTCTAACCTCCAACAAAACGCTTACGAATCCTTTGCGTGGCCCTCGTAAACATCTTAAGCCCATTCATCTCTTGAATAGTAATCAGCATTGTAATGTAATCGACCAAGGGTATGACCTACTCATTGATCACACGAACGCCACCTGACGTTTTGAATGCCCATAGCAAGATCATCAAATTATCGGGGAGTCTGTGAAGCTCAGCATCTTCCTTGTAACTTTCTTCATTTCGGATCACGGCTGCCATACCCGCGACCTGTGTCTGCGGATCTTCGGGCTCGGGTTCGGGGTGTTGGTCAAAGTGTGTTGTATGTGGTCCTGGGTCGAATTGATCGCCGGCATCGATCCAGTCGCGGTAGTCGAGCACGGTGGGATTCGTCATTGGCATAATATCTGGGGCGTGTTAGTCATACGAATAGTCCTGAACTGACAGACACTTACTGCCGATATTGCAGTCGTACTTATGGCCATCCTCCTCCCCACAATCCATGCATGGCAGCTCGCTCGGGTGCTTCAAGTCATCACATTGTGATGCAGACGGTACTTGTGGACTTCCACCTGTCCGGATACTCTCCCTCGGGGGTTCGGGACTCGTTTCCTCCGCCTCCACGCGACCGGAAAGACTAGAAGTCGAACGTCCCGGAGGCACGTTTGGACTTGGCGCAAGAGTTGCGTCTTCCGCCTGCACTGTATCCGCCTCGGTTTTTGTGTACTGAGCTGTATCATAAACATTCGCCGATGATACTGTAGACAGCTTCTCTTGGAAAGGTGCGCCGTCTGGGCTGCCTTCATTAGATACATCTACGATCCCCGCTTCAGATTGATGTTGCGCAAGTCCAGACACTGGTGCGTTGAACTTCTCTTCCCAGTACTGCTTCAATCGCACATCGTCGCTGACAGGATGTAGTGGTATCCGCCCTCGTGACGACATTGGAAGACCTAAGAGGTGGCGCAATTCGTAGATGGTCTGCAGGTGCCCTGAAGCAGAGGCAGACAGAGCCTTCCCTGAGTGGGGGTTGTTGAATCCTCTCACCCAGCAAATTACGATTTGATTTAACTGATCAGAGCTGGTATCGTTCTCCTCCGCGGCGGTCAGTACAGCTTCCGGTGTAGTGAAGCCGCTCGCCATTGCGCGCCGATCATCGTCGACAGAATGAAACCTCCAGTATCCGTGTTGTAGGTGAAATGGGTCTAGGTGGCGAACGAAATGATCGAAGCTTCCATCTGCCCCGTTGGCGATGCCGCTGTAGGCTGTGTAATAATCTGTAGCCATTGACTTGTACGAGCTCTCGAGGTAAGGAGTGTGAGGGACTACTGCGATCCTAATCGGGACAATAAGAATAACCAGTAGTTCTGTGCGGTGGGAATGTTGTGATTGGGGTTAGAGCGATGTTGAGAAAGAATTTTGAAATGGAACAACAGTCGCTGAGAAACGATCCCGAGCAGGGCCCCGTAGGCTTGGACGAGGAGAAGAAAGAGCTCACCAACGACTTCGAACGTGATTTCCTGTTTCACTACAAGCACAACTGCTGCGGGGGCTGTTTAGACGGTTCACCTTGCTGCATACATGTGTTTACCTTGACCTCTATGGCACGTGCCAGGCAGTTGCGCAGCGTCGGCGGCTGAATACTGCCAGTCCATCGCGAAGTGCGCGAGTAGACCGCTATGACCGGTGAATCCACGGCAAAGATTTTGTGAATGAGGGACCAACCAGATAGCTCAAAGCAAAAGATGCTTGCTGCGAGCTACTCACCAGAGGGCGCAGAGTGCTCCAGAGCACGCTGTAGCTTCAACTTTGGGACTGCTTCGGTCACAATCAAACAGAGCTGGGAACATTTGCGCGACAATTTTGATGAGAATGTTGCGAATGTATAGGATGAAGTGATCACAAGGAGTTTGAGATGGGTGAGAGTGCGAAGAGCTTTTCCGGTTGGCGTCAGATCCGTGAATTACGTCATCGCTTCGTCGTATCCTTGCCTGTGCCTGCCTTGTCCAACAGCTACACCTTATTTACATATCTCCTATTGCTAGCATATGCCCAGCCATCCATGAAGGAGTTTTGTTCAATCGCACACCTGAATTAGAGCCTACGCTCACGATGGTCAGCACCTCCATGGATAGCTCAAAGTGCCCACTTCTCAAACCATTCAAGAATAATGGGCGTCGCTTCTGCTTCCTCGCAAGTCAACAAGCTATTTGTGTCGCTGTTTGGGACTGAGCTGGGCCAATCATGCGCAACATTGGTGTAGTTGTAATGAACGACCACATCTTCCCAGCTATGTCTCGTCACCTTTATGTTCCTACTGCATAGATATGTTGTAGTATTCGCGGCGACCTCGAAACCATCGCGCTGAGCCCAGTCATTCAAGTAGGTCACAACATCTGTGGTATTCGCGTTGCCGCGTGTGTTGATTCCGCCTTTGTATGGAATCGTAGTGTCGCTGTACCCATGAAACTCCATGAGCGGTACTGGCTTTCGACTAGGGTTGCAAGGTAAAGGCTCTTGGTCGGCGTCAAGGTAAAAAGCACCGGAAACCGGAGCGAAAGCCGCGATCCGCTTCGTCGCATCGGCATCGCAGGCTAAGATACCGGTAAAACCACCGCCATTCGACTTTCCGGTCGCATAAATGCGCGAACTGTCAATACAATATGTTGATTCGAGATGGTCGAGCAGTTCCAGGGTGAATGTCACATCGTTGATAGATTCAGGAGCATCAGGGTCACCTTGGAATTGCTGGGTACCTTTTGCATTCTGCACCCTGTCAGCACAACATGATGGCGATCTTTGGAGAGGGGCTATACTGGTATGCCCTCTGGGTACACAGAGATGCCCTGAAAACCATAGCTCGCATTCGAGAATTGACTTAGGTTTTCCTGGTACTCGCCGTCCTTGCCTCGTCCATGGAACGACAGTATGAGTGGGACCGGGGTTCCCTCGTTGTAAGAAGATGGAACATGCAGACGATAACTGCGTGGGGTGACTCCGCTTTCGCTTTCGATCGTCAAATCTGTCGACTTGTCGGTATTTACAACATCGGGAAGCGGTTTGTCGCATCCGCTGCTGCCACCCGCAGTGGCAACCCCAAGAAGTAAGGACAGGAGAAAAGTCTTCATAGTGCTGTTGAGTATTGAATGACCCGACACAAGTACTTGCAGGTACCTTTATGTATTAGGATGCATTCAGGCGTGCAGCGACGTCACGTTAAGCCTGGTCTACGGCAAAGCTTGATCGGGTAAATACCACACTCATCGTGCGCTAGAAGATGACCGGCAAAAGAGCTGCGGTACTAGCCGTCGAACCTCATGTCTCATGTCGATCGTGTTCATGGATCTGTCTGAAGATTGATCACTTTCATGATCTCGCTAGTAACAGATTACGTCAAGTGGGGTGGTGGACTATGCTATAGCGATCGGCAGTCCCACCAAGAATTTCTCTTGGTACACATAGCGAACGTCACAGCGGCATATATCAGAGAAATTCAATTAGCGTCTCATGCCACAAGTAGCATTTAAAAGTAGGGGAAAATTCAGTTTGGCGATGTCATTGCGCAAGCATGGAAAGCTCCAAGTCCAGTGTCGCCGCGTCTTCGAGAGTTCATCATTGCAAAATTTGGAAACCAAGAGAGAATTTTTTATGTGAGTAGGAGGATAACATTGTACTGTCTATGTTCTAAAGGAAAGAAAATTGTCTAATGTTCAGAAGATAAAAAAAGTAAATTCCAAGACGCGAGCGCCACCCTCTACCCGGAGGTTTTCTCAGTGAAGGGCGCTGCGAAGCGCTTAAAGGCACTCAACGTGGCCGCCGTTCTCGTTGCAGCTGCCGTCAACGTAGTAGGCCCACTAGAGAGGCATCGTTAGTAAGATGTCTGGGTAATGCTGAGAAGAGTTGAAACTTACGTTCTCGAAGCCACCATCACCGCGGCGGTCGAAGGTCTTGGGGCTCTTGAAGACGACGACGTCGAAGCTAGAATGGCGAATTAGTGAGTTGTTCGTAGTTAGTTTGGGCTGTTGTGAGAAACGTACGTGACATCAGAGCCAACCTTGGCGTTGTAGGAGGTGGAGTAGACGAGCTGGTCGCCGGAGCCGGTGAGGGAGTATCCGACGTTGCAGACGATGACAGAGTGGCCAGGGAACTTGGCAGCGACGTCCTTAGCGGTCGTCTGGGTGAAGGTGCGGCGACGCTCAAGGTCCTTGTCGACCATGCCCTGGACAAGCTTGACAACCTTGCCAACGACATCGGCAATGGCGCCAACGGCGGAGGACTTGTCACCAATGTCGGCACTGTGAAGCAGTTAGAATCAGATGAAGAAGTGTCTGAAGAGGAGTTGTACTTACCGAGCTACCAGGTTTTGCTCAGCGGCAACGGGGTTGGCCATGACGGAGGCTCCCATGGCGAGCAAGGCAAGGGCGGAGGTAATGCGAACCATTTTGAAGTAGTTGTGGGTTGGTCTGGAAGACTGAAGTTGGAAGCGTTGTTGGTGTTGGAAGGTAGTGAAGTAGTGAAGATGCTTTAATGGCTGATATCGAACTTAAGGGCAGATTCACAGGCACTTAAATACTTTCTTTGAGGTCTTTCGTCGGTCCAAAGGCCTTACTTCTGCTGACGCTGTTGCAGACATCGTACATGTTCGTGAGCTGTACGGAATGAGTGATTCGGTCCGTGACCCTACGTCTGGTGAGATCCTTACTAGGCGTATGCCTCCATGAACATAGCAAGTTGAGCGTAGAATCTGTTCGTGTCTCTGCTGGCACCGGTCAAATCACTCATGTTCTGTACGAACTGATAATTCGGTCCGTACCCTTAGGTCTTACACTTCCTTACTAGGCGCCTCTCCAATCTAATGCGGTGCTTCGGATGCAGGTGGCATGATTTACCCTCTTCTGAGTACGAGAAACAAGTGCTGCTCTACTCTGTTGCGACTGTAGAACACAAGGCTATGATTGGCCGGCTCCTACGAGTCCACTCTGGAGTTTGGTGAAATCGCCTTTCAAAATTACCACTTGCGGATCTAATGCCCTAACGCTCGTGATAGATTCCGGTAAGAGTGGCGCATGATTTTTGGTGGTTCGGCGTTTTGATCTCCGACTAGGAAATGTTTCGGAGGCCAGACATTACAGTGCAAGTCGGTCTGTGCTTCGCGAACAACCCAATGTAAGCACTACGCGATGATTCTAACGCGCTCGCATAGCCCTATGATCTCATGGAACCGAGATTGACAGATGTGCAGTGCTTGGCATGCTTGGCTCTTGACTGCCGCGCCCAGGGCCCCCTCAATTGACAAGCTCACCGCCTCCGCGACCATGCTGCAGAAGGGGGCGAATATCAGCACCCCTGGGCACATCCTGGAACTTGCGTGGCAGCTTTTTACAGGGTCCAACAGTGCACGAGGCATGCATTTCCTTAATTGCCTGGGTTGTGTTGGCTGATAGAAGAAAAAGGCTATTAGGTCATTATCACGAAGGTACTTAAAACCCTTTCGCAGCATCTTATGAATTTCTCTTCCTTGGTTGGCATAAATTGGTCGAAATTTGCTGAATTGTAGGTCTCTAGGCAGAGTCGGGGCTCGGGATAGGCATGACATCAGGTAGCAGCGGGCCGATGCATCATACCGCTCTGGAACTTTGCTTGCCGTCTTAGCCGGGAACGCCAACAGAACTGCGGTTGTCGAAACGAGATTGGCTGTTAACGCACTGCCATGACATATGCTCGTCGGGCCTATTACAGGCATTCCATGCCGCTTTTGCGGCGGACGATGGACGGCATGGCTTCGTTATCTAAGATTCCAGCTTGGAGCGACCGTTGACCTCCATGCTAGTGCTGGACCGACCTGTCCCGTGTTCATTCAGTCGGCACGGCATACTTGTAGCTGTTTTCCGAGTCGGACAGGCTGACTCGGATGGCGGAGTTGAGTCCGATACATCAAGGGTCCTGCCCAAGTGAGACATGCATTCTTGACCGCTGATGTCTTTGGGTTCTAGTGAAACGAGAAACGGAATACCTTCTTTCGTTGTTTCTATGGTGGCAAATACGTCTGCCAGGTCGAACACGACGGACCAAGTCCAGCATGCGGCCACAATGAGACAGTGAGGGAGACTTGCACTGCCCTCGTATCAAGTTTCAGCAAACCGCCAGCCACCGAAAAAGACAAGCGAGCAATTCATATTCTCCACAGAATTGATGGTACCGCTCATTGATCATGGCGTTGGATATCGCGCAAAGCTGGCGAGATTGCCTATCCTTTGCATCTCATGCACAGACAATTGAATATGTCCCACCCCTGGGATTCTCTTGATCTATTTTTATGGGTGGGTTTGATGCTACAGTACGCCCCATCGTACAACGCAGCAGCATGGAAACACGATTAGAAAGAAGTGGTCGGAGTATTCCTAGCGCCTCGGGGACACTTAGTAAGCGATGCAGCGCTGGAAGTTCATGGGATTTATCCCGGTATCCAGGTCATGGATGTGTTTGCATTGTTCTTGTGAACGCGAGATTCCGAAGACAAGTATGCCGAAATTCTTTGTACAATGCTAGGCGGCGGTGTCTAGGCCTCTAGCAGAGGCTTCATGGCTTACTTGGGTAGGTATCCTCCAAGGAAGGATTACTCTAGTGCTGATTTGGTGAGAGCAGACGACAGGGACATTTGCGCGCAGTCCTGTGAAGATTCCAGGCACTGGAATGGGTCCACAATTGTGGAGGCTGAGACCCTAGGTGTGAGGGGAAGATAAGCCTCCGAGGTTTGTTCCGAGACTGTTCTAGACGAGATACAATAGGCACGCCTATACCGGTGTATTAGGGACACAATAGTAGATTCTGCCCTAAAGAGGCCCCACAATCTAAAAGAAGCTGTGGACTGCTAGTGAGATAAGGACTAGTGGATTAGGGACCGAAGTGGTCACGCGAGGTACCTAAGTAGTTTTGGAAATGCTGATGGGGGGAGTCATACAAATTCCCTCTCATCTACGGTTACGGGAAGACAATTGAAAGAATTTTTTAGAGTGTTCGTCGCATGGTGGATTCACTAAATTTCAACGAATCGTCCACCTTCTTTTCGTGTGCAGACTAGGTAGTAGCGAAGTATGAAGACGTGTTTCCACAGTCATCTTTACGCCTTAAAGCTCGCAACGAGTAGTGAATGTAATTGAAACGCACGAAACTATGCCATGCCATCGTCAACTTCACGCCTCTGAGAACAAATTCCTATGCTTTGCAAAGCTAACGCGAAGATTACGTAAAGCATGTAAATAAACACGCAGTAGGCAGTGAATATTATTGAGTTTATAAGCACAGCATCTTTGCGATGTGCTTATTGATATAAGCGCCGCTTCGCCACTCTTGCGATGCCTGGAACCTTAGGAGTATCAACTGATCCTATCGTAAGAGTACCAACGTCTGCTGCGCCTTGAACGTCACCGAACCGTATTTGGTGGTTGCGAAGGAGTCCTGCCCGATCGGAAGCACCCAAGTAAGTCCTAGTTTGCGGTAATGGCAAATAAAAATTGTCTCTTGTGGCAAGCGACGGGATGTTCATAGCCACATTAACTCCTATGGTAAGGGAATGATGGACGATTGATGCCACAAGACTCGAAAAGATTAGTACGGTCGAAGCAAGACATAATGCAGTAATCCAACTGCGGTGAGCCATAATGACGTCTTCTCGTTCGACTTTTGTTCCTTTACTGGACTATGCTTTTGTCTTGAGCTCAATGTCTTGCTGTATTGATCATTAATGGTATTGCTTAGCCTATGGACCACTGTCTTTGCCTTCTTGAGGTTGCAACTTGAATGTCTGGTTATTGTCCCAAAATAAGCGGTGTCGTTGTTAATGCTAGCAGTAATGGCGGGAAATCCGTTTAAGCAAGCGCAATAGGTGTTGGTTATCTGACCAAGCCGGATGGTGTACTTACCTTCGGTAGTTGGAGAAACTCCGACGAAGTCTAGATTGATCCTCTCTGTGTCCGAGATGTATTGGTCGAACAATTAAGGATAGTAGCGCTTACTATCAAAACTGTCTAGCATACTTTGGAAAAAAAGGCGCGGCGTCTTATAAGATAGATCTAGTAGCGTCCAGGCAGGCGAGAGGTAGGTCAACTTCGATCGGCGCACTCTACTAGATGCACAAGTCGATGGTGTCAGACATCGAACCTCAGTATCGATATATAACTGTGTGAAGTTGCAGGTCAGAGTGAGAGAATTAGCATATAGTAGCACATACTTAATCCTCAGCGGCGAAATTGTCTCCGGCGACACCATATCCCTTAACGTTGTCCCACGATATCCGCTTGAGTTTGCAGTGTCCGATGTACTCGTATCATACCAACAGAGCTCAGAGCCAGAACTAGTTGCGTTCAATAAGGTTCTAGGGAGACCTAGATATTAATTCAACCACAGATCCTCCGTCGTCGAATTGTTAAACGAGCATTATAAATTCAGATATAAAGACCAAATCCGTGTGGTGTAGTCTATGCATTTCGAATTATTCATGCCCGCAATATTTATGCCGATGAGAGACGAGTATGCGCCACCGTCGCTGCGACCGGTTCCCAATAGAATGGTAGTCAGGCAAGCAACGGATCAAGCGAGCCACTGCACCTTTGCTGTTTGACCATGCCGCGCAAAATCTATATTACTCAAGCAAGCCCCGCCGTTTATCCATATATAGTAGGATGGAGAAGACGTCGATTTTGAAATGGCGGGTTCTCAAAGTACTCATATATCTATTACTTCCACTACAATACTCTCTTATATAATTCACCCATAACTTCAACACTAAACCTTCAATTCACAAAAAAAAAGTCACCAAAAAATCCACTCCACACTATACTTTCACTTTTAACCAACTCAACTAGAACCTCTCCTAACCACGATGCTCTTCACTCGCCATTGCCGTTCTGAACAGCGGATGAGCTCTCCATCGACAATAAATTCTGGGTTCCCCCTCCCCCCCCCCTCTTCCAACGGCTCACCTCACACAAACACTTTGATCAACCTCTGCGATCTTCAACCAACACGAAACCCAACCATCACAGAAACCGATCACTACGGATTCGAAGCACTAGCGATCTCAGCCAGACACCTAGATACCAAACTCGCAATGTCGCCCAACACCCCAACCCCCCGCGGAGCTGCCTCAGACGAGAAGCCAGCCGAATATGCCACTAAGGCGGATCTTGCCGAGCTGAGGACTGAACTCGTAGGGTTGAGAAGTAAGATGGATGAGCAATTTTCTGTGCTCATTACATTGATTCAAGGTCGTTCATTTGTGCTTCCGACCCGCACTAAGTCTGAATATGAGGCTGCCGCCCGTGCAGCGCCCGGCTTCGAAGAATACAATGGGACCACGGATCATCCGCGCGACGACAACGAGGACGTAGATGCTGGACCGCCGACTCCTCCAAAGGATGGCGATGTGATTGATCAAGATCACGAGGATTTCGATGACTCTCCTGCTGAGGACAAGAATGAGGATACCATTCGTCTCTGATCGCGTCAGTTCCTAACACCCTCCTAGTCGCCAGAGCCGCCTCAAGCCGTCGAAGATACTCCAAAACTGGAGTCAGAGGGTGTCACACCTGGAGAGCCAAACACATCGGTTAGTTAGCAAATCCTGATAGTATCCTGCGCCTCTTAACACTTCATAGGCCGTCTCTGACGAGACAGAGGATGACGACACCGTTCACCTCATCAATGCGATCTCAAAGTTGAGCATATCTAAGGAGCCTGCCACGCTACCAGAAACATTTTCCATTCTCAAGCCCGCCATTGCCGCCGCGGACGTGGGTGCTTCCTATGCACGCGTGAAGTTCCCTAACCCGCACATTCCGCTACCGATTCCGATTGACGGCGTTCAATCAAAACGCTCCCAGGATCTCAATTCGCTTCACGAGATCATATTCAGCCAACTGCTGACTTGGAGACTTCTTCCGGTTCCCACTATTGGAGATATGAATGATGACAGCCAGAGGGGTTTGTACGGCCCCTCAGTCACTCGTTCGCTAAGCTGCGCGGTCGAGTATTTTATAGCAGTATCTGCAATCACCGGTCCGCCAGTGAGCGTCGAACTCGCCAAGAGGGAGTTGCTGGTCGGAACAGGTGTCGCATCGTGGGCTTCCTTGCCCATTATCCAAAAGTGAAAGACAAACATCGAGACAATCCAGCAAGACGATGAAGAAGCGCAGCGACCAGACCAAGCTCGCTTGCGCGAAGAGGCAGATCAGATGGATGATGTAGAGGTGACAATGACCGGATCGTTACCGTCACACCACTATTCTGGGCCCACTCCTTCTTACAATACGACGGATATTCGCAGCCCGCAGAATGTTCAAGCGGCTCAGTCTTTGCCTTTCTCGCAAGCACCGCCAGTAGACACTACCGCTCCTAACACGGCATCGGCATCGCCAACGAGCGAGGCAAACGAGATCACGCTGTCACCCGAGGAGTTGGATAAACTACAGCTCATCCGTTCACAATTCCCCCGCCTCCAGTGCATCCCAGACGACCTGCGCAAACTCGTGGTGATTGAATTCTACGGCATCCTCAACCTAGAAACCCATCAGCATCTTCACGGAAAAGTCGCCTCACAGGGGATGATATATTCGAGATTCCGCGTCATCTAGATCTCCGCATCCTCGTCAGAATGAACGACGACTTGAACAGGCACCAGCACCAGCACCAGCCTTTGTATTCGGAAATTATTGCTGAATATGTTCGCCGACAGCAGGAGACAGCAAACGAGTACCGCAACAGCAGAAGGATCTCAAAGCTCATTCATGACTTTCATAGGCTTGCCAAGGAGATGATGAGGCGGGCGAAGCATGTCGTACGCCAGCGGGCTCATGGACTCATCTAGCAAGCGGGTGCTGTTGCCTTCTCTGTTCGTGGTCGGGCTGGGTTTCGCTACCGGCCTCAGCCACCGCCTCTCGGAACTGGCTCTATAGTAGCAGAGCAACTACGCATCGATGCTTCCACAATAACGGCCAGCAGGACATGCGCAGGTGGTCCAAGCGATATCAGCAGATGGTGAACAGCTCTCAACCCAGGCTGGCGCAGCAGCAAACGACGCATCGGCGCTGCCGGGGACACAGGTACCCACAAGTGATCTGCTCAACACTAGTGACCTTGCTGTCCTCCAGCAACCTCTATCGCAGACTCCATCCGGATTGCAGGTCTCTGACGATGCTCGTAGTGAAACGCTCGTGGAATTTTACGACACGCTCGTGACAGCCAACACCAGACTGACGCGCCTCAAGCACGATCCAAATCTCGAGATGGGGCTAGCAACAGCCTATCTCATCGATGGTACTGCGCCATTCTGGAATGATTTCGTGCCGCTATCCGCAGGGGAAATCTTGAGGCTAGCGAAGGAGGCCGAGGTCCAGGTGCTAGAGGCTCTGAAGAAGAACGTCGCGGAAGGCAAGCTGAAGAGCTCCGAAGATCTGGAGTATACGAAGTTGGCAAGTAAGCTGGGGATCAGCTGCGATGCAAAAGGCGTTGAGAATTTCGCGAGGGAGGCTGCCAGGTTGTTCGACAAGATGGAGGCGTGAAGTGGCTGGTTCCCGTACCAGTAACGCGGAAGCGTGGCACGCTATCTTTCCATCGCGAGGAACACGACATCGCGACAAGACCGCATCACCTAGATTGAGCAGTCAAACGACAGGAAATTAGATGCGAAAGGCTTGTCACCCGTAACGAGCGCAGTATGTTCAATCTCGAAAGCGCTTTCCGGTCGCAGCTGGTCTCGACGGCAATGACGTACGCCAAAGGGGGGGCAGAGGCGGCGCACTATTAGAGGCTGAAGAAAGTTTATAGGGTACGCTATCCAAAGGCTATCGGCAAACAGCGCAAGAAGGAAACAGCAGTTGCTCAAGGCGGGAAATTACAAGGGAAGAGAGGAGGAAATCAAAGGATAATGGGAAAAACTGGATGCCTAAGAGGACTGAGTGTGGCTGAGTAGTTGCGCTACCATAAGGAGGAAATACCCAGGTAACATCGGAAAGCGGATCAACGTGCTCGATCAATATAGATGTGGATAAACGACTATAGAACATGCTAGTACAGATACTTTGGATGAATCCAATAAACGCCATGACGTACGCCTAACCACGCCCCCTCACACCTAATCTCAACACTTTGCGATTCCGCATCCGTGATAACAACTCTACACTACACGTGCACTCCCCATAAACCATCACATCCCTACCAAACCTTCCACTACTACAGCCAATTATCCAACCAATCAAACCCAGCTTTCCCCCAAAACTCTACAATGGCATCCACGAAAAAGCGCCTCGAGAAGGAATTCCACGGGCTACGCAAAACCCCTGCCGACGGCTACCACGTGGAGCTGAAATACGGCGAGATCTTCGAATGGCTCGGTTCGCTCACCGGCCTGCAGAGCTCGGCTTACGAAGGCGGGACGTTCAATTTCCACCTCCAGTTCACAGACGCGTATCCTGAGAAACCGCCTACCCTGAAATTCTCCACTAAAATCTACCATCCCAATGTGGACGGCCGCACTGGCACTGTGAGCTGGAAAATGCTGGGCGAAGACTGGCACCACAACCATACTGTGGAAAGGATGCTGATAGGGTTGAGAACCCTGCTGGATCATCCGGAACTGGAGAGCGCGGTGGAAGTCGATATTGCGAACGAGTATGCCAATTCACGCGACGAGTTTGAGAAGCATGCCAAGGAGTGGACGGAGAGGTGTGCGATGGAGGGCTCTGCATCATCTGGTTTCACGTGAGAGAGGGGGAAGAAAAGAGTGCGGAGTCTAGAGCGGGAGAGTGGCTGTGTTAGAGAGCCTAGAACACAAACTACGGATGATACTGAACTGTAAATGTTTAAATCGATCGCGCTAGGGCAGATGACAGGACAGTACACCGGTGTCGGAAAACTGCCAAGGTTTTTGCGCTGGAAATGAAAGTCAACGTCGCGCAATGGAGCGGCTGTTTTGCACGGTACGGAATGAGCTAATCGTCTTTAATTCAACTGTTTGCATGTGATTGGTGTTTTACGATCTAATCGTCGGAAGGGACGGTTTACTTCTCCCCAAATAGGATAATCGCATGCACTGGCTCCCAGTACTTGCCATTTCCGTCCACATCCCCTGGCACACCAAACCACTTCTCATCTTCCAATCGTACCAGCTTGGACTTGTTCTTATACTCAAACTCGACGTCAGTGCCCCAGTAGTACTTCGGGGGAAGCCGACCTTCGTGCCACCGGTTGGCCCAAGTTTTCTCCACGTTCTCAAGCCACGGGTGTGTAAGCAGTCCTGCGGGTCCGCTGGGGCCTGCAATCTGGATAGCGGGTTCCAGTATTGAAGCAGTAGTGTTGAGTGAGATGATGAATGTGTTCTCGTCTATGAGGCTAAGTCCCTCTGCTGTGGCGAAGTCGACGACTTTGATGGGAGGACTCATTTCGCCGAGAAGAGCTTTGCATGTCGCTGTGTATGCGGGGTCCTGGGCGAAGATTTCGATGTCATTGGCGTCGTCTGGGTTCTTTGCCTGTGTTGCGCTCAAAATGGTCGCGATGTCTGAGGCAGCCAGGTGCTGGATGTAGAATCGGTCGCAATTTTTGTCGGGCAGGATATGACTCAGACCAAAGCAGACGATCTTGGTCACCCGCCTCATTGTTGATGCATTTTCTTTCACGGTTTTGAGGAGCCTTTTTCGTACATCGCTGCTCCTCCAAGCCTTTGTCCACTTGCTTGTCCATGGTCTAGTCTCTTTCATCGGATTCTCTGTGTCCGAATCGTAACCCATATCCCAGTCGACCTCCAGATAGAATGGAGACCTCCTCTGCATCTCTTCAAAGCTCCGGTAGTCCTCTGGTCGGAAGTGCGGTGCATCGCCCTCTTCTCGGGAAACCGCAATTGGATCTTGCTTCGAGAGGTCGGTGAGGCTGTGCGTGTCCACGTGGATGACATCTTGGTCGCTAAGCTCCAGTGTTGCCTTTTGGCCTTTGGAATCTTTGCAAACAAGGATGCGCTTGCCGTTCTTGTTTCCGAGGGTCATGTAGACCTTTTGGCCGAACAGATCAACTGTTTGAGCGGTACCGGTGGCAAGGAGAAACCTATGTTGTTTCCGCACCTCCTCCAGCCGTTCGAGTGTATGAATAGGGATCCCTGGTCCGCCAGCCGCTTGATAGACGGTATCAAAGTTGAAAGGCTGACGTTTGGGAACACGTGGGACCGACATTGTGATCTCTGGGTGAATGCTTGATCTGGTGACAAGGGCTTGCTGGTCAAGACCTAATGGATCAATGGTGACAACAAACCTTCGCAACGCTTGTTATATACAACTCGTGTGGATGTACATCAGCAGCCGGCAAAATGGCCCAGGACATGCTTTCAGGGTACCATCACCAGAAAGCTTCTCACTCCGCAAGCGATCCGGCCAGCAATCATACTCGAGACGACCGATCATAGAACTACAAAACTTACTTCTGAACAACCTGGTCAAAGGTTGTACAAAATGCTGCGACAAGGGTTTGAGAAAAGGAAATGAGGCTGAAAGAAGAGGCAAAGTGCTTATACTCTCGACCATGAACAGCGTAGTTCGAGCATCACAGCAGCTAGCTCTTACATTAGAAGATAACTGGGGTTGAATCAGGAAATTCTGCCTTAGTAAAAGTATCTGGAGATGAAAAGCCACCGTGCGGTTAATCTATTGTGCTAGCTAGATGATGATTAGTGGCGCTACGGGTTAGTCGAAAATTCAGCCAGGCAGATCGGTGCGCGCGTAGCGCAACAGCAGCCCTCGTCACTTTCCGTCAGCACGGGTATGCGCATCATCGTTCGACCCGGTAAGTCGGCAATTGTTAGTCTGACCAGCGCGCACGTGTCCATAGGAACTCGGGAGGGGTCTCATGTACAAGGATCGCATCTTGCTCTTCATCTGTGGCTTGCTGCTGTAGATACTCGCCCAGGAATTGACTTTTGTGGTGAGCCCCATCTGCATCGCGACCTCGTTCGTGGCGTGGCGTACGGTGTACCTGCTCTTCAATGGGCGTCTCACTAACTTGGATCGACTCAGATTCAAGTTGAGAAACTGGAGGCGGCGGCAGATGAATGAAATACCCCTGCTGTGAATAATCATTCGTAACGCCCTTCAAACTTTCTTCAGAGCAGATAGAACTTCCTCTTTTGCCTGAATTATTGTGGTATGTCTCCAGTGTGGCTATATTGAGGACCAAGGACTGACTCAAGTTGTCGCTTGCTGGCTTGCCATGTTCCCTTGCCGACTTTGTGCTTGAGAGGGAATATTTGCCATTGGGACGAGGAGCAAAGTTATCATTTTCGGCTGCATATTGGTTATATTGATGTTCGCGCGAGTTATCGTGGACACCATACAAGGGTTGCACTTGGCTCGCAAATTGAGCCGTATCTGCCGCCGCTAGCAATACTGATTGCGATTCCGCGCGCAGATACTGAGAAATTGAGTTTTGATAAACCATGCCACAGGAAGTGGTATATCGTCTTGGAGTGAAGTGGCGCGAAGTAGTCTCTTGAGTCCAGATGCTATCAGACAGGTCGGTGGTGGCGGATGATGGTAAAAGCCCACTGATGTCTTCGACAAGCTGAACATCATTCGCGCGAGGTACCCAATCGGCAACGGATCGTGCATACAGCTCTTCAAAGTCCTCTGCACACGAAGTGAACCAGTGATGCGCGAGTGCCTCGGCTGCCGTCATTCGGCGTTCTTCCTCAAGCACCAGCAGCCCTCTAATAAAGTCCTTCGGACGATGACCGATCATGTTCCATGATGGATGATATTGATCATCGAGAACGCTCAGATCGCAGATAGCTGCGAGGCCAATGATGACACTCTTGGGGTTCAACTCATACTCTGGATGGGCGCGATTGGTAAAGAGATTATCCCCGGTGAGCACGGTAGCCGTGAGTGAGCCCACAGACCACATGTCGACACACTTCGAGTACCCTTGTTTGGCGGGAATCGTTCGGTTCGCTCTGTGAATTTCAGGTGCTGTGTACTCCAGAGTGCCGACGCAGGAAAACATCCGTTGACATTTGTCGGGCTGACTGCTTCTCCCAGGAAGGTGTCTTGCACTGCCGAAGTCGGTAATGACGACGCGAGCACCATCCTCGAGCGAAGACATCAAGATGTTGTCAGGCTTGAGGTCTCGGTGTACAATGTCTTGGTCGTGTAGATACTGTATCCCCTTCAATATCTGTCGCACAATTGCTGCCGCTTGCATGCTATCAAGCCACCCGCCATTGAACTCAAGGAAGGAAAACAAATCGCCGCCGGTAAAAAGTTCCTGGAATATGTAAATGCTTTCGCGACTGCAGAATACTTTCTCGATAGCAACAATGTTAGGGTGGCTCAGGTCCTTGAGGATGTTGAATTCTCGAAAGCATCGTTCCTTGGATGAACTGATGTGTTGCTCCTGCTCGTTCGCTGGTAGGAAGGTGGTGTTCATTCGAACAATCTTACAAGCAAGTTGCTGTTGTGTCTGTTGGTTGATGCCCACTAGGACCTTGCCATACCCACCCTTACCAAGCATGCGATCAGTAACGAGATAACGAGAAGCGAACAGTTGCCTCTCCATTTCCTGAACGGACGTAAACTCAATAGGTTTCACAGAGCCTCTCGAGACGTAAATCAATGTGACGGTGTCTGACAGGTGGAGTTCGTCTCTATCGTCTAGGAGGAAGGTGCTCTTGTGACCCATGAGAACACCAACATCCTGGGATGCGGTGTACTTTGAATCGCTCTTCTTCAAGTAAGTACCATTGGCAGACAGATCAGTCGCGTACACGAGTGGTGCGACGTTGGAATATGGGTCCTGTTCATAGAGAATGCAATGGATGCGAAGATGCAAGCGCGAGATAGTAAGGTCGTCGCACCACGAGTATCGACTGGAAAAGTGATCAGAACGAGCTCATACCGTTGTAGAGAAGACAGATCTCTCACCAGAGCTCCGTATCTCTCCCAAGGTAGAACTGATCGTGTTCACAAACCTCGATATCACAGCGTTGGGCTCCTGCGTCTGTTAGTCTGCTTGTGGTGGCTTGAGGACGAGCTCCCGCCCACCATGTGCTTCATCACCAGCCACAAGGACCTTGAGCCACGCCACTGCGTCCCCCACCATAATGAAAGAAATTTGCGAGACTGGTGAAGCTATTCCACATGAACATTTGTGTGGAACACGATGGAAGGAAAGTGACGCGACGCGTGCCCGCGAACTTGGCCCTAGCTCAAGGCTGAGCCGCTAGCTAAGCGAGCCCCGCACCCACCTAGGTCTCTTATTTCGTCAGCTCAGCTCTTACATTTGTTCTACACTCACGACACTCATCTCGACAGCAACGTAAGTTATTATCTGCAGGCCTTTGTGGTCTTCTCAGTCATTGACTGAGAGTGCTTCAAAGCCTCGCCATCAACTCCGCATTCATCAATTGCAGCCGCTGACCTCACTCACAGTCCGCCGACAAGATGAGAGCCAAATGGAGGAAGAAGCGCGTTCGACGTCTCAAGCGTAAGAGAAGAAAGACGAGGGCTCGTTCGTAAGTTGCCAGCACTATCACCAACGCTCAATTCCAGAAGTCTAACAATCTCCGCAGCAAATAAGCTACTCGCCCCCTCGATCTCAGCAACCCACCACCTCAATTCTGAATGAAAGCGATCATTGAACGACATGTTTTCTACGCACAACCTTCCAGCTGGCTCGCGCCATCTCATCATACTGCGCATTTCGACCTAAAGCTACGTCATACGGCCGATTGCGACACGCGAGCTTCAATTATCACTCTGGAGGGCAACGACTGTGCTGGATTGAGGAATGTTTTGGGACGCTGGTCAAAAGCCTACTAAGGCCCGTTGAGGTTCTTCGGGAGTTTACTTGAACATGAGATTACGACGGTTGCTCTAACACCGGTTTGCTCTCCTCTAGGGAGAGCTTGCCTTTGACTGACCCGTCGCCATGTGGACATGCGATAACGGAATCAAAAATGCTTCACGACAATTCTCTTCTGCCTGCAATTTGTGTGCGTGATTTGATGACGAATACTGAGCCTGAATGAATACATGTGCCATGATGCAATGCGCTCCACACTAATTTTGTAACCGAGAACCGATACACTTCGATAAGACGACGGATGTGGCTGGCGATCATGTGTGTAAACGGTACAGTGCTTTCTTTTCTTGGGCTGGTTTGGCAGAGCAGGCGGCATTGCCTGTCGCGAGATATGTAACAACGGATGTTTGCGAGAGCCAGTTTCGTGTTGATCAGCAAGTACAGTCATAGCTTTGAGCACAGTCGCAGTATCTAGTAATGAAACAGCCCAGGCGCAAATGGCCAGAATGGATCCATTACTATATTACCACGAGAAGAGAAAAGAATATATAAGAGAATTCGACCTGCAAACCCTTGGCTATGAGCCACTCCTTGCCGTGACACCTAGAAACTTGCTGTACACGACTCAAGGCGACTGGATACCACCTTCTCACTACAACTACCACCTTCTCAAGCCCAAGCACCAATCGACTTATCCTCCTTCTCGCTGTCGCGCCTATCATGGCGGTCTTGGTGCACCTCACGTACCACGTGTACGGCGATGCTCTCGCTCGCGCGTCCGACAGATGTATCTTCCGTGGCCCAAGCGTGAGCCTGGACCCCGGGCGAGGTGCTCGATGGCGTTGGGGTAGGGATGTTGTTTTTGTGCGTGTTGAGCTCGCGTACGTTGCGGTGGTTGAAGAAGGGTAGGAGTGGTCTAGTGAGATTGGGTCTCGCGAACCATTTTTGGAAGAAATATTGTTTCGCGGCTGTCGATGCTTGGAGTTGAGGGTTGGAGTCGGATTTCGAATAACGATGATGAGGTTTCTGCTCAATCAACGCATCTTCAGCCGTGACGCTATGCAGTCCATGAGCCATGGAGTCCATCGCAACAGAGCCATTGCGCGACTCCCCCATCGACGCCGTACTGATCGTGTTCGTCCCCTTGGACAGTGAAGACCAGAGCATATTCTTCACCTTACTCCCCACACTACTCGACCACGACCGCGCGGCGACAAAGCTCGACGGCGTACGATTCCCACTCTCACTCGGCTCATACAGACTCGGCCACAGGCGGCCCATTCCCACGCTGACTAGCATCTTCTTGTACAAATTATGCGCATCGACGCCGGTGCCGAAGAGCGCAAACGTCACGTAGCCCGTAGCTACCTGGATCCATTTGTCGAGGGCGACTTGGCCGTGGCCGGGGACGCGCAGGATGGTGTTCAAGCGGGTGGGGTCGTGGACGAAGGACCAGGAGTACGGGTCTGTGGCGACGAGGGAGACGGCAATGGTGATGTAAATGGAGTAGGTGAGGTAGACTAGGCTGAGGATCATGCTGAGGATGAAGAGCCGGATGAAGCGTGATTTCGTTGTGTTTTGGGTTGCGACGAGCCGGTGGAATTCACGGCGGTAGCGGTAGAGGCGGTATACGAGGAGGACTGGTGGTTTTTGTTAGATAGAGCATATTTAGTGGTGGGAAAAGTACTTGCCTGCCCAGTATGTGGCAAAGGCCATGGCAATGGGGAACCACATGATACTCAAGACGATGCTGGGCCACGACGTATCGTATGCAGGCAGACATCCCACGATGCCGTAGATCATGTAGCGAGCGGGTTGAACAACATAGTAGACAATGATCAAGACCAGCGGAGCACCCCAGCACCACACCAACTCCCATATCTTCTCTCTAATCTTGCTGCTGCGACTGCTTGAAACGGTGATGTTGCGTGTATCCATGACCTTTGCCAGTTTGCGCGTGATCATGGCCGCGGAGGCTGCGAGGCCTACGTAGCTCCCTACTTGGAGGCGCACATGGATGTCACACCATATGCTTCCGTCCCACCATTCTGTGAGGTTGTCGCGAGGCCAGATGAGGGTGTTGATCGAGTTGAAGAAGTTGTGCAAGATGATCCATAGGATGGCTGAGCCTGCAGCCACGTTGGCTTGTCGAAAGTGCCAGATCATCGACGGGAGACAGAGAATCCATGCTGGGAAAGCAAAGGCCGGGAAGAGGATGGCTTGGGGGTAGGTAGGGGCGAACATCCCTCCTTCTCCTGCTGTGCTGTTGTAGTGGAAGTTCATGGACGCGGACGTGGTCGCTCAAGGGGAGGATATGCAGTGGCGAGTGCTGGTGCAAACACTCTGGAACTGCCACTGCTGGAAATACTCCAGAAAAGTATAGATGATGCTATCTCCAGGATAGATCTATCAGACGGGTTCGAAGAGAAACATATATTGGAATTGTGACTGAGAAGAAGAGGCAAGTAACAAGAGCCGAGGAAAGTGACCAGTCCCTAGGCTTGCAGCCTCCATGACTCTGTATTGCGACCGAGTATATCGAAATCTCAATAGAAGTTTGGTGATGTCTCAATCTTCAATACTGCTCAATAGGAGCTGCTGATTGACTTACACTCACTTGGGTGGTGAAAGCCAGTCGATCTGTTCGAAGACCATCTTGGCAGGTGGACTCGCCCAAGGTAATCATAGTCTGTTTGAAACGAGCTGCCGCGTCGCACAGACACGGCGCTGCCTAACGCTCGCGATATCTGGTCGTGGTGGGAGATGTGATGGTGATGGTGGTGATGGTGGTGAGACTCTCACCAGTCCGCTTTGGGGTCTGAATAGAAAAAGTGACGATGGAAACGCGTTGTGAATAGAAAATGAAAGTAAAACAGACGAGACATGTCTGTGATAAGTACTGGAGAAACAGAAGATAGGAATACCAAATAGTCATGTGTTGAGTCTCCGCACCTGCGGCGAAGTGCAGGTCGGGGCGTACTGACCCATTTATCCAGATTATTAACCTGCCCTGGCATTCGATGGCGCGTGGAATCCAGGAACGGGATTGCAAGTTTCCCAGTCATTTAGACATTTGCATCACCGGAGTCCGAAGGCGCGCATCCTCGATGATGGAACGAATTTCGGCAGATGGGCGCGTCCAGACGGCGACTTTGGATACTGATCAAGACATCAGACACCTTGTCCGAGCAGAGAGCACGACTTTCCTTGGAACATTTCTTTGCCACGCCACGGCGTGCAACCGTTTGGGTTGCACTGTGCAAGGGTTCCTGCAAGATGCTGCATGGCCGCCACAGCCTAGGCGACGGCAGATACGGCGGGAAGGCGGGCCAACATCAGATAGCATCGAGAACGGAAGCACATCCCATCACTCTGCGCTCCGTGCATGTCCAAAGGGTGGCGCCCACATGAGCGAAGGTGTTTGGAAGGGAATGCCAGCTCTACAACTGACCGCATTAGGAATGACATGACGTAACACGTTTGGGTAGATCCGAGGCGTCTTCCACTGCGGCACACGACCGTCATGTTAGCAGATGTGAGCGTCACTGGGGCCCTCAGCTATGAATTGGCAGCGCCCACGACCTTCGTGCCGTCGTAACACGCATTGCTGCCACGTCGCTGTTTCCTGGTCCCCCGTTGCAGGCTTCTACTGGTGACGCACATCAGCACGTTGCTTCTTCCCCAACGAACGCCGGTTCTCCACAATGGATGGCACACCTGCACCCGACAGCCATGCCATTCAGCCTCAGTTACGCCAGAGGATGCTGAACCGCGCCGCCACCTTTGCTGAGGGCGCGCGGCCTTGTACTCCGCCTGCAGCAGTTCCTCGGCGCCGCAGTTCCCTAGTTTCTGACCTCTCAGACACGCGACACTCGTTGCGCTCCTCGACCGACAACCTCCTCAAGCTGAACGGGAAGAATGACATGGACAGACATGGCTCCTTGGATGAGCCGTCGCGGTGGATCGCACTGCCGGTGGTAGCCGCCGTTGTGCCTGCAATCATTGGCTTGACTGTAGAGAATGGCGCCGACATGGCGACGGATGTCTTGATATTAGTGCTTGCGGGATGGTTCCTACACTGGAGTGTAAAGGTTCCATGGTGAGTTGCGGCGGATAATTTGGACGGACTGACCTTGCTGACTGCACCCAGGGACTGGTACCACGATGCCCAGCAAAGACGATACGTGAACGACGAAAAAGACGATACCTATGATAGTACGATAAACGAGCAGGATGAGGATGGGGTAGAAGACATGATCGAGGCTGTCGCAGAGGCGACAATTGAGCCAAAAGCCGAGGCCAACGCCGGTCCATCCATCGCATCGACAGCGCAGGAGGAGGCTCGCCAGGCACTGAAGCGATCAGAGCTGCTGGCCTTCGTGGGCTGCTTTCTAGGACCGCTACTCGGCGCCCTCCTCATGCACACCATTCGAGGGCAGCTAATGCGCGCTGAAGGCATAGTATCCGACGCGAACCTAAGCATCTTCCTCCTCATCGCCGAGATCCCACCAGTCAACCGCCTGATCAAGATGCGAACAGAGCGTATACTCCACCTTCAGCGCATAGTCAGGGACGCCCCACGAGAGCCACTTCGACCCGCCGACGCACAGCAGCTCACACGGCGCATGACGGAGCTTGAAGGCCGGCTCGAGGGCACACAAACCCCCAACCCTAATAACAGCGAGATAGACGTAGAGAAGATCAGCGCCGAAGTGCGCCAGACGACCCAACTCCAACTCGACGCCCTCAACCGCGCAGTCCGACGCTACGAGAAACGCCACATGGCGCAGTCCCTACAGATCGAAGCGCGCTTCCAAGACCTCGAATCCCGCCTCTCGGACGCCCTCGCCCTCGCCGCCGCAGCTGCTAGAACCGGCCAGCGACCGGGAATCGTCGCCATAACGCTGAGCTGGATAGCGGGCACAATCAGCTACATGATGCAGCTGACCTGGGATATTACCATGTATCCCTTTCGCACGGCTGCAATCGCTGTCGCCGTAGCTAAGAGCCTATTCGTTAGGGACAAGCAGCAAGTCAAACGGCGACCGAAGAGTGCTGTGCAGGTTAATGGGCATACGTCCATGGTGACGAGTAGGATGCAGGCCAAGGCCGGGAGGTGACGATAGCTTAATTACTAATTCCTGTTGATACCCTATCGATAATTAATTTCCTGACTCTCCTATCACATTTGATAATGTATGCTCTCGGTCCTTTACTCACTCCGACGTTGTGCTGCTAGCTTCGGATACTGAAGGCATCCCGAATTCCGAACGTGATCACATTCGATGACTTGACACCCCCGCCGTACGACAAGCGGGCATCAAAATGAAATTGCAATGGACTACATTGACTGTGCTGGAGCGCATTGGCATTCCTCCCTTCCAATTGCGTGCCATGGTTTCAAATTGTCAATACAAAAGAGTCATCAAACCATCTATCTCCCGGCATCCTCCGATCAGGTAATCCGAAAAACAAGCATGCAAGGTACCTGGGGGCAGTCGGCCGAAGCCAACCTAGGGAATTAATCGCGTTGATGTACGAGCGTCCTAGGTGCGGTCAGGTACCCCGCCCCCACTATAGCTGCGTAGCAAGCTATCAGCGTGGCCGAAGGCGGAGGTCGTATTGTGATGTTACTGCATACATAGATAATAGCTGTGTACCTAGACATTGCAACGTTTTCCTCTCTTCTTTCTACTATTCACTCAGTATTGCATCTTGCGATACCGACGGGCCTTGAGAGATTGTTTACCGTGGGCACAGGAGGTATAGCAAGAGATATAAAAAGAGCTAGGAGTTCAAGGCAACAGGAACAATGTCCTTGAAATCTGACGTCACCGTCGACGCGGCGAAATTCGATCGCAGCACGATCGACAAGCAGACGCTGGAGTTTAATGCCAAGCTGATTAAGATTTGGGCGGATGGACCGAGGTGGTATGAGGTGAGTGTTCACTAGATCCCCCCCCCCTAAACTCTCGAGCGAAGAGCGAGATAACTGAGTACTTTCACAGGTCGGCGCAGCAGAGTACCGGAAACTACGCTGGGAAGGCAAGACGCCCTTACCGAAACCCATCGTACTCCCTGAAGGCGTGAACGGCGCCTTGCCCTCGCGTGATGCGGGGAGAGAGATTCCGTATCGCGTGTTTAAACCGAGTAGCGGGGTGAGCAAGGGGATTCATATGCATATTCATGGAGGAGGATGGGTGTTGATGAGTGAGGCTTAGTAAGTAACTTCTCTCACATAACTTATAGGTTGTTTGAAATAGCCAAAGCTAACGGAAACAGTCAAGATCCGTATCTAAAGTACATGGCCGACCACTTTGAAGTCACAGTCGTGTCAATCGGATACCGTCTTGCGCCTGAAGACCCCTGGCCAGCGGGTGCAGAAGACTGCTACGATGCAGCAGAGTGGCTCGTGAAGAACGGTTCCTCGGTATTCGGTTCAGAGCTCATGTTCACGGGCGGCGAGGTAAGTCTCTCTCCTTCTCTGCTCATATTTCAAGCTAACCCTCGAGGTAGTCCGCCGGAGGCCACCTCGCCTGCCTCGTCGCCCTCCACCTCCTCGAGACAATGCCAGACTTCACATTCAAAGGCCTCCTCCTCCACTTCGGCTGCTTCGACATGTCCTCCTTCCTGCCCCACGTACTCCACCACGAAACGCACCTCGTAATCGACCACGACGTGATGAAATCCTACATCGACGCCTTACTCCCCAACACGACCGAGGAACAGCGCCGGCACCCATCCATAAGCCCCTTTTGGGCTGATCTCAGGGGCAAGAAGCTGCCGCCCGCGCTTTTCACGTGTGGAAGTGAGGACCCGTTGCTGGATGATAGTGTGATGATGGGGGCTAAGTGGGCGATGTGGGGAAATGAGAGTGTGGTGAAGATTTATCATGGGGCGCCGCATGGGTTTATTGGATTTCCGCCCGGGACGATTAAAGCGGTGCAGGAGGTGTTGGATGATACCGAGGCGTTTGTCCGGGCGAAGAGGGGAGAGTGAGGGTGGTGGGTGATGTGCATTTGTTACGTTCATGGGGGTTATAACGTCAGTGCGATCATCTCGGAAATATGTAGATATCCTGCTTCGGATCTACCAGTTGAGTTCGCAATCGTCAAAGGCTATCTAAGGCATTGATGGAATGACTTCCGGTAGGAAGGTATAACGCAGATGATGTCTTGAGGGTGCGCGATATGTGACTGGAGTCGCGTCCATGGTCACATTCTAAGAGCAACAGTTCTCTGCGGTAACCAATTCCCCTTTCAGATGAGTACGATACCCGCATAGTTTTTCCATGCGTATATCCCCAGTACCTGTCTTCGCACACGTCCAAGCTAAGAAACTGATCGCAGAAGAAAATCCGGACAAAGCTACGCCGCTGGCGGCTTTTGCTCGCTTCCGTTTACCACATTCCATCTCTTTCTTCAGCTGATCCACCTTCTTGAAGCCTGAAAAGTTGAAAAGCTCGCCCATCCGCCTCTCCCTCACCAAGAGGCCTGTTTTATGGCCTGCTAAGCGCTTTGCTCTAAAGTTGCGAATCACTTCGCCGTCCATAATCGGGCTTCTTCTGGTGTGAAAATATCCAGCTGCCTGTGTTGTAATCGCCTGAGTCGACCGGTGACATTTCAGTGATGGATGCAGCAAAGGATTGAAAGTGTCAGGCAAAAATGGGTGTTCGATGGGATAGCCGCAGTCCATTCGCCAGGTGCCGCCAGTGAATACCTAGGCACATACCTCGGTACTGAGTGATGAGCGACTCGAGTTATTTGCATAGCCTTTTCAATACATCTCTTCACTTTCCTGTGTTGATCAAACGTACCCCAGGTAACTAAAGTCTCAACCTACCCCGTCAGAAGTGCGATATTGGAAACCGAAGAAGCGAGCTCACACAGCCATAGACCTCAACCATCCTCTCATCACCCATCTCAATCTCAGCACACCTGCTCCTCTGACGAAGCCTTTCAAGCATCTTCTCGCCCCGACCATCTCCCCGCCATGAAGCCGAAACATGCAGGCGAACTCCCCGGCGTCAACTCGCGGCGAGTGGACTGCCGTCGTTTTCGCGAAAACGTACCCAAAACGTCGACATCACGACCTCACGAGCCCCCACCGAGCAATGCCTCAGGCATATCCGTAGGTGTCTATTACTCCAATAAACCTACAACAGGAGTTGGAGGGGCGGTGGTGCAACTATTGCCAAGCCGCGTGTTCGCTTACCCATGACTGGAGGTGAAATGCCACGGGCGGCTATGCCCGTTCACGGGTTGGCCTTAGTTTTACCGTTCGGGCCTTTTCTCTTGCAGTTTGCTGGAGCCTGGCGGATGCGGAGTATTGTTTTTCGCTTAATGGGGGAGGGACTGGGTGCATGATGGGGCTGTGTAGACGTGGGGGCAGATGCCTCTGGACATGCAGGCGGAAATCTCTCAGCTTTTGGGTCCGATAAGTTGGACTGGAGGTGGGCATTCAGCCTTGTGGACTGAGGGGAGTGTGAGGGGTATATAAGTATGCCGGCTGGCGGCCGTGGTGTTGGGGAAATCTAGTATCGAAATCGATTGAGGGAAGAAGAGTGACTAACAAATAAACTGACTATCAACACCAACGGGACATCCAACATGGGCTTCTTCGGCGTTCTCTTCTGTTGCTGCATTAGACGGGGCAGATCGTATGACGATACTTTCGTTGAGTACGCGTATGGTACGTTCTGTAGCGTCGCCTATACCCTAGTGCCATGGACTGACCACTACATAGTGCCGTCTGACCAGCCGGTCAAAGAAGAATCGAAAATGATAGACGAGCCGTTGAGAGAGAGTGCCTGCGACACCATCGAGCCACTCAAAGAGATAACACCTCCACCACTATATTCAAGCGAAATCCACACCCCGAAAAGAGGACGCAAAAGCGCAAACGAGCCGTCGACAAATGATAAATGCGTGGTGGGAATGGAGTTGGAACCAGAGGGGCAATCTGACCTCAACCGTGGTACTGGGGTTGGGGAAAGATTCTCCGCACGCCTGAGCAATTTGTCCAAAGATGGGATTGTTCTCTCCTCTGCTCCACTCAAAGCAGATCCTCCAAAGGATAAGAAAGGACAGGATGAGATCAACTCTCGGGTCATAAAGCCGCTGCCTCAGCGCCGCGAAGACTCGAAGTCTTCCTCAAGACACCCGGGTGCGGAAGTGCCACTAACACCATACGTCTACGCGGAGCAAAAGACCATGCCGAAAGAACGTCAGAAATCGATCAAGAAAGAAAGGCATGAGCCATACCTGGGCAGAGACGTCGATACCATTCCCACGCCTTCCACGCCCCACCAGCCATTCGTCTTCCTCGCCGGAAACAGCACTCCAGTTGAACCTTCCAAAAAGAGATTTCTGCCATCTCCGCCTTCTTCGCCCTTGGCCCCGGCACCGAAGGAACCCACAGCCCTATCCACTACTCGGCTACCAGCTCCAACCGCTGTCTACGGACTCTCCAGCACCACCCCCCCTCCCACCAACACCCAAACCGGAATCACACCACTAACAACCCCTCCAAAGAAAGGCACCACCACCAACCCCCCACCCGGCACAAACTGCCCAACCTGCGCCTCCCCCAACACGCTCCACAAAACCGCGGCTCAGAACCTCAACCACGGCCGCCCCTACCGCAAATGCAGCAACGCGTCCTGCGGCGCGTGGAACGGGTTCGCCGACCAGCGCGGACTAACACCCGGTATGTACTGCGACTGTAGTCCGCCGAGCTTGCTCAGGCTGGTGGCGAAGAATAAGACGAATGAGAGGGGCAGGCGGGAGGCGTTTTATAGCTGTCAGTACAAGGCGTGTGGGGCTTGGAGGAACTGTGAGGAACAGAATGGGGTGGTGATGTTGTTTGATCAAGGGGAGATTGAGAAGATGGTGAGGTGTGGGGGGATTTAGGGGGGTGGGAGAGGTGTTTGGGGTAGGTGGGAGAGGTGTTTGGGGTAGGTGGGAGAGGTGTTTGGGGTAGGTGGATTGTTGGGGTGGGTTAGTTCTGTTTGGTCGTGCTGGAATAGATGGGTTCTCTTTTCTTGATTTTTTGACGACGGTAGTTCGTGTTGATCACGATACGGCGCTGGGCGCTGAAGCTGGTGCTGTTGCAGTGCAACGGTAGAGGCTGGTCCTGGTGTGTCCTGGAGACGACCCAGCCATGCTTATGGCTACGATTTATGTTTGCTAATGGCGTTATGTGTCGAATACTATAAAGTTTCCTAGTTCTATAAGCTCACTAGCTCCATTCAGAATGGCTCGTAAAGCAATCATCTACTATGTTACTCCCGCAGTCGTCTTAATTGTCAGTGTGCGTTCCTACCAGTTCTGAAAAAAAAACGCTGTAAAGCTCAATTTAGGGGTTTAGTAATTGTGGAAGTGTTGCTCGATCCGAGTTCAACGGCAACAGGCGGTATTCCACAAATGACACCATTGATGAGTTGGGTCGTGGGTGATGAATGAGCGTCGAAATGATGTTCTGATTACTATGGTAGTTTGCGGGGCAGTTGCGAAAACGGAAGCGGTGACATGTTTAGTACGTCTACGCGTTGAGTTCCAGGTTCTGCCTGCACACCCAAAAGTTTATCTATAGAGCTGTTGCTAGAATAGTTCGGCAGATGCAAAGAGGGTTGCGCATGTGGCTGGCCGACTCCGCAATGTAGGTTGATCCGTCTCCAGGCCGAAGCTTGGGCGTCATGAGAGCGAGAGATATAGGCTTGGACACCCCCAATTACTGACTGCAGGGGAAACGTGATGATATATTGGGTCCTGTGCTGAGTAGCAGCTCCATGGGTAGGTGCATCCTTCCCCATCGCTTGCTAGCACCCTCGGGGAAGCGCGCAACGCGTGACAATCACGCGGCACGTCAGACACGATTTCGGAAACGACAGTCTCGACAACATTTATCAGCAACCTCGGCCAAACAGCAGAAAACGTCTCCTGTTCCAACGGCAATGCACTACATGTTCATGGTGTGAGAGGTTGAGATTACGAAGGCTAAAGCGGAGTCGATCTGCATCGTACCTCGGCAACTTTGGACGCGGAGTAGCTTAACAGCAACCGTAGCCGTCACCATGCACGACTCGCCTCCACATCTTTTGTTCAAGTACCCCGGATCTCCCCCTAGCTGATCCAGGACTTGCCTTCTCTCATCACACATACGCAATCATGTCTGTACCGTACGACCGCGCCTACGACCTGCTGAGCAATAGCCAGAATGGCCATCTTCCGGCCTCAAAGCGCATTCCCGTCATTGCTCGGCCATGGGTTAGCGAGAGGGCTGCGAAGACTCTCGACATTGTAAGTTTCTCGAGCTGCGGATTGAAGACAGCCACTAACATACAATGCAGGTAGAGAGGTTTGTCGAGGAAGAATGCATCCCTGCCGACGATGTATACACACGCCAGATTGGCCAGACGGTACAAGAGCGCTTCTCGTCGCACCCATCCATCATCGAAGACCTCAAGAAGAGGGCGCAAGAACTCGGACTATGGAACATGTTCCTGCCCAAGGCACACTTCAAGGAGGGCGCTGGTTTCAGCAATCTGGAATACGGCCTCATGGCCGAATACCTGGGCAAGAGCCGAACAGCTTCCGAGGCGGTCAACTGTGCTGCCCCGGACACGGGCAACATGGAGGTTATTGCCAAGTATGGTTCCGAGGCGCAGAAGAGGAAGTGGCTTGACCCGCTGCTGGAGGGCAAGATCCGGTCTGCGTTCTTGATGACGGAGCCTCAGGTCGCATCCAGTGATGCCACCAATATTGAGATGACCATCAAGCGCGACGGTGACCACTACGTCCTGAACGGCCAGGTTAGCTCACCTCCCATCGCTATTAAGGCTCTATATAACTAACGAGTCTAGAAATGGTGGTCATCCGGCATTGGCGACCTTCGCTGCAAGGTCTTCATCGTTCTTGGAAAGACGGACCCCAACAACGCGGACAAGTACAAGCAGCAATCCGTTATTCTTGTCCCCAACGACACTCCCGGTGTCACCGTTCACCGCATGCTTTCGGTCATGGGCTTTGACGATGCGCCTCACGGTCACGGACATGTTACGTTTGAGAACGTCCGCGTACCTGCCAGCAACATGGTGCTAGGCGAGGGCCGCGGTTTCGAGATCATCCAGGGCCGTCTTGGACCTGGACGTATCCACCACGCCATGAGGAGTATCGGTTCTGCCGAGAAGGCGCTGGAATGGTTCTTGGCCCGCATCAACGACGAGCGCAAGAAGCCTTTCGGTCAGCTCCTCAACCAGCACGGAATTATGCTGGAGCGTGTTGCCCGGTCGCGTATCGAGATTGACGCTGCCCGTCTTGCTGTCTGCAACGCGGCCATCCAGATCGACGAAACCAACGCCAAGGGCGCTCTCAAGGAGATTGCCGAGGTCAAGGTCATGGTACCGGAGGTCAACCTCAAGGTCATCGACTGGGCGATGCAAGCCTACGGTGGTGCTGGTGTCAGCCAAGACACCCCATTGGCACAGATGTGGTCGTCTGGTAGGACGATGCGCATTGTTGACGGACCAGATGAGGTTCATCTTCTGCAACTCGGTAAGAACGAGAACAAGAGGGGGCTGGCCCACAAGGCGAGGATTGAGGCACAAAGGAAGAAGGGCGAGGAGCTATGCCGGAAATACGGCATTGAGCCCCAAGACCCGCTGTATCTTAACAGGACAAGTGGAGAGGCTGCCAAGTTGTAGATAGTGTCTTGACGCTCAAAATATCCATCCGTGTTGCTATACATGTCTACATGTTCTTGTCGTGATTACGTGAACGGCCATGTATAGCTTACCACGCTCTGCATCGGAATGATTCCGCTAGCGCGAACGCGTCATTGAGAGGCTCAAGCACGCGAAGTGCAAGCCGCTGGGATTGCTAAACCACGACTCTGCGACATGTCACCCCGTAGCAGAGGAAACTCCATCTCCTCGGGTCTTTACTCCAAGTCGACGCCCAACCTGCCAACCTTGCGGGGATTCATTGGCCAGGACCACGAAGAATACGAGGTCGCATCCCCTCCACGGTCCGCAACCCGCCCAGGACCAAGTCCGCTCTCGCCGGTATCGAACAGTGCCCTCTCTGAGGCGGCATCGGTAGAAGACAACCAGGATGACGACGAGGACCTGTTCGCAGTCGAGGTATCAGGGAGCGAGCATTCAGACGAAGAAGAAGAGCATGCGCCGGCATCTCGAGGCCTCTACACGTCTAAATCGTACAGTCACCTTCCGCGCCATACAGGGACCGCCCTCTTCCCACCCTTTTACAATCGCCCGCCGAACCCTCTCCCGCCGTCTCCGTCGTTGACCTCGCTCCTCCGCCCCGCGTTTAGCCGTCCGACGTCTCGACCTACGACGCCAGACTCGTCTGACGTAGACGCAGGCACACCAACGTCGACATCCAACACGACGAACCTCGCCAACTCGGCACGGCATGCGCCGACGGTGCCTCGGGCCTCGCCGAAGGTCCCCACGTACGAATACTACGGCTTCGCGCTGTATCTAGGCAGCTCAGCCGCCTTCTTAATGTACATTCTCTGGGCCTATGTGCCAGCTCCCATGCTGCACCAGATGGGAATACACTACTACCCGAACCGGTGGTGGGCGCTCGCCGTACCTTGCTGGCTAGTCGTGCTCGTAGTCTACATCTACGTTGCGCTCGCCAGCTACAACACGCGCTACCTCACGCTGCCGCTGAGCAGCTGCGAGAACCTCGTCGACGAGTGCGCGCAGGTAGCCGTCGTAGACCGCAAGACGGGCCAGATAGTACGCGACCCCGTGCTGCTGACGGACAAGCTGCACGAAAAGGACAAGGAAAAAGGTACGAGAGCGAGTGCACCGCCCAGCCGAAGGGGCTCCTTCTCCGCATACCAGTTTGACGCGTCAAACGCTGTTGACTGGAAGAGCTTCTGGAGCACGGGCACAGACGCCGTTATGGATGTGCCGATCGGCGGCGTCTGCGAGATCTTATATGGCAGCTGT
>QXCR01000136.1:0-78030 GCA_004380135.1 Stemphylium vesicarium | reverse complement strand
TGTGAAGAGCTCACTCAACGATCTCGAGATTTTAGTGAAAAAAGCCGATAAACATCAGCTCGGGAGAGTGGCTGCTTCTCAAGCCAGTGACTCCTTCAGCGCTCCTTCACGGGCAAGCAGCTCCTTCGGCCAATCAGAGAGCTCCTACTGCCAGTAGGTGGCTCGTGCAGCAGTACTACTGCTACTGATAGTAAGGGCCTCCCTTTTTGTCAGCACAGTCAGTAGTTCACTTTACAAGAGGCAGTACAGTAGCTAACTGAGCCTACCAGTAGCAGTAGTACTGGCTGATGGAGACGCTGCTTAGTAACGACAACATATCAGCTGAGACGAATTTGAGTAGGGCTTTTCGGCGAATGTTTAGCTGTAAGCTTCCTCCCATGAATGCAAATAAAATGGTCACCCAGATGCATCGAGAAGTAGTTGTCTGCCAGCAGAGAGTAGAAGATTGGTAATTTGCGAGTTTTTAGTATTCACCATAGCTAGTGCTGGTCCGCTTCGTGAGTGGACTTATCAGATCTCGGGACCGGATAATCAAATAAAGGGTGAGTGAGAGATTGAGGTAGAAAGTACAGTGATGAGTCAGCGCAAGCATACACGTGGGCGCTAACCGGGCCACGGGAATGTGGCTGTAGCTCTGACCTTACGCGCGTGCGCGAGACAGCCCTCTACCAAAATTACTCTCGAAGAAGTAGCAAAAAACCTTTACCTACAGGGTTGGTATATATGTGGGCTCTATGTTCACAGTCCAGTCAGGTCAAGCAGCTAGCGCAACGAAATATCAGGCAGCAACATTGGCCTAACTTGGATGACGACAACTCCCTTCGCGACAACCGAGATCACCTACTTATCGCAGCCGCGCAAAGCCCTCTGCACCTTTGCCTCTCTGGTGTTTGAACCCAGCTCAGTGCTGCGCGTATCGCCTAATTGGCAACAACGATTAGGCTAGTAAATAGGTCTCCACATCGGGATCTAAAAAGCTGCAATATCTCTATAGGCTCTAACCTAATTTAGATAATTAATAGCTTATTTTATAGCCTAAATATAGGCCTATATTTTATATATAAAAAGTATTTAGCTAGCTATAGTACTTAGCTAGATATCTTAGTTTAGAGTAAAATATAGAGACCTAACTCTTAGTAATATAAATTAGCTAATAACTTTTTTATTATTAGCTTAAAAGAAAGACTTTTTATATATAAAATCTAAATATAGATTTAGACTATAAAATAAGCTATTAATTATCTATATTAGGTTATTATGTATAGAGATATCGCGGATTTGAGTTCCCAATGAGGAGACCCATTTGCCAGCCTAACAACGATGGCGGAATCCGCGGCTTCTGCCATAACCCCACCACAGCGCCATCTCTCGAACTTGCCCGGAGGTATTTAAACAGTCTACGAGTCCTCGTTTGCGCCGGATACTGACATGTACCCTCGAAACAGAATTTCACAATCGCATCTACGAATGGGTCAATGAAGGCACTCAAACAGACGTCAGGCTCAAGTCCCCACCATATCCCTTATGGCTTGCCTGTCGCGCGCCTAATCGCGTACTCCGCTGAGGCTTGCTTCGAAGAGAGTCCCTTGGACTTACGCAAACTTGCCGGAAGCTTCGCGACGAGTTTCTCCCACTGCATTAGCAACACGTCATAGTCCAACTCTGGAACCCGGAGGACCTGAGGAGGTACATCGCGGAGTTTTTTCCAAACAATGAAGAAACTCGCGGTACCATAAATCTGAGTGCATCGCCAGAACATGCAAAGCTTGGGATTTTACCGTTCATTCACGCTCCGTGTAGTGCCCCAAAACTTGCTCCAAGATTTGTGGACATGCTACAGGACGACAAAGAAACACTCAGCAGACTCTGCGATGTGAGAGGCAACATAAGCTGGGCAGGATTTGAAGAGTGATTCATCACTCGCATATCGTATATCAGCGACTGGAGCGCAGACTGGACCGCCGACCAGCGCCTGATCGTTGAGATCAAAATTGCGGCATGGGAGCACTGTGTGACGGAAAGGATTCCCGGGGAATCTGAAATGAGCGTACGTGGCGATAGCGATCACTACGAGAAGGCAGAGATTGTGAAGAGGTGGTTAAAGTCTATTAAGATTCTGAGCCAGTATATGATTGAAGAAACCGTCGACATCGGAATGAAAGACCCGGAAGAGGAAATTCGAAGTCCAAAGAACGGTACTGCGAGCCCGAACGATGATTTTAGAGCCGAAGAGGAGAGTTCTGAGGAGTAAAAAGGTGTCACTGCGCGGAAAAAGGGTTGTAATAGCTGGATTTGAACGGTGCTGAGGGGGCTAGATGAGTGCGGCGTGGGAAAAGCGCTTGTGAGTAACTCAGGGTAACTCGATTTCGCGTCCACGGGTGAGGACTCGCAGTACCCGAAACAGCACAAAGCATAGCATTGGATGAGCGCCCTTGCGTTCGATAACTTGCTGTGAAAATCGACGTCTTCTAGTGGCTCGATGGACAGTGCTTAGTTTAAGGAGTCATGGGATGGAGCTCATTTTCTGAGAATGATAATGTACTGAGTCGCTGTGAGTGGCTCACCGAACATTGGTAGAGCAGGCTACCCATAGTTCTTGAGGGCTTTAGAAACGTCTGCCATGCACGCTAGAAACTGGACAACCCCGATTGCATCCATGGAAGCACTTAAGATGCAGTGCCTTTCCGGTCTCCATCTCGCGTCGTTGAAGTTCGAGACTTGTCTCTCTTACGCACCATCCTTCCCCACAGCTACGTTAATACCAGTACCTTGGTGCTCCTAATCATCGCGCGATCATGGATTCCTACTTTATGGGCAAGCTGAACCCCAGGGCGCCGATCACACCCACTATGCCACAGGGTTTGCTAGAACTGCCTAGAAGTAGGCATCTAGCCTCCAACTTAACTGTGCCGTACTGATCATTGCCACATCTAGAACCTTGAGATATTTTATACGCATACCTACAGCAGCCCTGCAGCATTAGGCTTACGCCAAACAAACCATACGGGAGCATTGCACGACTTCTTCGTAACTCGCCATCGAGTTCGTGGTGTTGGCCTCTACTCAAACGTGAAGCTCTCGGCCTTTCTCAAACTTGCCGGGCTCTCCGACATGAAGTCTTGCCGCTGCCTCAGGCGCAAGTTACAGTAACAGTCGACATGAGAGCAGTCGACGAATATATCTCAGACTTCTTTCCCGATGGCACTGCTGCCTGTGGTACTTTTGATCATACGGCCAGAGAGATACGGGGCAGAGCTCGAGCTGCTTGGACTTTGCCGCCTTCAAGCTATCTCACCCTCATTCGTTGTGAAGACACCGGATGATTACGATATTTTTGACATGTTCGTGAACACCCACGAGCCTACCACTTGGAGGCGTCATGTTCTCACTTCGCTATCCAGTCTCACGTATGTCCGACGACCCGATGGTGATTGTGTCTATGTGGAATCGGAGTCCGACGCATTGAGCGAAGCAATTGAGCAAGAGCAGACCGGCGATGTCCTTGGCGATTGGCAGAAGCATGTTGGTCTGGAAGTTCATCACCCAGATCGCATCATGATCAAGGATGAGCGTACCATCGTGATTGTAGCAGTATTTAAACGACTGGAGTGGGTGACGGAACGAGAGAAATTGCTTGTTAGGGCGTTTGGAGAAATTCAAGTGTCGGACATGTTCAGGATGGCAGTGGAGACACCAACACAAGCGACGACATAAGAATACAGGGTCGATGCCGCGGCAGATGGCTTTTATCTACACATGAAGATTTGTTCCCAGCTGCGCAGAACACATGGATGCGCGGTATTAGACTAGTGGAGGATTAGATGGCGGCGTCAAAGTAGCGCATGAAGGCGCAAGACGCGTAGCTTTAGAATGTCATGACGTCAATGCTTAATCAGCCTCCGTAATTACTGACTCCGCACCCGGCAAATGTGAAGCATCGTCGGACATAACACGACGAGCCGAAGCTAGCAGCTGAATCCCGCCTACACTACTCAACGTCAATTACTATCTAACATCAATTAGCGTTGATTGGAAGCTACGCCTTCAGCAAACCGTTGCAACGAGACGCTACTCCGGACTGCTCGGAAGCACCAATGCGCGTTGTGATACGGAATTCGACGTGTTCCGCATCCGTTGCTCCTCTACTCGATACCCAAACGCTGCCACCAAGGTAAGCTAGTGATGAAAAACAAACGGCGATGAGTCTGGGATGAGGTGGGCTGTGGAGATCTTGGATGGAAATACCGGCTATCGGCCGTCCGCTCCATGCGTCAACCCCGCAACTCAGCCGTGTCGCCTCAGCACATCCTTTCCGTCCTTGGTCTGTCACGACTTTTCCCACCACACAAAGAGCCTCTGAACGGTTAAGCGATGCTCGGTACATCTGGACATCCATACTGCGGAGACCTTCATGGAATGTCAAGCTTCCCTCCAATGAGGCGTTTTGGGCTAAAGCTTAGCCTTTGCTTCGCGGCGGGACCTGTTTCTTAGCGCAGCAACGCCCCCCGGATCCTGAGAGTTCATTGCGCTTTGATGCACGGGGTACGACATAATAACCATGGACGAACGGCACGATTAAGTCTGCCCGGACCTCGGAGACTAGAGGCTGGGTAGACGTGACGCAACATTTTCACGCGTATAAAGACCGGTTTGTGTCTGGGTTCAGTAAGCAGGAAGCTTGTTGTCTTCATTCGCCACACTACCATGCGGCTGCTTTCGATCGTTACTGGCGCACTCTCCATATCATGCACGGTAGCTGCAATTCCACAGTCTCAACCCTTTAGGCAGGCGTTGCGCAAAAGACAAAGCACGACAAGCAATGGTCTGCAGGTTGATCTGGGCTATGCGACCTATGAAGGAGTCAGCAACAGAAGCACCGGCATCAACACATGGAATGGGTATGGATTCTGACCCGTCCCGGTCTATTCAGCTGAACTGGGCTGACATTTACAGCATTCGTTTTGCCGCGTCGCCGACTGGCGAGCTTCGCTGGCAGCGACCGCAAGCTCCAGCCATCAACCGCACGGGAACTATACAGGCGGATGTATATGGATCCCAGTGCAAGCAGATTGGCCGCAGTGAACCAGGGTTTTTAGAATCTTCTGCCAGCTCAGTCAGCGTAGGGTCCGAAGATTGTCTTTTCCTCAATGTCCAGAGCCCAGCCAATGCGTCTGATCTCCCGGTACTGATCTGGATCCACGGTGGAGGCTATGGGGCAGGAAACGGCAGACAGGATTTCACCGATCTCCTCACGACGAACGGCAACAATTTCGTCGTCGTCTCCCTTCAGTATCGACTCGGACCATTTGGCTTTTTGGCCTCCGATGAGGTTGTGAGGAAAGGCGTTGCCAATGCTGGGCTACTGGACCAATACTTTGGGCTTCAATGGGTGCAAACCTACATCAGCCAATTTGGTGGAGATCCTTCCGCGGTCACTATATCGGGAGAAAGCGCGGGTGGTGGTTCCGTTATGCTCCAGGACATGGCATACGGTGGCTCATTGGGCGATTCGCTCTTCCGCAGCACCATATCTGCCTCACCGTATCTTCCCAAGCAATACGCTTACAATGACTGGATTCCTTCGCAGAACTACTACGCCTTTGCAGCCCAGGCCGGATGCTCGATCAATGCGTACGGCAATGCTTCTTCGACTATCTTCGACTGCCTACTGTCCAAGGATACCGAGACGCTGCAGAATGCCTCGCGTGAGGTGACTGCAACAGCCACCTACGGTACATGGGCTTTCCTGCCTGTCACAGACAATGTGTTTGTCCAGGATGAGCCAAGCACTCAGTTGCTGGAGAAGCGAGTCAACGGTCAAAAGGCCTTGATTGGGAACAACGCGAGTAAGACTCTTTCCTACTACCTAATATGACCCAAGAGCATTAGCTAAGTCAAAATGATAGACGAGGGACCATCCTTTGTGCCCCAAGACATAACCTCCCAGGACGCTTTCGTTACATGGCTTCGCGACACCCTGCCAGAATTCAGCGATTCCGACATCTCGAAAGTCTTGTTCTACTACCCAGTTGGTAACGTGGCAGACCCTTCCCTTGATGACCAATTCGCCACCAACGGTATTTCGGGACCTAGTGCGCTAGACCAGAGTTCGCTGGGTACAGGGCAGCAACAGCGAGTTAACGTAAGTACCAAATTCACAACGCAATAAGTTACCGTGCTAACATGTCCTAGAATCTATATGCTGAGCTTACATTCGTCTGTCCCTCATACTGGCAGGCAGAAGCATACGTCGGCGAGGGAAGGACTTCTTACAAGTACCAATTCAGCGTCCTGCCGGCTTTGCACGGCTTGGATGTCCGCGCATACTTTGGACCACTCGGAGGTTACCCTTACCTGAGCGTGGATTTCCAACGCGCTTTCATGAAGATCTGGGGTAACTTTGTTACACAAGGCGATCCATCTATTTCGCCAGCTTTCGCAGCCGGCTCATCCTCGTCCAACAATACAGCTGCAACAGGTGCCGCGACACAATGGCCTGCTTTCACCATCGCGGAACCTTACCAACTTAATCTTAATCAGACAGGCGGTGAACTGGCCTACGGGGCTGATTCGATCGGTTCTCCTGTGAATACGACGTACTTTACACAGCCGGGGCTGACGAACAACTTCACGCTTGCGAATGCGTATACGTGGGAGCAGGGCCGTGGCGCGCGATGTGATTTCTGGAGAAGCGTTGCCAAGATCGTTCCCGCCTAATTGGGGTATGTATAGGCTGGCAAATGGGTCTCCTTATTGGGAACTCAAATCCGCGATATCTCTATATATAATAACCTAATATAGATAATTAATAGCTTATTCTATAGCTTAAATCTATATTTAGATTTTATATATAGAAAGTCTTTCTTTTAAGCTAATAATAAAAAGGTTATTAGCTAATTTATATTATTAAGAGTTAGGTCTCTATATTTTACTCTAAACTAAGATATTTAGCTAAGTATTATAGCTAGCTAGATACTTTTTATATATAAAATATAGGCCTATATTTAAGCTATAAAATAAGCTATTAATTATCTAAATTAGGTTAGAGCCTATAGAGATATTATAGCTTTTTAGATCCCGATGTGGAGACCTATTTACCAGCCTAGTCACAGGCGTCGTCGCAAGCGAGGCGGGCGTCAAGGTGATGCAACCAATACTCGTGGGTCTTATCGTGGCTATGGGTGTTTCCTGGGCATTGGTACCCAAGGTGAAGAAGAGGGATGCATGATCTATGGTGACAGGGGATTATACTTCTGCGAACATATAGGGGCACTGCACAGGTAGAAACCACAGCCTCCATGGGGCTATTGAACATTCTCGGTTGGACGTAAGGTGATGATAGCTGGCGATGGAAACCATTTGAATCATTCATTTCGTAAATGGGGACGAGAACGCAGCCTTGTGTGCTGCAGGCGACTGCACAGAAGAGCTCAGCCCCTTCCAAATTGGGCTAGTGGCTTTGTACCGAGGAGGTGGCCTCCAGTGCTTTGAGCTCAGCCGGACTATCCTCTCACACTGCCCCATTTTCGTCTCGCTGAGTTCGTCTAGCGCTTTTATCTCGTTTCCCTTCAATCGCATCGCGACTTCAAACCAGTGCTGGCCAATTTGACGACTCGAGTTGGCCCAGATAGTAGCCCCGGTCATCGAAGGAAACAGCTACTCTTCGAAGAGTTCACAAAATCTAAGCAGGTACGGTTTTGAACACCTCAAACAAGATTGAGGGCGACGAGCTGATCTAGTCTCAAGGTATGTATGCAGGAATTTTATATTAATCATGTATAGTCAAAGCCGGAAAGTAACACCCTTGGCCGGAAGAGACATCTATCAAGTTACACATCTTGCCATGTAATTACAGCCGCTACATACCTAGGCTGGTAAATAGGTCTCCACATCGGGATCTAAAAAGCTGTAATATCTCTATAGACTCTAATCTAATTTAGATAATTAATAGCTTATTTTATAGCCTAAATATAGACTTATATTTTATATATAGAAAGTATTTAGCTAGCTATAGTACTTAGCTAAATATCTTAGTTTAGAGTAAAATATAAAGACCTAACTCTTAGTAACGTAAATTAGCTAATAACTTTTTTATTATTAGCTTAAGAGAAAGACTTTCTATATATAAAATCTAGATATAGATTTAAGCTATAAAATAAGCTATTAATTATCTATATTAGGTTATTATATATAGAGATATCGCGGATTTGAGTTCCCGATGAGGAGACCCATTTGCCAGCCTACCTGTGACGGCGGGGAAGAATGCGCCACCTGCTTGCGCGAGAACGAAGACAAAGCCTAAAGCCGTAGTCTGAATTTCCCTTGCAAAGAGTTTAGATGCGACGTTCATACTCTATCATTAGTCAGTGTGTTGACAAGCTATTTACTGGGATGGATCCACACGTACCGTAGCGAACATGGGCCCATAGAAGAAGCCCAAGATCGAGATGGATACCGCGCCGCCGATGAGACTCGGCACCCGCCAGAAGATAAGCTGGAGTGCGAGGATCAAGGCACAATAGAGCATTGTCATCCTCCGCTCACCAAAGCGATATGTAGGCTCAGCAAGCACAACGCGCCCGAGGAAAACGCCTCCCCAAAGACCGGCTGGGACGTAGCCCACTTCTGGTAAGCGACCATTGCGAGCTTGAATGAGATACTCTACCACCCAGCCACCGGCCGTAATGCCCGTACCCAGCATGAAGAAGTAGAAAAGGGAGAGCAGGTAGACTGAGGGGGATTTGAGCGTTGCGATGATATCGCGATTAGCAGTCTTACTGCGACTCGCTGGCACCGAAGTCTGATCCTCGGCGGTTGTAGCTCTTGGTCGCGGCTTGAGACTGTCGCGGAAAGTCACAGCGACAGCTAGCGCATTGATGATACCAATGCCGACCAAGTAAAGATAGAACAGAGGCCATCGCTCTTGTACTCTTGCTGCAATCTCTGTGGCCACAAACGGACTGATCAGACATCCCAGGGCGTACATGGCGTGAATGAACCCAAGTAAGCGGTGCGCGCCATCGATCGAGGCGACAAAGGTGTTGGCGTGTGATTCGTTGTATGCCATTCCCGCGGCTTGCAGGAAAAATGTGACGACATAGAGACCGAATGGCGGTGTCCAGGAACGCAGTGCATGTGCGAAGACTTGGATGACTGCGCCGAGAGTTAAGATTGCGCCCAGGTTCAGGTAGCGGATGAGGTGGCTATTCGTTGCTGCGGCGAAGAGCCAGCCCAGGAAGGTAGCGCCATAACTGGTAGTTGTTAGGCTGAGCTATGTTGAGGCTGTTCTCTATGGCGTGGCGATATGGAT
The DNA here is from genome assembly GCA_004380135.1 of Stemphylium vesicarium. Classification (NCBI taxonomy): domain Eukaryota; kingdom Fungi; phylum Ascomycota; class Dothideomycetes; order Pleosporales; family Pleosporaceae; genus Stemphylium; species Stemphylium vesicarium. Next base: position 68,720 of record QXCR01000136.1, on the reverse strand, counting down.
GATGGTCTGGAGAGACTTACATTAATGCGACATATTCGGTGCCGACGTTGTAGGTCCGTAAAATGTACGGGGTGAGCGCACCTAGACTGCCATCGTTGTTGCCTGCAAAAAAGAATGAGATGCTAGCTGCGATGACTTTGAGCAAAGTCTTCTTGGTAAGCACTGTCTCTTCGTTGATTATTCTGTCTTCGGTGTTCGTTGGTCCGGCTTCTGCTTGTACGGGCTGGAGCTCGATCCTGTCCAGGGCTGGAGGCTGTGTCGCTGGTGTCACCACGACAGTTTGCGTCGACATTTTGTCCTGTGCGGGTATCTGGGGATGATGCGAAACGCTGAACCCCGATGGTATTTAACCATAGTTCTGATGAAGCTTGATTGAGCCATCTCTCGCAAGCAATACTAGATCCGGTAACATCTCGCCAAAAGTGGCCCTTTCCCCACGCCCGCAAATGTTCACACCCGCATGCACACATGGTCCGCCAAGCATCGTCTTTTCAATACTCAAGATGTTTCCGTCCTCTCACGATGCCGACTTGAGTCTTTGGATGATACGGATGACAAAGGCAAGCAGGGGTCCATCAGGCGGAGCGTGTAGGTAAGCGAGCTGCCGTCATTGGGCAGCATGGTTCTGCACCTCGCGACTCCGCCACCACGCTCGGCGGAAGCGGCACCAATAGCTCGTTCCTTCAGTCTGACCAGAGAGGCTGAGCACGAATCCGAATAATTATGGCCTCAGTCACTTCTCTCCGCTCAAATCTGGCAAGCATCCTTTCCTACAGCACAATCTACCCTCCATAGCTATTCAGCCCTTCCCCACGTAACAGCACCCTAAGTGAATATGATCTTTGGTGGCCTGGAGATTGTCGCAGGCGGATATCTGCTCCACCGTCATTATCGGAAAAAGAACCAGAAAGAGACACTTCAAGAAGACGTCCAGAAAAGGCGTCACCACACATTTCCAGGTGCAAACTGTCCGAAGCAGGATGGTCGTGACCCGCAAGCGCAATACCAACAACCCACGATGCCTCAGCAAAAGTACGCGTGCTACGCACCTATAGCACCACAACCCCGACCTCAGATATATCAACCGCAGACTCTGCCTCAGGCTCCGGCCCAACCGCAACAACCACCGCGGCCACACGCCCTCCCACATACCCAAAGCTTCAACATCCCGCGACGGCCCGTACCGCAGCGCAAACCCCAGATCATCGTCGGCCCTTCCCTTCAGCGCACCGACTCCTTCGCAACACTATCACGCATGCCCATCGCCAACGGCTCGCGGCCACACGACGTACCCGAACAATGTAGTCCCATCTCTCCACCCGCAGGCGGACTGGCGCCTACACCACACCACGGTATCTATGGGAACGCCGGGTACTCGGTGTCGACGCCAGCGTTTGGGGCTACGCCTACGTCACCAGGCCTAACGTATGAGATGGCTACGGGGCCACAAGGTGGTGCTGGACATACGATTGATGATAATTGGGAGACATACGGAAATGCAAATGGTGGTGGAGCGCCGCATTATGCGCCGACGGTGTCGACTGAGTTGGGTGAGCGCGATCCGCCCCCACCCTATACGCCGTGATGGGTGCGCGATATTCTTGGAACGACTTTCATTTTTTCTTCTTCGTCAAAAACATACTTTTATTATGGTACATTTTAATGTCGCTATTACAATCAAATATTTTAGTCATGGCGTTTTGCCAAAATACAAGCCGCGTGTTTATTATGCATTTACCTGCATTGATGAGAAGGCTTAGCACGCTGCGTGCTGATCACATGCATGCATATTGATAGGCTGTGCATCGCTATTGCTGCGGTCAGTCTTGTTGCCTGATTGCCTAATTGCCTTAACATACTCAGCTGCACTCCGCCCCTTCCACATGCGCTTGGCGTCTTGGGACGGCGCTGCCAGAGCAGTCGCGATGACAGCCTGCTCCTCTTTCCCCTCTGTCCCTCTCCCAACGAGATCTTCTTCATTCTGTGTACGAAACACTTCACCTCACCCATTCGCTCTGTCATTCCCCTCCCCATCGTCGCTGCGCAGTCTCAATCATGTTTACGTTCCACTGGACATTGTTGCCAACCTCTCTTGGGCCTACAGTGCGATCACCCGCACTCGGAAGTCGTGGAATTATTTACTTGGATAACGACCTTGTGTGCTCCTCGGGACGAAATGGAAGAATCAGTGGGAGGCATGTGTGATCGCTGCCGCAAACTCCCTTGGACAGCGCTCATAAATGGAGCTGATCAATCCGGTCTTTTCCGTGGGTTCCTGGACCAGCTACAGATTTCTAATTGTCGAATTTGTCGCCTCCTTAAATCTACATGTCTGTATGATGGCTGTGAGCAGCCACGTATTTTCTTGGGATGGAAATCACGAGGCTACAAGGTAGGGCTACAACTATATGAATTAGGGACTGAGCTCAAGAAAACACGGATAGGGGTGGTGCTGAAAGACAAGTCACCTTCCGAACAAGACAACACAGCCCCTCACCTGATACACATGGTTGAATTCGATGAGATGAAGACATGGATACGAAAATGTACGGAACGCCATTCGCAGCGCGACGAGAAAATTTTCTCCTCGCTCGTAAATCTCAGAGTCATTGACTGTGAAGACAAGGGGAGAAGGGTCATTACCGCACCGGCAGATGTCGAATTCGTCGGACTTTCGTACGTCTGGCGCTCGTTCGGATGCGATAGTAAGACGAAATCAAGCAGATGGACTTGATTTATTCTTGCGCCAGCTTGACATTAATTGCAGCCGCGGGCGAGGACCCATCTCATGGGCTTCCTGATGTAAGCAGACCTGGCATCGTGGAAAGCATTCGTACCAAACTCCTTGGCGACGATAAGCTCCTGCAAATACGACCGTTGCCGTTATCAAGCCGAATTGACCGATCTCAATGGTTCACTAGAGCGTGGACGTTGCAGGAAGGTTTGCTCTCGAAGAGAAGAATATGCTTCACAGACGGCGGAGTACTGTTTATGTGCAAACAAGATGCGAGTGGCACCACCTGTTTGAAGCCGAAAGCTTCCTTAAGAGGCGCTGAGCCGGTTGAACGGGTTGAGTGGGCCGAAGAAAACGAGACTAGGTGCCTTGATTTCGAGAATATCGAAACGATGCTGTCGCCCCCGGTTTTCACATTATCAGAAGAAATGGGAGACGAGGAAGGGAGTTTTCCAGAGCTTGAAAGTGTCTATAGACTTCTGATGTTGTATTCTGGACGAATTTTGAGCGACGGATCTGATGCCCTCAACGCTATCCTCGGAACTCTCGGGTCTGTGAAAACAGAGTATAAGCCGGTATACCACCTTTGGGTAATTCCAATCGGTATGTGTGGCAAGACTGCTCATTGGTCGGCGGCTTATGTTGACGAACTCACCATAGGGGCTGCATTGCACTGGTTCAGTTATGACGTACTCATTCGTCGCACAGAGTTTCCGAGTTGGTCTCCTTTAGGGTGGCGAGGGCCAATATATCACAGTGAAGAATCAATCACTCTGCTTTCATCGGAGTTCTCAGTTCGGTTTTGGGACGGTGGTGCATACCGAGAACTCGATCGCAATTTCCCTGATCCGGATTACGCCCTTTGTACTGGTCGTATTCCGAAATCACAATATCTCGAAATCACAGCCCATGTCCTTGATCTCCCCTTACGCTTAGAGAGAGACGATGATGCTTCACCATTCTTTTGTATAAGTCTTCCCTTGATTAGGGTGGATAAGAATCAAGACTCGGACGGCCCGTTCCTCACGATACGCTGGGATGCCCCTTCCTGTCTCTCGGACCGGCTAACCATCATGTGCGCCCTAATAGATGGATACTTTCCTTAAGAGGATCATCTTCGATATCCGCATAACTTCGGGATCTCACTGATTTTCTTCAAGAGGATTTCACACCATTATGAGAGGATATGATATGATCTGTTCACATCGAGTTCCTTTTTTTGCGCTTCTGACACAGATGGGAGGTTTCATCAGCAGCAAATCCGTGAATGGATGTCCTATCTCCATGTGAAAGAAAACTGGGAGTGGGTGAAGATGATGGAAAAGCGGACATTCTTGGTTCGGTAGACATCATTCTACGGCCAAGGAGCTATAGTATTTCTACCACAAGCACTCTTCATATTTACATTCAAGGCATCAGTTTGTACCTTCTCTTCTGAATTCTGAAACAAATACCATTTTTGATGGCTTTTTTGCGGCCTCACACACGCTGAGAAAATGTTCGACACGATTGCATAACGTAGAGCCAGATTTTCCAAGCCAACATCTCTGCAATTCCTGATGCCAAGCCATTGCGCGTTCGACAAGCGGCGGACACTGAATGTTAACAATGGCTATATCTGCCCCTTTAGAGGCAGAGATGAAGCCGTAAACTACTGCTACTAGCCCGGGGTAATGAAAGCCTGTGTGATCTCTAGATGTCACTTTACACGAAACGAAGCCAGAAGGGTTTACACAAAATGATGAGTAGGCAAGATGCAGGCTGCGAGCGCGTGTCTATCACATAAACACGACTGCGTATCCCATCCACACATGGTGCCTCGATCTCATTGGAGAAATATACACAATAATATTACTGACTGCATCGAAAAAAGCTGACATAAGAAAACCGAAAGAGAGAGCGTACTCATACACATCACCAACCAAACCAAATCCCCCACTATCCCCTTCAACGCGCCCACCCCGCATCCCTCGCAGCATGCCTCCCGCGACCCCCCGGCACCGCCCCCGGCCCAGCACTCAACTGCCGCACCCTCCCCTCAACAACCTCATACACGCCATCCGGCAAATATGTCTCGCGTTCACTATTCGCTCTGACAACACCACTGCGTCCCCTCCCGCGCTCATCACTACCAATGATACCAGGGTAGTCGATACTATCCGCAGCCATTTCCGCACCACCATCACGATACCCAGCAGCAGCAGCGGACGAAGTCGACGCCGCGCGCTGACGCCGCGGCGGAGACGCAGTCTGCGCCTCAACATCTGCCTGTTGAGCGAGGAGATCGGGGTTAATAATACGATTCAGCGCATTATTACTTATACTGCCGCTCGAAAGGCGCGAGGACGGGCGTCTCTGCTGCATCTCCATCGCGCTACTACCAGGGCGACTCGTACTTCTACTCCTTGCCTCAATGGGCGCAGGCGCCAGCGTCTCAGTCCACCACTCCGGGCGCGCGGATTGAATGCTATCCGGAGAGACGCTGCGGGTGTAGTGGTGGCGTGGGCTGGGTGGCGTGGAGGAATGCGTAGTAGTTGCGTCGAAGAGGCCGAAGGCAGGGTTTGCGTGGGAGAAGCTGTGACTGCTGGCTAAGCTGCTTGCGCAGCTGGGCCGCTTTTGCAGTTTACGGCGTGATCGCTTCTTGTCGAGGTCACTGGTTATGGTGGTTGTCATCGTAGTTGCGGGGCTGAGGGATAGGCCGCCGTGGAGGCGCGGGTCAATGGGGGATTCTTCGGATCGCTTGCGACCGCGTGGTGGACTGCTTGTCACTATCATGTCTTCGGAATCCGGGCTTTGGCCGTTGCTCCAGGGCCGCTTTTCGTGGTTTCCGCTTGTGGTACCGCTGTTGTTGCTGTTTCCGCTGATTACGCTTTCGATGAGGCGTTTGTGCCAGGAGCTGTTTTGGTATTTGAAATTGAGACGCTTCTCGGGGTCTTGCTTGCCGAACCAGAGGGGTTCGCTCTTAGAGATGTGGACCGCGTTGAGCCAGGGGTTTCCTGGGGCGTCGTCGGCGAGCTGGAAGATAACGTCGACTTCTTCGAGGGAGCGGAATGCCGTCTCGGGGTAGAAGAAGTAGACAAGGGGAATAATTGCGAAGTTTGTCGCGGCGAAGATGATCCAGGTTCGGTAGGAGATCCGCTGGAATGCGATCGGTGTGATGAAGACGATGCTGTGGGGACGTTAGCCAATGCGGTCGAAGAACATGTGCAGTTGAAGACGCTTACACAAAGTTAAGCAGCCAGTTCGCGCTTGTGGACAACCCATTTGCTGGCCCGCGAATTCTCAAAGGGACGATTTCGACCTGGTACAGCCAAGCCATACCCTGCCATCCAATGGCAAAGAACACCGAGAAGATGAAAAGAAACACGGTGCTGGCAATTTTGCCTGCTTGCATTCCCTTCTCCGACCACAGATACTGGAGGATAGTGATGAGAATCATACATCCCGACATACCCGCAGCACCGAACATCATAAGCGAGCGGCGGCCCCAGAAGCGATCGATACCAACCACTACGATGAAGGAAGCGAGAAAGTAAAGAGTCGCTGAGCAAGACGCTAGAAGTCGTGCCAGCCATCCATCAAAAGACATGCGGGTGAGGAAAATCCAGGAGAGGTACTGCATGACCAAGTTGATGCCAGTTCCCTGCTGAAAGACTTGGACAAAATAGGCCAGCACAACACGATGGAATCCTCTCCTTTCCTTGTTGGAGAACATGCCCGCGCTCGATCCTTGAGCCATGATCAAGATGGCATCCTTGATTTGCAAGAACTCGTCTTTCGTGTCGAAACTGTCGGGCTCGCCATCATTCAGCGCTGCAAGTACGGTGAGTGCTTCTTGTTCACGTCCAGTCAGGATCAGCCAACGTGGTGACTCGGGCAGCACAAAAAGCATTGCGATGGCGGGAAGCGCGAAGATGATTTGGAGTGCGATTGGAACGCGCCATGATGCTGAAGAGCTGGTGATGTAGGCGAAACCGAAGACGAACCAGTAGGAGAGTGCGATACCAGCAGAGACGAATGCGCCTGCGCTGATCATGAGAATTGTTCCTTTACGATGGGATTTGACACATTCGGCTTGGTACGCTGGCGCGGTGGACGTAGTGAAGCCATTGCCTTTGTCGTCAGGTCAGCACGTTGTCCCAAGAAAATGTTTTGATGAAGCCTACCAAAACCTGCGATTGCGCGACCGACGATGAACTGCGGAAAGCTATATGATGATGTTTGAATGATCTCGCCAATCACCCAGAATGTAAGACCAAGAATGAGTGTTCGCCGTCGACCGAGCAAGTCGCCGATGAAGATTGTTGCGACGGCTGAGACAATGCAGCCCAGATGCCACGTTCCGACGGTGAGACCTAAAGATGTCAATGTCTACCCTATACCTTCACAACTATGCCAGTACGTTAACAGACGCGCCAGAATGCTTCGACATACCTGTAACCCAAGCATTGTGGAAAGAACCGTCGTTGACAATATCAACCTGTGGAAAGCGGTTCAAAAATTGCTGAACGGTCAGAAGACCGCCCATCACACCCTGGGCATACCCGAAACATCTGCCTTGGTATTAGCCCACACGATTAATCTACGCGATGCTCGACGAACGGTGTGCCCAACTCACAAAAAGCAAAATCCGCAAGTCACGCTAATAGCACTCGCTAAGCTCCTACCCCGGAGTCCCAAGAATCGAGCCATCGCATGCGAGATGTATCGGAGCAAGAAGTAGACGAAGAGAAGTTAGAGACCGTCCGGCGGGCTGTCAAAATGTATGGAACGGACGACCAAAGCTGCGTCGCAAAAACGCACGTCGATGCAAGGTGTTGCGACGGCACGCTTCTTTGCATTTTCAGAGACCGACCCTTTCAGGGCTTGCCTGCCGCCCCCATGTCGGCCGGCCGTCCCAGTCAAGTGTCTGGCCATCACCCTAACGTCATGTTTTGCAGAATCGTCGCAAGCGTACCGTTCGGTGAACCCAGGCATCCTGGATCTTAGCTCGGGGGACCAGGCGTGAAGGAGATTAGCGAACGTTCCCACGATACGCTACGTTCCGCTAAGTGGCTGGAGCATTCAACGTCGGGCTGACTATTTATGTATCCCTTCAGCTCCGAAGCACCGTGATTTAATCTCTAAACTCAACACAGATTGAAAAAGACCGAGGGCGCGAAATACGAGCTAGATGTAGTCAGGGGGGTTTGGTCAATGTACGAACACTTTGTCGTCGCAGGAACCATAGTTTACAATCCCTTCCAGACCGCGAACCTATCTAAGCGTACCGTTCAGAAAAACGGGCACTCCAAGAATGACATCGTAACGCCTGTCCTGTCGTAGTCTAGTACGGACTTCATCAGCGCTACACCCCGTCTAATCTTGCAGCTGTCAGGTACGCGAGGCGTCTTCGCAATCCGAGTGGTCGCTCCAAAAACCCGAACATGTGCGATCGTGATGGCTCGCTGATGTCATTGATATGCTAGCGCCGATCAGCAGCAGCGAGATCGAGCGTTCGGACACGGGCTGGAAGCGAGATTCGCATCTCAAACTGTGAATGCTCGGACGGTACGAGAGCGGAAGGTAAAGCCATGAGCGGGATGAGCAACACGCCTGAAGTAGACTGGCGGGATGAATGATTGAGATGCTTTCTGCGAGTGACATAGCGATAGTTTATGCTAATAGCGGGTGCACTGGCCTTCGAGCTGGGGAAATAGAGTCTTGATAGGCAGACGAATTCTGATGGACTCCTAGTGTGAACCTTCCCCAGTTTCAGAACATCAAGGTCATGCTGAACAGGAATTATCGTGATGTTGTGGAAGCGGGCGGATGTCGGACGTGCCCTCTCGCGGCCGTCTTGGCGGGCTTTGTGATGGTTATTCGCCGACGCGCCCTGACCGCCCGCATGTCAGTGTCAATTCAACGTAGAGGTAAAGTTCAGAAGGCGGGCGCGATAGTGGAGCTGGGAGATTGAATTCGCTATTTGGCTAAAAACTTCTGGAACGCTTCTTGCTCAATCACCACACTGCCCACAGCTCTGAGCTTCTTCCTTCCCTCCTTCTGCTTCTCCAGCAGCTTGCGCCGTCTGCTTAGGTCACTAGCGTGCAGTTTGGCCAACACATCCTTGCGAAATGGCTTGATGGTCGCTCGGGCTACGATCCTCCTGCCGGCGGCGGCCTGTATGATGACCTCAAACATTTGTCGCTCAACGTGTTCTTTGAACTTCTCCACCCACATGCGTCCTACCTTGTCGACCTGTGATGTGTGCAGGACGCGCGAAACAGCATCGACTGGGGAGCCGTTGACGAGTAGGTTGAGCTTGACGATGGATGACCGGTGGAAGCCTGCATCTTCGTAATCGAGTGATGCGTAACCCTTGGTCGAGCCTTTCAATTTGCCAAAGAAGTCGTCTACCAGGTGCGACAAGGGTATGTCATACTTCAAGATGACTTGAGTGGCGGTGAAGAAGGTGAGTTCTTTCTGCTCGCCGCGATTGGATTCACAGAGCTTGATGACCTCACCAAGGTACTCGTCGGGAAGCGTGATGGTCGCAGAGACGTAGGGCTCATGGACTTCCTGCACCTTGAAGTGCGCCTGATCTTGATCGGGAAATTCATTCGGGTTTGTGATAATCGACTCGGTACCGTCCCTCCATATCACCTTGAAGGGGACTGAAGGTGGTGTGATGATGATGTTTGCACCATGCTCTTGACGCAATCGATCCTCAAAGACGGAGCAATGCAGCGTGCCCAAGAAACCTAAGCGCCACCCAGCACCCAATGCATCAGAAGACTCTTTTTGCAACGTGACGCTACGGTCGTTTAAAATAATCTGCTGAATGCTGTCTTCGAGATGCTCATGATTGTCCTGATCAGTGGGGAAGGCGGAGACGAAGACCATGCTCTTGGGCTCCTCAAAGCCTGGGTAGGGCTCGACAAGCTTCTCAGACCCGACAGTTGTGTAGGTGTCGCCAACTTTGGCCTCTTGCGAGCGCTTCATGCCGGGGTTGAAGTAGATGTAGCCGACTTGGCCTGCTTTCAGAACAGTCTGCGGCGTCTGATCGGGGTACATGATGCCGACCTCGCCCACGATGTACTTGAGCTTGGTGACTAAAGAGCGGATAGTGTCGCCAGGTCGCACCTGCCCGTCAAAAATACGGACTAGCAGAATGACGCCCTTATATACATCGTACCACGAGTCGACCAGGAGCATGCGCAGGGGCTTCTTGAGGTCGCCCACTGGGGCGGGTATCTTGTCGACAACCGTGGGCAGGAGCGATGCGACGTTCAGTCCCGTCTTGGCTGACACGAGCACGGCGTCCTTGGGATCGAGCTCGAAGGTGTCGTGCATCTGCTCGAGCACGCGCTGGGAGTCGGCATGGGGTAGGTCGACCTTGTTCAGCACGGGGACCAGCGTCAGGCCCTGCGAGAAAGCGAGGTAGAAGTTGGCGACTGTCTGCGCCTGCACGCCCTGGCTGGCATCTACAAGCAGCAATGCTCCTCCGCAGCTGGCATAACTCCGCGACACCTCGGCACGAAAGTCGACGTGGCCAGGAGTGTCAACCAGATGCAGCAGATAGTCCTGGCCGTCGTGGTTGTATATCATGGTGCACGTCTGGGCCTTGACCGTGATGCCACGCTCGCGTTCTACGTCCAGCTTGTCAAGGAACTGCTTTTGGCCACCGGGCTCGATGGTGCCCGTGATCTCCAGCAGGCGGTCCGACAGCGTCGACTTGCCATGGTCGACGTGGGCTACAATGCAAAAGTTGCGATAGCGGTCGAGGGGGATGTCGGCGATGCGCTTCTCGAGCGCTCCCTGGGGGCGGAAGGCCTGGGCATAGTTTCTGGCGAGGGGCGGGAAACGCTCAAGCAGGCGTGCGGTATGCGGGAAGCCCCTGGGGTGGGCGAAGGGCGTCCGCCAGCCGTGCAGGAGGCTGCTCGCAGTTCGAAGGCATGATCGCATGAGTGGGCATGGGATCGAATCAAGGCGCGGCTGCTGGTCGCTCTGGTCGTTGATGGCGGCACCAACTTTTCTTTGCTGAGGCTGATCATCTTATCTTATCAGTCACCGGCCGCCGTTCCTGCATCGCCTCTGCGCCCAAGGCCAGGCCAGGCCCACTACCGGACCTTCTCCATGCCAGTAAGACTCCATAGCTATACCAAGCCTACCCTTTGTTTTGCGTGATACGGGGCTATTCATTGCCATTTCTTGACGAGCGGCATCTCCCCTCTTACTACTTCCTTGTCGTCAAAGCTTCGCAGGTCGCGATTGCCCCATCAACAAACCCCGTAAACAACACCTTCTTTCCCCACACCGCCCTCAACACGCGACCACGATCACCGCCATGTCTCAACCAAAGACATCAAAGTCAAAGTCGAAATCTTCCAAGAGCGACTCCTCCAAGGTGCACAAGCTTGCGCTGAAAGGTTCCTCCAAAGTCGTCAACGAGTTTGTAAGTCTACCAAGCTAAGAGAGTCATCCTACGCTTAACCAGATTAGTTCGAGTACTCCGTCAACACCATACTGTAAGTATATCAAAACCACTGAAGCTGTGACAGCCATCTGACTGAGCCTGCAGTTTCCAAAGAGGTGTCTACCCTGCCGAGGACTTTACCGCGTAAGCAGCTGTCGCCTATCATTGCGCATCTTGATTCCTAACCGAATGCAGAGTCAAGAAGTATGGCTTGACCATGATGGGTAATTGCACTCTTCAACTCCGCTTGCAACTCCTTACTGACGTCCATAGTGACTGCTGATGACCAGGTCAAGGCCTACATCAAGAAGATCATGGGACAACTCAAGGAGTGGATGTACGGCGGCAAGATCTCAAAGCTTGTCGTCGTCATTACAAGCAAAGAGACCGGCGAGCATGTTGAGCGGTGGCAATTTGACGTAAGTTTCACCATAGACTGGACCCTTCATCTCTGACGACGCGCAGGTCCAGATCTACGGAAAGAACTCTGGGTCAAAGTCATCCAAGAAGAGTACCGATCAAGAAAACTCCGCTCCAGAGTACGTTCGTGAGCTATCAAAAGCGCGACAACAACTAAAATTCCATAGGGCCAGCGACACGCCGGAAGACAAGACCGAGGCAGACATTCAAGCCGAAATTCAGTCAGTATTCAGACAGATCACAGCATCCGTGACCTTCTTGCCTATGCTAGACGGCAACTGTACTTTCAACGTGCTTGTATATGCTGATGCGGATTCCGAAGTTCCGCTCGAGTGGGGCGACAGCGACGCAAAGGAAATTAAGAACGGAGAGAAGGTGCAACTGCGGAGCTTCAGCACTAGCAATCATCGCGTCGACACCTTGGTGAGCTATAGGTGAGTAGCACTCAACCTTACCCTTCTGTAGACCCTGCTAACTCTCCAGGCTTGCTGATTAGCGCTATCTGCGCTGAGGCTCCGGTTTGAGTCATGTTCATCTGCATTCTGCCTCGCGCTTTCGGTCGGGCGCACAAAATACCGACAACACACATTCCAATATGCTATCTCGTTACCATTTACACCAATGATACAATTGACCAATGAAACCGGCAATTCGCCGTGGAACAATGAGACTGCTCGTGAATCAGAAGAATTGCAATCGTACCGGCAGCCACCCGTGCCACACCAGTATTCGGTAGAGGTATAAGGTAGCTATCTAGTAAGCACCGTAACCACCGATGCTCTCACAGAAAATTTCCCTTTCTCTGCACCATTTTCCCGGGTCTTGGTGTGAGAGCGTTGGCATTGCGGACTCGAGGCTGCGGATAGGCTGATTCGCGCGCGTCGCTAAGCTGAACCACAGACATGAATCCTAGTCGCTACCATCATCCCCATGCCGCCAATCACCAGATTTCGAGATGAAAAGAGACGAATCCTGTCATCCGCGAAAGCAAGCAGTCCCCGTCTTCAAAATATATCCATGTCCCCTCCGAGCATACCCGATAGGTTTCGGTGATGCGACTCACGATGGCTGAGCGCGCAGTCGCATCCCCAGATTAGATGTTCAGCACATGTACACAGAATCGCTCCGGGGCTTGGTCACTCTTTCCTGGCTCGTGTTGTTCTAAGGGTTCTTGCATGAAGTGGCGATACAATGCCTTGTGCGCTGGTTCGTTGGGCGTCCGCTAGATTTGCAGAGCACTGCTGCCTATTGCCACCAAACATCGATATTCGTCCCTCTCTCAGTACAAGTGCGCCATCACACGTATGTTCTAGTGTGGCGACAGTAATACGCTGGCTCCATCGTTCAACAGTACCAGTTACAGAACAGGATTTGGAGGAGCACGCACCCACCGAAATTGTTCAGTGCGACACAGCAACGCAGCATGTGTAACCAAGTACGGTTGCGGCGCTCCCACATTGTAGAATCTGAAGCAAAATAACGCGATTCCCATGGCGCTGCCACGCTATGATCCAACTCTATTCAGTGCGGGCCACCCAATGTCGCGTTGCAGTTTGAGAAACCCACCCACATTGTTGGGTTCTCTTCACAGAAGAACAGATTACTCTCTTTGGACTGAGAACTGGCTCCACAAGTCTTGTTGTGGGAGCGCTAGAAGTGATGTGGGTTCTAGATAGTAGTCTGGTTGCGCTTTGATCGCCGCAGAAGATAAAATTGTGGCTGCGGAGGATCTGCTCGCATCGTTCACCTACGTGAAAAGCTCAAAACTTTCTCCCAGTCTTTACCTCTTTCTAGCAACCTCCTGTCACCAAAATCGCCCCAAGTCGCTCCTTCACTATCACTAACAGTGTCGAATGACAGTATGGCGCTCACAGATATACTAAGAGATGGCCCTGGCTCCCACGATGAGCATCCTGCAAGCGACAGTAGAGAGCCTCGGCCATTGAACCCCCTTGCTCCGAACCCTCGTAGCAATGGTTCAGATAGGTCCAACTCTAGGCCTGCAAGCTTCACCCCCCTTCAACTTGGAGGAAGTAGTAGCCCTAGCTCCGACTCCATCGCTTCTTCGGACATCAACCAAAGCCCTGGCTCGGGCCCCAATGCGGTTCGTGATATCAAAGCAGAGATACTTGCGAACTGGTTGCACAACAAGCAGGAAGAAAAGGTCTGGACTTATGGTTCACCAGGAGAGGGCGTTTTCATGAAGAGGGCCAAGGGTAGCTACGCATTCGCACCTCAAGAGGTTTACAGCGATGGTACCGGTCTCTATCAGGCAGTCACCGAGCTGAATGTTCGGGTAAGTCGCAGCATCTTCGCTCAACGGAAAGTGTTGGTACTAATTACATACAGTGTGCCATGACTGTCAATACCAGGGTTATCACGTACATCCTCGAACGCACGTCTCTGCCTTACGTTCAGATCCAATCTGGTCTCCGTCTCCAAGTCATTCCCGATTTCGAAGCTCTCCCATTCTGCCAGAGGGGTCAATCAGCTGCGTTCATTGCCTCACGCGGCGTGTTGGTGGTATGGCAAGACGACCCGAAACTTCTGCTGGAACGCGCAGAGTTCATTATCAACGCTTTGATGAGAATGATGTGTGGAGCGGAGTATGGTTACGACGCAAAGGATGTGAACCTCGAGAAAGTTCTCGGAAAGAACCCCATGGTAGACGTGGAGGAGAACGACAAGGTCTTTGATGCCACTGGTGGCAAAGACGAGGGCCGACGAGGCATGAAGTTGTGGCAGGCTGCCTACTGTGGAATGTCCATTTTGCTACTGACAGCAGCTATTGGATCTGGATGGAGGCAGATCGTGATCCAGGAGATCCAAGCTCCCAGCCACTTACTCCGACTGCTCTTCCTCGTCTGCCTACCTGCTCAGGTCTGGCTTTCATTGGTATGGTTATGAGATCCCACCTATTGTTATTTCACTAACGTCCTCAGTTCTTCTTCCAAGCCGTTGTCGGGAATATTGCGCAAATCTTCGGCCCCACCAGCCAGATGAATGACAACAGCAGGTACTATTCTGGCAAGCCGCCGAAGCGTCTCCACCGGGATACCTTTGGCAAGCCGCTTCCCCACATCACCGTCCAAATGCCTGTGTACAAAGAGGGTCTACGTACTGTCATCGAACCCACCGTCCGTTCGCTGAAGCAAGCAATCTCCACTTATGAACTTCAAGGAGGAAGCGCCAACATCTTCATCAACGATGATGGAAGTAAGTGGAAAAGTACTCAATTGCGATTATGACACTCGCTAATACATAATAGTGCAGCTTCTTGCAGCCGAGGATGCCCAAGATCGCCAAGAGTTCTACGACGAGCATGGCATTGGCTGGGTGGCGCGACCTAGGCATGACCCCAAGGGCGAGCACGGACCAAAGCCTTTCATTCGTCCCGGTAAATTCAAGAAAGCCTCCAACATGAACTACGCGCTCCGTATCAGTTGCAGAGTCGAGGAGCTTTTAAGTCAGACGACTCGAAACGAAGATTGGAGCCAGCTGGAAGAGAACACTGTCTACAAGGAAGCCATGGAGGCAGCCATGTCTGAGCACGCGGGCGAGGCCTGGGCTGATGGAAACATCCGCATCGGCGACTACATCCTCCTGGTCGATTCGGATACCCGGGTTCCCAAGGACTGCTTGCTCGAGGCTGTTAGCGAGATGGAACAGGGCCAAGAAGTCGCCATCCTGCAGTACTCTTCTGGTGTCATGAACGTCACCAACACCTTCTTTGAGAAGGGCATTACATTCTTTACTAACATGATCTACACGATGATCCGATTTGCTGTGGCGGGTGGCGATGTTGCGCCTTTTGTTGGACACAATGCTGTTCTCCGCTGGTCTGCGGTACAACAGATCGCTTTCGAATGTCAAGAGGAGGGAGGCGCAAAGTACGACAAGTTTTGGTCCGAAGAGACGGTTTCGGAGGACTTCGATATGAGTCTTCGACTTCAGAGTGTGGGATACATTATCCGCCTGGCTTCTTACAAGGGCGATGGCTTTAAGGAGGGTGTCTCGATTACAGTTTATGACGAGCTTGCTCGATGGGAGAAGTACGTTCTGCTATTCTCTCGCCTCGTCTGTCTACATACTAACAACCCTGTCACAGATACGCATACGGTTGCAACGAGCTCATCTTCAATCCTTTCATCAAGTGGTTCACGAAAGGGCCATTTACCAAGCTTTTCCGGACATTCATCACGTAAGTCATCAGCTTGTGACTATCCTCACATGTTCGTACATGACTGACGTTCAAATCCAGTTCAAACATGCCACTCGCATCGAAGATCACCATCATGGCCTATATCGGAACTTACTACGCTCTTGGCTGCTCCTGGATACTTACCATGCTCAACTACTTCCTGATTGGTTTCTTCAACGGCTGGCTCGATCACTACTACATCAATTCTTTCCGCGGTAAGTCTTGTTCCAATCTACACAGCAATCCCACAGAACTCATACTAACCCGTCACCAGTCTACTTCGCCATCATCCTCGTCTTCACCGTCCTCGGCAACATCTCCCTAGCCATCCTCCGCTACCGCATCGGCGAAGGCACGATCCTCGGCGGTCTATTCGAGAACCTAAAGTGGATCCCTCTCCTCACCATCTTCCTCGGCGGTATCTCCCTGCATGTCTCGCAAGCTCTCGTCTGCCACTTCCTAAGCATCCCGCTCGAGTGGGGCTCCACCTCTAAGGAATCCGAACACGTTTCTTTCTTTGTGGCGATCAGCAAGGTGCTCAGGCGTTTCAAGTGGAGCTTCATGTTCTGCTTTGGCATGACGGCTGTCATGATTACTATGGCATTTGCGCTCCAGGAGGATTGGAGGATTACGACGCTGATTGCGGTTTGGCCTATGGGTACGGTGATTGTTAGTCACTTTTTGCTGCCTATTGTGCTTAACCCGCAGTTGATGACTTTTACTTGGTAAAGCCTGGCAATTTGAGTAGAAGAAAGAGAGGGAATGGAGATGCCTTCGTGGAGGCTGATCTCAATGGCTTAATACCCTGACGTTTGTCTACGCTGCCATTTGGGCATTGTGGTCTTGTGTTTGACAGCTTTACCGTATCGTTAGGTGCGAAGTAGCTTTCTGTTTTGGATTTAGTACAATAAGATAATACTTGAAAATCTCATTCCTGTTCCACTGTCGCTCCATCTCCAGCTCTTCTTTGAGACTTCATTGTATCAATCGTCTCACTCGCACCATGTAACAAACTTCTCAACCACAAACTCATCCAACCCCCATCTTCCATTCATCCGCCCAAACCCGCTGCCCTTAACACCTCCCTGACTCCCCGTCGGACTCGTGTATACACTGATGCTGTTCGCGTGGACCTGGCCGTACTCTAGTTCGCGACTCATCTTCATAAAGCGCGCCATATCGCGCGTCCAGACGGTAGCGTTGAGACCATATGCAGAGCGATTCGCAAGAGCAATAGCATCCGCATCGTCTTTGACCATATAAAGAGAAGCCGATGGCCCAAACGTCTCTTCGTCGAGAATCCGGGTGTTGCTATTTTGCGGATGCAGGACAAGCGTAGGAGTGAGCCTACAAGCATTCTCGTCATCCAGCCCGCCGGAGAGTATCGTCTCACCCTTCTCCTCCGCATCACGAATCACATCACTCGCATGCCTCGCGATATCCGCCGAAACCGCATCGCCGGACGCCTTCCCCACATTTCCCATAGCCTCCACAAGCAGCGCTTGAAACTCCTCCGCCACCTCTTCCAGTACGATAATGCGCTCGGTACTAAAGCAAATCTGACCATGATTCACCGTCGCACCCGCCGCACACTGGCGAGCCGCAAGCTTTAAATCCGCATCCGGGAGCACAATCGCGGGACATTTGCCCCCAAGCTCCATGAGCACGGGTTTGAGATACCGCGCCGCAACGGCCATGATCTTCCTTCCCACAGCCGCAGACCCAATGAATTCAATCTTGCGGATCGCCTCATGCGCAATCAGCGTCTCCGTGAGCGACCCCGCGTCCTCGCGCGCGCATTGGATCTGGTTCAGCACACCGGGCGGCGCACCACACTCCTTGAACGCCTGGGTGATTGCGAAGTGCGTCTTCGGACACAGTTCAGACGCTTTAAACACGACGCTGCAGCCTACTGCGATGGCGCTCGCGATACCGCGCGTAGCCAGTATGAGCGCGGCGTTCCACGGCGCAATGCATAGAATTGGTCCGATGGGCTCTTTGAACACAAAACCGGTCGTGTTTGGCTTCTCAGTTGGCGGGATGACGCCGGCTACGCTGCTGATTTGGGCGGCGATCTCGCGTAGGTACGAGACTGAGAGGGTTATGTTCATGTGGGCCCAGGCTTCTGTGCAGGAGGTTTCGCTGATTTGGAGCTGTTGCAGCGAGGCGGCGTGCGTCTCGTAGTAGCTTGCTACACGTAGGATCAGGTCGCGCCGCGTGGTGTGCGTGCTGTTGCGCCATGATTTGAAGGCGGCCCAGGAAGAGGCGCAGGCGGTCGTGGCTTCTTGGGGGGAGGCGGAATGGGCGTGGTGGGCGGTGGATCCGGTCGAGGCTTGTGTGACGGGGAAAGTGATGCTGGTTTGGACGGGGGCGTTGTCGATCCATAGGGGGACTGGAGTGTCTGTGGTTGAAGACATGGCTGGGGAAGTGTTGTAGGTGTGTTGATGGTTAAGGGTTCGGCTCTTCTTTAATGGTGGCTTTGGATGACTCTTCAATCTGCTCCTTATGCAAGAATCTTTCTGTTCAGATGGGTGATAAATTGGGACGGTACAAGAGGTCTCGTCGCTATAACCTCATGGCGAAGATTGCGTCATGTGTTGGTTTTCCCGCTGGCGACTTCGGTGTTGACGTCGATCATCCTTCGGCAGATGGGCTGCAGTGCCGTATACGACGAACGCATCTTCTCTGGGCTTGTCACGTCGTTCATACTGGGATCATTACAAAGGGCTCTTTCCCGGGCTTTCCAGATTGTGTTCATTAGGCCATTGAGAACAAGCATTCAGTTCTGAGACAAGATGAAGGGGTCTGGCTGAAGTTTAATGGCACACGGGCGTCATTGGTGGGCGCGGATATAAGCCGCAACTCCGCCTCGACCCCAGAGCTCCGGAAACACCTTACTATCTTTCTCCACGACAACGTTGGCCACGTCTAGAAGAGCAGCTGTGTGGGGAAAAGCGGCACATTCAAGATTGAATGTACTGCTTTTGCTCACACTACTGCTCGTGTAGCCGCTACCTAACGTCCGTCAAAAGCCCACGACGACACCCTTCCGCCTCCGCCCTTTTGCACAGCCATGCGCCCTCAACCTTCGCTCGAGGGCGGAACTTTAGGGATGACAGGACGCCGTGCTGACGTCTCAGATACCATGGGCATCGCCAAAAAGACATGGCATCAGTCACAATGAACTCTTCAGATACTCGCGCAGCCGGACATCCATCCCAGCCTTTTCACGATGAAGCAAAAGACGATGATGGAGTATGGCGGACCATCCGGCTTTTGGTGCTCCGAATGCTGCCCCGAAGAGCCTGAGACGCACAGCAGAGTCCCTTGGGGCCTGCTCACTCTCCCCTCGGAGCCTGCCATGAACGCCGCGGGTCGCACGTCAGACCATCCTTTCAAAGACATGCGATCTGCCCGTCGTGCGCACCAACGAACGAAGAGATACCCCCAGCGAACGTACCCAGGGAACAAGCATCGACGCTCTGATATATACCCCCCAGCCCGTGCTATCCGTCTAGCCCGCCTCGAAGACGCGTACGCGGAGAGACATCGAGAGGAGTGGGAGATGAATACCTACGACGAACTGGTATGGGCAGTAGACCTCGAGAACCTCGACGACGTAATCGCATACAATCGCCACGGCAAAAACGCCCACATGTTCGAAACTGCTGACCCGCCCTCTCTTTACAGCGCCGAAGACTTCGGTGTCTGGGCCCGCCGTCGCATCCACGAGATGCGCCTCGTCAAAGAACACCGGCTCCTCAAATTCGGTCGCTGCACAAGCCCTACACAATCAGAAAGAGTGTTCAACCATTGCATGCAGTATACATCCCACCCCTGCGGTATCCGCGTAACCACCCCAACAGCACCCTTTTCAAGCCCCCAAGAGACGACCCTCCCAACTACTTCCTCCGATGTACTCGCTCACGCCACGCTCCGCTGCGTCCTCACACCCTCCAAGTACTTCGTCTGGGACTGTCGCCGCAATCGAATCCCGCCGTTTCCCGTCATCGACGGCTTCGCGTGGTTCGATGAGTATGAATGGCAATGGCATAGAAACATATCTGGCTGCTGGGAACTTGGGTACGCGAATGAAACCTGCGATGGTGGGGCGGGCGTGCCATGTAGTTGCCCTTGTAATGGGAGTGCGACGTATCGGTGCTATTGCGTGGAGTTTGGCGTGGGGACCGAGTGGGAAGTGCCTGCGCCTGAGGAGCAGCAGGCATGTAGGCTTGTGGAGTGGATGTCTGCGGAGTTGAGGGCGATAATAGAGCTCGATGAGCGTCTTGCGCGGGACGAGGGTGGATTAAGAGAGAGTGTGGAGGGTTCTGCGTGGGAGCAGAGTACGGCGTCTGAGGGAGATGAGTCTGAGAGTGGGTCGGGGTCATCTTGGGAAGACGAGTACGTGGTGTTGCAGCCTGAAGGAAGTGACTCGTCTTGGAACGTAGTCAGTGACCTGGACAGCCCGTCCGACGAGTAGGCCATTAACGTAAATCTAAGAATAAGGTACCCAATGCACATTTTACACGTGAACTTTGCAGCTCAGTGAGCGAACTTTATTCAAGCTCTAAGCCGTAATAATGCAAAACGATCAATGCCATCTATAAACACCTCATCAAAAATGCGGTACCCTTCCAGCACCATCAAACGTCCACCTTCTCACCCCCGCCCCCTAATCTCATCCTCTCCGCCCTCTCAGCAGCCCTCCTTTTCCTGCTATCCAACTTCTCCCTATCCTCCCTCATCTGCCTAATCAAAGCACTCTTCTCGCGAATTTTATGCCCATACAGGTAAAACACCACAGGAATGGGTATCATGGCGAACTCAATGAGAGAGAGCATAGTAGCGCTCCAGTGGGGGCCGAGAGTCTGGTACATTTTGGGGCCGGCTAAAGGGAGAGCACCGCCCATGGCGGAGCGCAGGACAGCGTTTCCGGCGAGGGCGCTGGCGGCGTAGATGCCGTACGAGTGAACGAGGTAGTTTGAGGCATAGATGAAAACGCCGCAGTTTCCGGCGCCGAAGGGGATGCCGGCGAGGAGGGGGAAGATCCAGTGTACGTTTGGGGTGCATGTCCTGAGGCTGTGTTAGCGGTTGCTGTTATTCTACTTAAAAAGGGTGCTCACCATGCAAAAATCATCTCGCCGACTGGGACGCAGACGGCGGCGATGACGACAACGCTGACCATAGCTTCCGGGTAGGGTTTACCCGTTTCAGGGTCCTTCTTGTGGGCGTTGATCATCCGGCGGAGAAGCGGTTCCGATGCTATTGTTACCACGCCGCCAATGCCGATGCCCATGTACCCGAGTCCGACTAACCCAGGCGACCATCCTCGCAGCTCGCCGAAGACAATGGGATACGAAACGAAGCAGAGATACAAGACTCCGTAGACCAATGCTATATAAACGTCCCAGAATATGCAAATCGGCTCGTTGATGGCCATACTAAGGGGACGGTAGAGGTTTTCTCGTAGAAGCGGCCAAAAGGCTTTCTTCTCGTCGTAGCGCGAGTAATATCTGTGGTCGGACGTCTCCTTTCGTTTCTTGGCGGACTTTGCGCGAAGGATGGCTGGGGCGTATGTCTCCTTGATCAAGAAGACCATGAACCATGAGGCGCCTGAGCCGATCATTACGACCCAGTTTGTCCATCGCCAGCCTAAAGCCTGGAAGACGAAACCTCCGACTAGAGGTCCGACGACAGGCCCATTCATAGGTCCCAGAGACCAGATTGAGAAGGCCAGGGCCCGGTAGTCTTCCTTGGAGATATCCGAGACAGTGCCTGGCGCGTTGGAAATCATGGCTGCTCCGGCAATCGCACCGAAGAAGCGCATAACGAGGATCTGCGGCAGGTTGTTCGAGAGCGCGCATGGAATGATGAGAATAGTAAAGGCGGCGACTGCAATCAGGTAGACTGGTCTTCTGCCATACATCTCACTAAGCGGTGCTAGAAGCAGCGATCCGATAGCAAGACCACACAGATAGGTTGTGATGCCCAGGATAACCAAAGTCTTGGATTGTATGCCAAACGTCGCCATCATGCCCGGTATACCACTCGTGTAGCTTGTAGAGTACATGACCACTACCAGTGTCGAGAAGCTCATGAAGAAGATGACGAGAGCCTTCTTTGCCATGGGCCAGTCTTGCGGGTTCTCGCCGTCATCGTCAAAGTCGACTTCGAAGCGAGGGTCTTGGGTCGCGTTCGTCGTCACCGTTGTGATGGCCTCGTCCTTGTCGCCAGGCCACGAATTCCCAGTGTTCCTACTCCATGTATGGTGTATAGCCGGACGCTGGTCTGTGGTTGAGTTGATAGCATCGGAATGCGTCGACGCTGACGATACGGATGTGCGATCATCTTCGGTTTCGATGTCTTCGATTACGCGGGACTTGTCAGAGATATGCGACCTGGATGATGGTAGTGTGCCTTTGCCATCTCTTGCAAGAGTGTTCGCGGTGGCGATGTCTTTGTCATGATCACTGTGAGACATGGCGCTGATAGAAATGCCGATAGGACCCCTCTAATAACGAATGCAATTCACCCACAGATAAAGTGAGACGCTGCAGTAGATGTATCACAGCTTGCTACCGTCGTATAGATAATCCGACTGTAGGAATATGCGAAACGAAAGCGCATCAAACGGTACGATAGCAATGCGAGAGATGTATCTCCACACCATGATTGCGCCGTGAATCGGACGGGCTAGAAGCGAGCGCCCTTTTGCAGTGGCTGCGCCTTTCCGTCTTCATCATGGCGACTGACAACCTGACGGGAATAGCGGTGATAACTGTTGGGAGGGTAACCGAGGCAGGCAGGTGGGAGCTGTAACCGACGTATGGAGTTTGCCTCCGCGGAAGAGGGCATGGGATCCAAAGGCGGATAACGAGTCGGGCCAAGCTTCACCGAAGCCGCATCGGGTGGGCATTTAGCATTTCGCGATATAGATCAAAGAGTAATACGCGCGATTGGTGGATTACTAGTAATTATGAAAACCGAGAAATCATGATTCGATGAAAGAGTAGTAAAGGCGAACCCTGGGCAGATGAGGGGAAGGCGCCGCGCTGCTAGACTGGAGCTAAGAAGCGGCCGGGTAAACACGAGAAACCTCGCGCCTTGTCAAACGTCAACCTTCTTACCATCACTCTTCAAAATGCCAGGGCATCAAGTAGATCCCTAACAACTCTCTAATCTAAGAATGGTACTGTAGAGAGTTCCGCTCCGTTGAATGTGAGATAGCAACCACTCGTCTGCAGCCGCTGTCGTCTCGGAGCTTCCTTAAATACTGTCGCTTCCCGAAGCGTCTCGAGACATCGATCCATCAGCCTATCACACCAACGCCACGAAAGCATCGTGATGACAGCTCGCCGCATGTCTGTCGACAGCAAACTGTGCATCATGTCGCGAAGATTGGTCAGAAGCTCTTCTGTTTTTGCCCTGGCCACTTACCCAATGCCTGGGCAGTCTCGTCATCTCCCGTTCCTTTCCAGTGTCGATTTCGTAGTCAACAAGATTTCATTGCCTCCTGCAGCTTACCAGAGTATCTTCATTCTTCTTTCCATGTATGCATCAGGCCTCTACATATAGCATTCGTCCGTCTGTGCTTTTCCACAATCGCAGGAGCGACAAGCCTGCTATTCCTCGTCTCTAAGGCGCACTGCCGCAGACGCTTCACCGCACTCTCGGTACAAGACCGCGACTTGACGGACATTCCACATTTTCGAACACCGATAACGTGGCTGGCATCTTCGCTCGCAGCTATTGGAGCGTTGCGACGACATACCCTACCCACGTGTGTAACCGGGTAAGGCTGGACTGATACCTGATGTTAGCCTTGTTTCCTTCATATCAGCCTTCTCTCCTTGCAAGGCTCACTGATCATCACTCACTTTCACTGCGAAGCGCACACTGGTGCTGCAGCCTAAAAATCGACATGCTTGGCGGAGCAACCCTGGTACCGCGCCCTCTTCGACGGGCGCGTATTCAACACCTGAGCCACTCATCACCTCACATAACTTTGCGATAACGCCCCCTCTCCATATTGGAAACTCGCAAGTTATCACCATCTTTGCCGGCTGCCGCGCCATTCCTGGGTTATCATGGCATCCGCCGGTCGCATACCGTTTCTACAACAGCTGTACAACCACGTGGCCCTGCCCCGTAACGTACCTGGCAAAGAAGATGGAAATCTTTACTACGTCGAAGCAGCTTTGCTGAAGCGAATGTTGGACGCTGTTGTGAAACTCTCCCCGCACGTCGATGCAGACCTGCAGCCCTTCCTCTACGGTCTGCGCGACACCTTGCTATCATGTCAAATACTCAACGTCGATGGCGCTATCGGAAAATCAGCCCTGTCAAAGGAGCTCAGCAAACTTAGCCCTCACAAGATGCTTGTCCTTCATATGGCGCCCCAAAATTGCGCCTTACTGTTATATCACCAAGCTAGGCAAGTAAACGTGTGATGTACCAGTTTTCGCCACTGACTCTGTTAGCGCTACTGATGAGCCCTCCATTGTTTTCGAAGCTTTCGAGACGTCTGCCACGGCCGACAAGGTGCTCGCCGCGAAGGGCGCGCTTCAGTGGGACTGTAAGTGTTGCGCTCCCGACCGAGACATCTGCGAAACGCTGACACACTGTCACTTTTTAGTCCCCGGCTCAGCTGTCTCGGTCCCTGAGTCTACTTTCAACGAGGAGCCCTTCAGAGACGCGCTCGCGACATTCATCGAGCAGGCCAGCAGTGAATACGTCCTCAAATTTGCTGCTGTGACTTGGAAAGCAGCGGCGAAGATCCCTGAGATCCGCGACACCAGCACCCCAGCGATCGTATCCGGGCTTTTATTGTCTATATTGGAAGCCAACGGTGCAGTAATACAGGTACCTCGACTGCGAAAGCGCGTGCGCGATACAGCCACATTCGACGATGCCCGGAAGCCATGGAGGCGATCTCCTTTCTATCTGGTCCTTCGAGTAGCGGCTCAGCGGTATCTGTATCATCACATGGGCATTATGCGAGGCAGACACTACTACAAGACCATCATGTGCTTGGTTCACGCACAACTCCTTGAAGACGGGTTGAGAAGGCTACCTCTCGAAGCGGCTTATTTCCTACGACAGAAGCTAGGTCGTCGTCTCGCGAAACTGAGCTCCGACATCCGCGACTCTGGTACATCGTCTACGGGTGGCCAAGCTCATATCCAGCTGTACTTGGAGCGCAACTTTGAGGGGATGCTCGCGACGACGGGCGGGTACTTGAAACAAGTCTGGCGAAACCACAGGCAATCGCGCGAGCGCTACATCCCCGTCTTGCGTCAATTCGCTCATTTCGACGAGTTCCGCCTGCGATTGATGAACAGTGGTAGAGTATTGAGGGGTGTCTCAGTCGAACATGGTTCGTTTCCAAGGCCCCGCCAGCGAACAGCTACCGAGCATCTATGCGATTACGAAGAGTCTGCGACCTCTGTGAAACCTTATATGAAGGCTCTCCTCGGCCAGATTGCCTCCTCTCAGTACCACGATGAGGTTGTTCTGCCGGCGAAACATTCTGTACATCCTGGCGGCCTCGCCGCCATTGAACTGAGCAGGACGATCCGGGAATGCATTGCCAAGATCTGCGCAGGAAACCAAGCATATCCGTATCAGAAGAGCCAGCAACTCCTCCACGTCATGGAGCTATGGGTCCTAATGGATAGTGATGCAGTCACTTGCTACCCGCTACTCCGAGATTACCATCCCGGCTTCGATGCAGATATACTTGATCCCATCGAGCTTCTGACGCTTGAAGACATGGACCGCGCTCAAGGGGTACGACGATACTTGGCTGCCCGGCACCGCCCACACTCGAATACTTACAGCAACAGCATCTTTGATGATCCCGGAGATGACTGCTTTGCTGCGAGATTTTACGATGGTCATGACATGCACGGCACACTTACAGCTATGCGTGAAGAGATCGAAGAAGCGGCTGATGCATCACGTATGAACAAGCAGGCTGAGTGGGAGGTGAAGAGCGCAGAGTACGAACAGCTTTCTCTCAAACTGAACGAGAAGGAGTGTATCTATGATCCCGTCATGGACCGGGATCTACGTATAGCTGGCTCGCGTCATCGGCAGCCTTGCGAGTGGCACGATCTTCACAACAAGTTGAAGCATATGAGGATTCGGATCTTCGAACACCCCCTTCCTAGCTATGAGCCAGCCGCGAAGGCAGCAATATTTGAGCTACAATGCCCGGAGGTGTTTGCAGCCTACCGCGATGCTACCTGGTTTATCCTTTCTCGCTTGTGCCACCCGCCAGCCGAAGAGTTAGACCGCATATCGATCGTGCGCGACTATTCACAGCTCCAGCCATACACGAATAGCACCAGCTGCCATGTGACCTTGGGATCATACAAGAAAGCTCATTTGGAATCCCATTACGCCACTTGGAGCTTTCCAATCGGGTTGCAAGAGATCATCCGCACATGCGGTCTGAAGCCAAGGTACTACGACAAGATCGGTGCCGCATGGACAGATCGAACAAACAAGGCTTCGTTTTGGCACCACTTTCCCTTGAGGCATGTACCAAACTCATCATTTTCAACCCTTGGCCTTGATTATGCTACCTGGCCGACGTCAAATCAGATACAAGCGAGTCAAGCTCGATGCCCACAGGGAGTGAGCGTGCATGAGTTCATAGCCCTTCAAGGCCTTTTGGTAGGCAATCATTCGCGATGGGTCGATCTCCTCCGAGAACTAGGGTCCACCAATCTCAACTTCTCGTCAGAATCCACATGGGTGGCAGTGTTACGTCTCGTACTTCAGCAGGGACCATGCTCTGAAGGTGCATCTTCCTACACGGACGCCCACCGCTCCTTATTGGACAATGATCTCTCGACCAGTATTTTGAAGCAAGTGCAATATCGCCTAGAAGCTATCAAGCGCAACTGGAGGGAGCCTCTGCAGATGGAAATTCTAATCACGGTATCACTCAAGATCACCTCTCTGACCAAGAGCACATCAGTGAAAAACCTGGGCATGGAGCTTCTTCGCGAAGCCCGTAAGATAACTGGCAACTGGCGAAGGGAGTTGCAAGCTGTACTCACGGAAGACTCGAGCGTTTTACAGTCAGCAATATGGGCTTCTCTATTATGCAGGCGGACCCTTCACATCGGCGACCAACTGGAAGACAACCCCGAAAACATGCGCGTTTGGCTTGACGCGTCCATCTCAGTTCATCACAACCTTGCTGGAGATTTTGACTGCATGCCTTACAGCTTGCGGAATGCGGTTGTTCAGGATGTATTGTTTGCTTACGCTAATCGTGACATCATACAGCGCACACTGCTAGCAAATCCTCAGATGTTCATGACGACACTGAAAGATATATGGCATGTGCCTGATGATCTCAAGGTCACTGACGCGGGATTGGAGGTCATTCTCGATACTTGGTGGATGGCGCTCGCGCTCACGTCCACGACTGGGGAGCACTCTTATTTTGTGCACTACAACTACCTTTACGGTACCCTACTGATAGACGGGAAAGAAATGGGGACGCTGCCGCTGTCTTATCGCACGCACCCTACTTTTCGTCATATCTTCGGTGCAAGAAACCCAATCGTGTACCCATCGCCACTAAGGGGCATGGAGTTCACACTATGCGAGACCATGCGAAATGGCCATCGGATACACCTAGGTTTCGTCAACGGCCGTCTGCTGATTCGTGCTGACCAAAACGGCGAGCTGCTCGAGTTTGTCCCTTCAGAAGTCTTCCGACTCGATCTTCCGACACCGCTAGTGGAGAACTGCTACCATTGGCTTCACGTCCATGGTGGTCAGGTTGAGATTCGCCAGAAAGATCCCTGGATGTCCAAGTTAATGAACTGGTGGATACGAAGACATCCCTCCGGGGCTTGTCATGCAATCCGTCGCTTCCAAGAGCCAGGTCAAGTCATCTTGCTCGATCCAGCAAGTCAACTGGTCCAGAACATTACGCAGATCTTCACCAATTTCGAGTTCCCATCTCAAATATTAGTGTTTGCCTCATTGGAGGGGCAGGTACGTGTGGAGCTCAAGCGCATGGAACTCAGCTTCAACATCAACCAGCAAGGTTTACTGCAGTCACCACGCCTTGGCGCTTTCATCCCTCAATCTCAAGACGCCGGGACGTGGTATGGTCTCAGGAACATGATCTTGATTCAATCCATCGCAAATCGTCGTCAGAGGAGCATTTTGGTCCCAACGGGAGATATCCAGGTGTCCAAGGATGGACCCCACGTTTCCGTAGCGATAGAGATGAGCGAAGGCGTCTATCTGAAGTATGCGATCAACGAAGTGCTTGGGCGCGTCGACTGCGCCCCGGAGCCGCACCTACTTTATACCAAAGCTTTGCTACATGCTTACACGTCGCACGTCATTCCTGACCCCCTAACGAAGCGGACAGGAACGGAGGAGGCGATATATCTTCTTCAGTCTGCAGCATATCAACCCTGGAATCCACTTCGAGATGGCCAAATAAACATTCTGAGGCGCATCGCAGCTCTGTCACCCGAACGAGGGTACTATCCGAAAGATGCGAAATGCATGGAAACTGTGCTCTGGAACGCCGAGTGCACCATCTACATGCAAGACGATCGTTATGGCGCTACTGTTGCCAGAATATTGCGAAAATCTTCCAACCTGTCTCATTTCTTCCTCGATCGGCCTGTTCAGCAGGTATCGCAGATGCCTGCAGAGACCGCCCATCTCGCTGCTCGCGCGCTCATGCGATCCGGCGTTCCAAGTCAACTAGATTATGGCAACCACGACGCAGTCTATCGTGCACGCGATACTCGTGTCCCCTCAAAGGATTGTCTGAACGTACAAGCGATATCAAAATTGCTCCTTAATCGATACTCCCCCTGCAATATGGAGACTACCTTGCTCGCGCTTTTGCACGACGCTCCTGTCATAGGCGGCTACGACAAACTCTACCGGAAAACCTTGCTCAGTGATCATCTTGGGGTTGACATTAGGGCGGAGTGGGGCGCACTTGCTCAGAAGTGCCTAAGATGTAATGGCAACGAGAAGTTTGAGCTCATGTTTCTCTTGGGCGCACTCGCATTTTCAATTGATGCGAATCTGGACTTGCTCCGGGTTTTGGTCTTTTTATCTGTTCGACCAGAGATCCGTGCCCTACCTGCACCGCAACATACTGCATACTATCACTTTCGAGCCGACGGTGCACCCCCGACGTCATACCTCGTCTCGTTGATGGTCAAGGCCCGAATGCCGTTCTCAGAGACTGGATTCAAGAAGCGTTCACAACTTGTCAAAGCGGAGAGCCTACACAACCCAAGCGTCGATAAGGCTTGCGAAACACTGGCTAGATCGATTGCAGAGCAATGGCCTTCTTCGGATATCGACATGCACAAGCTGGTCACGGTTGATGCGGCGCACATCGAAGTCGAACGTGCTATCGCGGACGTCACTCCCGAATGGGTCCGCCTTACACAAAACTATGAGCTATCCTTGTATCTGGAGCAAGTGCAGGAGCTACTTCACCGTGCCGTTCATGAACAAGTGGAGGATGCCCCACCTTCGCCATTGATTCCGGATGCTAGACAAATAACATATGCGACTTATCCGACACGTATGAAAGCTGGCGACAACATGACACTTTCGCGTCTGCTCCAAAACCGGATGTCCGCTGATTCCACTCGGATCAGCTCTTCACTCGTCCCAGCTGCTAGATCCCACGCTGAGGTTCTTAGTGTTCAGTCCGGTAACATCATTCGTCGCCCGGACAAGTACAATACAGGTTCTGTTGACAGATTTGGAGTTCCCATGCATGGTGCAGGCGCCTACTACAATCCCACGAACATCACGCGAGACAAAAAGATTCATCACGAAAGCACTGTCGTGGCGGCACCTCCGCGAGAGATCGGAATGCTCCGAAACATTGTGGCCAAGTTCAAAGACACATCTTCCTTCGTGCAATGTAGGTATGCAAAAGAGCTCGATGCCAGTATCGACGCTCTTGTGAGGCATATGACGAACAGCAAAAGGGTATCGCACCGAGCCCCCCAACAAGGCACCGCAGAGCAGCTATTCGCGGCAAAGAACACTGTGACTTCAGTTGCCGATCACATCCGATCCACCCTCCAAGCTGGCGATTCACAAGCAAAATGGCTGCAGATGGTCGACCTTTGGCCTAGAATGACAATGATTGATTTACTTACCGAGCTTCGAGAGTCCTCAACAACGGAATTTGGGCCAGGCACGAAAGAGGCTCTTGTAGCGCTGGGTCTTGCCGTAACCAAGCTACAGCAGCTCCTTCGTATTTACGATGCACAGAAGAGGGATAAAAAGCAGCAAGAGCTCGAGGAGTGTTCGAACGAAGGTCATACCAATTGGATTCCGTTGGAACACCCAGATTGGCTGCTATTAGAGATCGACGGCGACGTTCTGCTCCGCGCAGAGCAAGTAGATGTCGCTATAGCGACCACTTCGCCGGAATCAGGTCAGAACTCTGTCCTCCAACTTCTCATGGGCAAAGGGAAGACGTCGTGTATTCTCCGTGAGTATTTCCTTCACCTCTTCCATTAGTTGCTTTGCTGATGATTTCTAGCTATGGTGGCAACACTGCTCGCCGACCGATCAGACCTGGCTCGCGTCGTGGTCCCAAGAGCTCTTTTACTGCAGTCAGCGCAGGTCATGCAAGTTAAACTTGGGGGTTTGGTCAACCGGGAACTAATGCATTTACCCTTCTCTCGTAAGACACCTGCGAAAGAGCGCTTGGTGCATCTCTACGGGAAGATGCTTGCTGAGTTGAGGGATCGGCGAGGTGTAGTCCTTGCATTGCCTGAGCACGTGCTTTCGTTCAAACTAAGCGGGCTGCAGCAGCTTTGCGACGGTCATCTCGAAACAGCATCTAAGATGATCGAAATCCAATGGTGGCTAGATCAGCATTCGAGGGATATACTGGACGAATGCGATGTGTCATTAGCGATCAGAACGCAACTCATCTACCCTTCCGGCACTCAGACAACGGTAGATGGCCATCCAATGCGCTGGCAAGTCACGCAAGCTGTCCTCCATCTCGTCAAGGACTTTTCATCGACAGTGCAGTCACGCTATCCCCGCAGCATTGAGGTTGTAAAGCGCGGCATGGATGGCTTTCCTCTGATTTACTTCCTCCGGAAGGATGCCGAAGATTGTCTCATTGGACTTCTTGTGAAGATCATCTGCAAGGGCCAAACCCCATCTATTTTGCCGTGTGCTGAATACTCTTTGGAAACCAACAAAGATATCGAGACATACATCTCGAATCCAAACGTCCGTAGCCCGGTAGTGTCCAGGGTCTCTGGTTATTTCCGTGACCGACCAACACTTATGCGGACAATGAATCTGCTTCGTGGCTTGTTTGTTCACCGCATACTGATTACGACCTTGAGGAAACGCTGGAATGTACAGTACGGACTTCATCCAACACGCGCACCCATTGCAGTGCCTTATCTAGCAAAGGGTGTGCCATCCCCTACTGCCGAATGGGGACATCCCGACGTTGCCATTACTCTGACATGCCTGTCATTTTACTACCAGGGGCTCAGCATATACCAGTTCAAAGAGGCTTTTGAACATCTTGTCAAGACTGATGAGCCGAGCATAGAGTACGAGAAATGGTTTCCAAAGGGCTGCGCCATTTCAAGGGAGCTAGACGACTATGCTGCGATAAACGCCGAGGACACGCGACAACTGTGCGAACTCCATCAGGTTGTGCGGTCGAGTGCTCCTTTGATTGATTTCTATCTTAATAACCTCGTGTTCCCGAAGTATGCAAAGACTTTCAGGTTGAAGCTCCAGGCCTCTGGTTGGAATCTTTTCCCGTCAGTCGCCACTGAACCAAAGAGAGCTGGGTCTCGTGTCACTGGATTCTCTGGTACCAACGACTCCAGGCACCAGTTGCCTCTTTTGATACAACAGCACGATCTTGGCCAGTTAGCTCATACAAATGCTGAGGTTCCGTTCTACCTGCTTGCGCCCCGCAATCAATTCTACACTCGCATGGTCTTTCCAAATGGAGTTCGCTGGACCGAAACTGACTTCCTGCGGAATCTCACGAATCCCAATGGTCATGTTCAGATGAACAATCACCGGGGAGCTTATAGGGGAATGAACGGCTCCTTTCCCTACACCTCGCATGGTCCGATCAGAATTCTTATCGATGCTGGCGCGCAGGTTTTGGAGCATTCGAATAAAGACTTCGCCAAGGCCTGGCTAGAAGAGGACACAGAAGCAGCAGCGGCCGTATTCTTCGACGACGACCATCGTGTATGGGTACTGTATCGTACGAACAAGTGTGTTCCCCTAGTGGCATCTCCATTTGTTGATAACCTAGACCGGTGTGTCGTGTACTTGGATGAAAGTCACTGCAGAGGAACTGATCTCAAGTTCCCGCCCCATGCGAGAGCGGCACTGACACTCGGCCAACATCTGACCAAAGACGCACTCGTTCAGGCAGCCATGAGACTGCGCTTGCTTGGCCAAACTCAGTCGATCACGTTCTTCTCACCTCCAGAGGTCCACCAAGGGATATTGGACCGCCTGGGCAACACTAGCGGATTCTATCGTCCGAGTTCTGGCGACGTGCTTCAGTGGGTTTTTGGTCAAACTTGTGATACTATGGAGCAGTATGAGCCTTCATTCTTTGCCCAGACGTCACAATACCTGCAGCAAGAGCAAGCACGCCTGGAATATCCTCAGTATCTGGATGACTCGTTATCACGAGACTCGTTCTTGGCCAAAGTGCGCATCGAGGAAGCACTCACGTTGAAACAACTTTATCAGCCAAAGAGCCAGCGTCAAAATGGAGCTGCGAAGGCAGTCACATGGCATCCTCTTTTAGAGGGCATTTTCAGTGAGCTGCAGCAGCGCAAGAATCACTTTCAAGATCGTGGCACTGCCGTACATGCTTCTGCCCTGGAGGAGGTGGAGATCGAGCAGGAGCGTGAGGCAGAACGCGAAGTCGAAGTAGAGGTAGAAAATGTGCGCGAAGTGCAAGAGGCTTTGCTATTCGATGCTTCCAGAGTGATGAAACTGCGCGAGGACGTACTACACTTCGCTACCCATGGGAGGCTGGTTGCTGGAAGCGATGCTTACCGACCCATGTTCACGGCACTCTCACGGACCGCGCTGGGGCTAAAGTACACTGTGAATCCCTCCATGAAGTCGGGCTTATGGATCACAGCCCAGTTCAGCAGCACGATCGAGACGTATGAGCCGAACGATAACTACATACGCCCTTCACATTGGATTCTTTGGAGCTCCATCAGCCAACAAGCTCTAATGGTCAGTCCAGAGGAAGCAGATGAGATCCTGCCTACCGTGCGGGACTCGCAAATCTTCCGGGCCAGCGGCAAGGTTCATCTCATCGCATATGCCGCCCCAGTCACCCGCCGGATGCTGCATTTCAACCAGCTCGACTACTACGCTACGCCTTCCCTACCTGCTGACTTCCAAGCTCCCGTCTGGCTAAGGGTAGAGCTAGGTCTCTTTTCCGGGCGGCTTTACATAGAATGGGATGAGTACTACGAGCTTCTTGGCTACCTCGGACTTGGTGAGGACCTATCTCATCACCCAGAAAAGCTTCCATTTGCGAAGAAACCACTGAGTTTCCGTAAGTGTTCCCTGGAAATCTAGTATCTTGCTTTTCACTAACTCAATCTCAGTTCACGAATGGATCTCACTGCGCCGCAAGGGTCAGGACTTTGAGCACACACCTATGGGTTTTGTCACCAGCGGCAAACCACTCACCGAGAACCATCCCTTCTTCCGCGTGCTCTGTGGCGAGGACGATCCTTCCCTCCGACCACAGGTTGCTCGACATGCTCCGGGTAACTTTGGTGAAGAGCAGGAAGACGATGGCGACGACCACGATGACGAGGAGTTCGTTCCCGCTATTGAGCATGTAGATGACTCTGAGGGTGAAGATGGGGGATTCGAGTCTAGCAGCGACGAGAATTATGTGGATGCCGAGGATGGAGAGTAGAGATCATGCGCTTAGCGCGCTGGTTGGTACATGTATACTAGCAGGGTATATGTATGAGGTGGCTCGTTTGTAAATTGCAAAAATTGTGAAAATGTCTCAGTCGCACGTGCAGAAAGTGGATTAATGTGGTTTAACGACATGTTTTTGACGACTTCATCCGTATCCTCATCTTCACGATAGGAAGCCATAATTTATGACGCCAGTGTGAATCACTCCTGGGCACCGTTTCCGGACTACCAACTGCGTCCACATTGCGGTATGTATCTGTCCAAGCTCATTTGAGCTTTTCCTTCCCCCTCCTTTCAAACCACGAATATCACGTGAACAATTGCCTACACGAGATCAAAACAAGAAACCATCAACAAACCAGGCAAAAACGTTGTTTCCAGCCCTGAAGCTCAAATGAGCAGTTGAAACTCCCTCCAAGCACCACCGTCGTCCTTCCGGCGTGCTATCATCTGCCCGTCTTGAGCCTCCGACCCTTCGACGGTGCTGATGTCAAGGAGATTACCAACGGTTGCACCCGTGGCTTGCTCGATATGATCTATGGTCAGATCAGTTGGCGCCATGTATCCTAGGTTGCGATCGTTATCGCCACCAGTGATGATTCCAACCACGGTCGCCACCATTTCTGCGCGTTGCCGATTTAGAACAACGAGCGAGCCAGAGTCTCCTCCCTTAACAAAGCCTTGGTGGTCTTTGCTCGGCGCAATGATGCAGTGACATAGCACTTCATTTCCCTTTCCAACCATGGATGAAATATCTTCCGCGGGTTCGAAAATTCCGACGTTTGTTGCCTCCAGGTTGAGGAGGGATATGGCTGGGTTCAGCATACCCCTGGTGCACTTGGAGGTGCGATCAAACTTCGCGACTTCGTAAGTGCTATTTTCCTTGATTGATGCCCGTTCCGCTGGCATATATCCCGCTATTCTTACTGACTCGTCGTCTGTTTTTGGAAGACATAGTGAGGGTTTCAGAGCACTGTCGACCAGGAATAAACCCCAATCAACATCCCACTCTAGCTGCGCGTTCGAGGTCATAGCGAAGTCTGTTGACTTCAAAATATGAGGATCGTTGTCGTACCGTATATCGGGTTTACTCCGGATACCCGAGGTTGCAAAGATCTCGCCCGCGTGATAGTCAAAATGTGTGGCTAGTTCCGTTGAAGCTCTTGCCTCCTCCCTCTCCCTACGCATTTCCGTCCTTGTATTTTTGATTCTATCGTACCTGCCTGCAAGGCTTTTGAATTTCGGGTCCCTGATGACTTTGTTGGCTTCAAGTATTATAAGATCCAGGGTTTTGAGGTATCTGGTCATGTCGACATTGCTTGGGGAGAGAACTGAGGGTAGTTCAATCGGTTCTGGCCTAAGCTCTTTGGTCGGAATGGCGATCTTGTCGGCCCGTAGAACGTGGTGGTTAGTCAAACCTACTTCGGTGCTAGTCCCATTATATTGCAGTTGGAGGAACCCGCCAAGGGATCCGGAGCCTTCATCTCTGCAACCAAAAGAAACACCGGCAGATAGGATGGTACCGACGTCCTTCGCGGCCGAGTAGCAATCATCGGCTTCGAAAGCTATTCATTGTCGAATATTTTGGGCGTCTAATGCAAGCGGACGCTCGCATTCGTGCGCGTTGTCAGTAGCACTAGGATAGAACATGTGGTGAATCGTGTTGTATATTGTGCTACGGGAACTGAGATCTATATCTCTGCTGGCTAGCGTTGTGGGCGCTAAGCCTTGTACGTACTAGCCTGAAGTGAGTGAGAGATGGGATGGAACCTGGGTCATATACCCTGAGGCCCACACGGTAGCTGACACGCGTCAGAGAATTCCGACATTTGTTCTTCGTCCCCACACCCTACGACCCCCTGTGGAAAAAAAACGGCTGCGTCAAAATATTGGTGGAAGACGCGCTTGATGCCTTCTTTCAAAGGCTTCCACTGAAGATCGTCGGCGTCAGCGGCTGTAACGACTACAGTAGGCTTCGTTAATCCTTCTCTGATGCCGAGATTGATTAAATCAATTGAGAGCCACTTTCTTCCTGCTAACAAGTCAGGCAATACAGAGAGCTTTGCCCTCCACAACTGCAAGGGACTGATGTGCGCTGGTGGCATGATTCTGAGTGCAAGGCTTTGGTGCGCGACAGAATCGATTATCTCGATTGATCTCGTCAGTCCGAGACTGTGGAGGTATCCAGTAACTTCGGTTGTAGTCTCGGTCTAGATCTGGCGTGCATCTGGTACGGTCGCATCCACGAGGATGAAGTTGGTGGAGTTTTCGGCAACTGATTCGCCTTTGTGACGGCGTCCGGCATACTCGCAACTTTCGAACAGGATACCATTTGTTCGGGTGATTTGAGTAATGTCAGCGTCGTGCGCTGAGGCTACTATCAGCTATGTTCGAACTTTGTGATGTAGAGCTTTGAATATGCTTGACCGGATTCAAAGCCGGTCCTACGAAGGTTTAGAGTGCGAGACGGTGTTGTGGGCTACTGGGTCCGTTGTCTTTCGGTGTAAACAGCGATGGAATCCCTATCCGCTTGCGCATGATATCATAAATACCCACGGTTTCACATGCAATCGAGTGGTACGTAGCGGCTGAGATAATGAGAATTGAGTGGTGTTCAAGATCGTGATTGCGTCAAGGTGAGGGCCACCTGCGATCTCCCAAATCAATGCCAAGACGCTAGTCCACAGTCGTTACGGTGTCAGGATGACAGCAAGGAAGCTGCAAGCTCACCACCTACTCAAACTAATAGAGTATTCTGGTTTATCCTTCCCAGTTTCTATTCTATCTAAGCTCTTTGCCCTAACCATCTTGAGGCCTGGGAAAAGTCGCAGAATGCGCTGTTCCTTAGGCGTGTCCGTGCAGCGTTCATCTATGACGTCTCGCCACTGCTCAAAATATTCCGACAACACAAACCAGCGCCACGTAACCGGTAATTACCCCACCAAAGGTCGAAGAAATGGTCGAGATCTCACCGTGCTTAGTAAGCGGACCCTGGCCTCAATGTCATCCCTCGTGCCTACACTTCACAATCGAACTTTCCTCGTATCGTAGATTGCCCTCAAATCTGACCTTAAATTGCACTCAATATGGCGGTGAAAGTTGCCAGAACGGTAAGGAGATCGGCGCTGCGGGCGTCTTTTCCTTCCTCATCACGACGTTCATGCATAACGTGAGATTGCACGGCAGCTAAAAAAAGGGATTTCGACTCGAACTACGTTTCTCGTAAGTTTGTCTTGTGCGCTTGGTGTCACAGCCACTTCGCACACTTGCATGAGGTGATTGCTCCACATAGAGAAATTCGCCCAAGTCCGCTCTGTCCTTCCATTTTGCATTCGCGTTGTCAGAGAACAAATGCGAAAGAATGCATTAAGACAGCAATTCGCACTGTATATATGGGGCTTCTGCTCGTATATTCGCTGTCACTACGTTGTGGCGACGCACTCTTGTCATTCTCATTGGTTAGTTGATGGGAAGAACATTCGGTTTACGGCATACCGTGGCACCCTTCATCTGGTTTCCGGTACAACTCAACACTCTTGTTTGCAGGGTAATATCAGGCTACACTCCAGTATTCGAAAGTGGTCCACTGCATTGAGTCTGGAGCATCAAAGGTTCGTTTTCGCCAAAGGAGTACGACAGTATGGAACATGCTTCAAGTGCTGTCTGCTAGATGCCTCTTGACAGCCTCCATGAAACATCCAGATCTGGTGCTTGTAAGGATGCGTGAGAATGTCGACATGTAAGTTTTCAGGGCCAAGATGTCACCGCTATTACCGCTAAGACAGCACGGTTAACCGGCTTTGCCCATACGTACTGGGCTCTCAAGTACCGACTTTTGGCTTCCACGTGGCAATGGGAAATCGTTGGCTCATCAGTTATCGCCTGGTATATTTTCAACCTACGTGGATGAACGTGACCACCAACCAATGGGTAGAGCATCAGCGGTGCAACCAGACACCACCTTACTGCTCACGTAGCAACATTCACCACGCTCATAAACCAAGACTCCCATATTCTGCGCAGGAATCGCTGTCAAAAATTGTGTTACATCACACGTTCCGCTGTTCTCAGCATCATTCCTGGCTCAAAGCATCTCGAACGATCGAAAGATGCAGGGCTCGAACAACTTTCCGGGATACTGCTTCGAATCTTCCTAGTAACCTGATTCGCGAGACGAACCGCTACCTATCGTAGTCGGAAACGACGTCTGTCAGTACGACTTAGTATTTCGTGAAAGTTTGCCTCTAACTCACCACCGTAACGAAAGCGCCAATAGGCAGGTTCGTTGGAGAGCACCTTCGAACATCCCAGACCATTCTCTTTGACCGTGGGAAACCTGACATTTGTTTCATACCGTTCCTTCGGCTCTCAGTGTTCTCAGCTGGACATCTGCACCTCCCGATCGGCTGGTTTGAAGCCTCCATCTTCTTGAATAATTTGATGTGATAGCAGCGTCTAAGACTATTCTGGGTGTAGAGACCTTAGAACTAGCTCGCTGATTACTGTGTTCAGTTGCGCCGTGGACTGTATCCTTGTCTTAACGTCCTTGAGGCCTCGTGGATTGTCACGCGGTTTACTTTCCCATGTTCGGGTGGCCACGGCATACATGATTCCGAAATATCCAGTCAAGGTGCATATCCGATGGTCAATTCAAATGTTAGAAGTGCAGCTCTGGTGCGGCACCTTCTATCAAGTTCGTCAGATTCGGGGATATAAGGACTCACCCCTTGCAGAAATACAGGCCCTTGATGCATTTAATTCTATCTTCTGCCCCTTTCACTTACCTCCTCAATCTTGTCCCTAGTTTCGCAGAGATTCTCAAGTTCAGTCATGGCGCTTCCGACGCAACAGACTTCATCCTCAGTTGGATCCCAACGTCCACCTCCTTCTTGCTTCTCCCAGCATCCCTTGGCCCTCGTTATCGATACCTGTCCTAAATGTGGTGGACACCCGTAAGTTCAATCTCTCTCACACTACTCCAAAGTACTAGGCGCGCACTAGCTCTGTGATATGCTGACCGAATCCAGTAACCGACAGCCATCATGCGGCAAATGTAATGCACATGGATTGACTAGAACGAACAACTGCGTACTCTGTCTGGAATATCGAATTGCTGTCGGTCTAGATGTGGTGGTGGCGCAAGTCTAGATCTTTCGGGCTGTCGGCGTTCAGCAATGATCGACCCGGTCGTTTCATCGTTCTCTCTCAATTTCGTGCTTCAGCACAATTATCTTAGCTACCACCATTGATGACTTCATGAGCTTCTCCGCTTCATCACACTCGCTCACCAAAGCGTCTTCTCACAGCGTCTTACGATTTTTGTATCCGCATTTGTTTAGGATCTCGACACTAAAATGAATTGGCATTTACTCATTCGTTCCCGCACACGTTGTATGGAGTACAAAACGCAGCCGGACAAGTCTCGACCTTATTTGACATAAGAAAATCGATTCTTCATGGCTAAGAAAAGATATGGGTCAAAAAAGTTGTCGTGATTTCTCTCCGTCTTGATGGCCGCCCGGAAACCCGGCAGCCTCGTACGAGGCTGCCCAACTAGATAATTAATCCCACCACAAACTTGGCACCCGGAAGTAGTACTAT
Source organism: Stemphylium vesicarium (assembly GCA_004380135.1). NCBI lineage: Eukaryota > Fungi > Ascomycota > Dothideomycetes > Pleosporales > Pleosporaceae > Stemphylium > Stemphylium vesicarium. Next base: position 29,309 of record QXCR01000136.1, on the reverse strand, counting down.
GTAACGCAGGCGATGGCGGCTTCAATGTATTCCAATCATCACGTCATGCTCATACGTTATAACCTCAATAATTGGTACAAAAACAAGGTACTTCACACCGCCGACCCGCATCGAACACATCCTCATTGATAGATTTCCTAGAAGATGACGGCTCACCCTCGTGCTACATTACTATGGGCTTTCTGGTTTCATTCACGCATCAACGTCATGATGACGACGTAAAGGCGTATACTAATCCGTCAAAAAAGCTCGCAACATGCCACGACGACAAGGTCCTCTATGCGGTTCAGTAATCTTAATAAAGACTTGGCAGAAGAGAGACAAAAGGCTTGTTTGTAGCTTGATTAGGCTACACGCGCATAATGCTACCCGGTTGGTGGGGTGTGCGCAAGAAGTGACGTGGAAGGGTCTAGCTCTCGCGACAAACTTAATGACCAATCCAAAATCTATGAGAATTCTCTTACTGCTAGAGACTATAATCACGCATTAAATACTTAAAACGACGTGCAGTCGGATGATTAGTTGTGGCGTGATGCGAGAGTGAGCGGGAACGACTAGTAAAAGGACCGACAAGAGTGATGCGATCGTATCGACAACGCACCGAGATGAAGATGTTGCGGCTGATGGAGATGCGATGTCGCTAGAAGAGCCTCAGATATGGTGATAGCTGATGTCTGTATCACACAGGGATAAACATGACAAGTCCTAGCAAGCGATGTGGTCGTGTAAGCAGAAGTAAAGCTAGTGAAGGTTCGGAATAGTAAAGCGCTGGTCACGCAATGTGGTAGCTCATAAGCTTTTTAGGCAAAGTTTAATGATTAACGACCCGAAATTCTATCTTATGACTACATTACGACAGGGTATTTGCTCTGCGCGCGAATACGTCGGCCGTATCTGAAGAAGAGGAAAGGAATTGGTAACATGGCCGTAGCAAGAAAGCCGAGCAGAGATGTTGCCCAACCGACACCCATAGCTTCATACACTAGAAGGTGGTCAGGATGTCTACTGAATAGGGTGAGAAGGTTTTGCGACTTACTCTGCACAGTGAACAAAGGGAAAACAGAACCCAGTATATATCTTGCGATACCATTCGCCGCTATAGCTGATGCGCCGTTCATTGGTCCGTAAACGTCAGTCACGTAAAGTGCCGAAGAAGTCTTTTCAAGCGCAGTCAGTAAGGATTGTTCAATGTCGCGGCTGAGTGACATACAAAGACGCAGATATTTCCCCAGGCAAACGGAATAGCACCCAGTATGGTGGGCGCCCAATGAACGCCCTGATCAGCGCACCATCCGAACCAGAAGAGACCTATCACTATGCCCCAGCAGCCCATCATGGCTGTGTACAGTCGATGTTCGGGCTCGGCATATGATTGGCCCGCTGCTTTAGCCTCACGATATTTCTTTTGGTAGATTTTCTTGTCGACGATCATGGTCGTGAAGCTGCCACATACGACCCCAACACCGACCGAAAGGAAGGTAAGACCGTATTGAGAAGTGGTGAAGTTGTAAGGCGGGCGTGTGAATACGAACGGGAATGCAGCGAATAGCAGGAAAAGCACACCAAAAGTGAAGCCAGTGTAGAGGGAGACGAAGAAAACTACTGGCTGAGATAAGTTAGTCGGGGTTCACAATTCTGATGACGTTACGTAGCTCACCTCGGTACAAAGCATATGCAGCGGTCTGATGAGTCTCATTATGATCACGCTCTTCATGTCCGGCGTGTCCACCTGGAGCGATACACCAAGCTTCTTTGCTCTCTTCTGCAGTATTACTGGCTTGTGAGTCTCTGACATTGGCAGGGACATGGCGTAGACGGCAGCGGAGACGAAAAGCATACACCATTGAGTCCATTGCCATGTCTTGTACTGTCCGATGAACCCCCCAACCACGGGCCTGTCTTCGTCAGTATTCGAGTTCCACCGTAAAGTCATGCACCCACCTACCCTAGGGATGGCCCAGCAAACGGAGCTAGAAGAAACCAGCTCGTGGAAAAAGCACGACGGTGGGGTGGGAACAGGTCACTGTTCGTTCCTGCACCAACAGCAAGCGCTGGGCTGCCAAAGAGACCCGCGAAGAACCGGCATACACACAGGCTAGCGATGTTCTTGGAAAACCCTGCACCGAGCGTAAAAAGCATGGACATGGGGAAGAATATCAAGTAAACCGGCTTTCGTCCATGGCTTTCGCTGAGTGGTGCTGACATGATGGGGCCAAATGCGAGACCGAGTGTGTAGAGGGTGAGGCCCACGAGAGCAAGCGTACGCGAGATGTCGAAGTCGCGCATGATGTCTCCAAGGGCGGATGTGTATACAGAGGTTCCAAATGTACTGCATTGTCAGTTTTGAATCAAGAATCGAAAGGAACATACTCACACAGCGAATCCAAAAAGAGCGGGGAGGGCGGCGTGATAGAAACGCTTCCAGTGGCCCCAATTGTGCGGATTTTCCGGGTCATCAGGTCCATCCCAATCTGCAAAGCGGGATTCCGGTGACTGTGATGTTGCTTTATTGTCTTGAACTGTGCTACCTCTCATATCTCCCGACGACTGCGTGGTTCGCGCTGATTCATTGTCGTGATTCCGAGACTCGCCATTATCATGGGTAGCAGCGTCCTTCTCGGGGTCACTGAGCGAATGACTACCGTGGTCCTGGCGATGTTCTATAGTCATTGCAGTGGCAAAACACTTTGACTGTTGAGGGTCTAACAAACGAGTAAAGACAGGTGCCTAAAATCGACATGGCTCGGGACCATATATTAGCCATGCACGTTTTCTTTTGTGAATTTACCCTGACTCCGCGCATTCTTCGCAACCCAACCCCAGTCCTAGGGGTCTTGGTATCTACGCTGTTTACGGTCTTTTGTATCACTCATCATCTGCAGGGAGTGATAAAGCGTGTCCTAGAGAGATCCTAGAAAGAGATCCAGCGTTCTGATAGGTTCAGCTGGGGCGGCCCGAGGCTTGCAGTTGTTGTTTACTGATCAGCCCAACTGACCGACACGGCCGTACGCTGGGACTCCTTGTTAGGATCAATCATGCGCGAATAAATCTAGCGTGTGTAGTTCTCGAGCTGAATAAAGCGTTGGTCCAATACAGCGGAATTAACGCTGACAGGTATGAGCCAATTTAGAATCTGGGTTTGTCAACGGTGAATGGTGACGCAAGTGTCTTGCCGAGGCAATGACGCCATTCCGCTAGAAGGTTACCCTCACCCGGGTACGCGAGTGACACTTTTCTTGACACCTATCTCTCTTAAATTCTAATCCATCAATCCAACAATTCTGCTTTATGGTCGTGTCCATTTCCTCTGCTTTTCACAGCGACGTTAATCGAACGATTTAGGCGTATTCCGTCTCGAGGATACGCTTCTGTGGTGGGGGACGACGTGAATGCGCTGCAGGGCACCGCGACCGATGATAGAAGCTGCTGCTCCACGTATTTTGTGCAGAAACATTGCTTGCTATGGTAATTGCTATGGGATGTCAGGGTGTTGACGCGCCTTACTCGTTCACTCTTCTGCAGGAACTTCAGCCTCTGTGAGCTCCATGCCAGCACGGAACCGATGTTCATAGATCCAATACGAGAGTTTTTGATCCTCTGCCTCGCCATCACTCCCACAACTTGTCATCCAAGAGAGCAAACAGCGTACATGCGCTGTCACTGACTTCAAAAGCCATCTGCATCCGCCAAACTCGTCGCATATCATCTTCCACACTACACCGCTGCACTTTCCTCATTAGCATAGGCGTGTTTCTAAACTAACCTCCTCGAACCCCACAGCCTGTAGAACAGATTCCCGACTCCGCTAAGCCTCGACATGGCTTCTACGCCGTTGCCACAGCAAACGGGCCCATGCTAGTCCCCAGCCCCTACTCCTGGCCCTGCCGCGAACCCGACCATCCCCCCAAGAAATCTCTTCCTCCATGGGCACCCTCATATGATTATAGTTGAAATCCGAATCGGGCTGTTCCGCGACCGCCTCCTCGCTGGGGAAGCAAGCGCCCAATGTAGGGTTGCAAAATTGGAGGGGTCCGCCTGCTCATGCTGCTGCGGTAACACGACAGCAAATGCCACAACAGGCAAAACAGCAGAATACATCATGGAAGAGTGCGCAAAAGATCAATGCAGTAGCTTGACTGTTGGGCCGAGCGCTATGGGGCTGTTGGCTCCGCTGCCGAAGGCGACACAGGATCCAAGTAGGCCAGAGACTCTGCCAAATGATTATTACACATATAGAGATAAGAGAAATGCGAAGTAAAAGGCCTTGATCGTGAGAAAATATGGCGCTCATCAGAAGCGTCACGGTAAGAGATTCTGCAAGGGCGTTGTTCGTATGTTACTATGTTTATTTGAATATGTAATCGTAGCATGCTTTCGCAGTGGCAGACAGCCTATAGATGAAACCATGCGCTTTACTTGTATCACTTTTCATCTTTACCCAGGATGTGTTTCTTCTTCCCGAGCAAGCACCTTCTCGTGCCACCGGCGCCGTTACTTATATCCTTGTCTCCATCCCAATCCATCGAGAGCCTAGGCACAATGTTCTCGGCCTGACGGCATTCAAATAAAAGCTAGACGTTGCACTCATCCAGGCAAATATGCTATTTGTGCTCATTGATCCGCTCGTGATCTAAGTCTTCGTCGCTTATATCCAAGCGCTTGCCGTCAGCCCAGTAGCCTCTCCGCTTTTGTAGGCAGACCGTCCGCAGCGGCTTCCTCTATCCCCTTATCGCAGGATGTATTTGAATTGCCTTAAGAGTGAAGGGAGATGTGCGCGCGTGATGGGGCAAAGAATCCAGGTGTTATGGGGTTAAGTTGTCCTTTCCAGAACGACGATGTCACGTCGCAGTCGTCGCGTTGGCAACGTGACCTCCCCGAGGAAGCCAATGCGAAGACTCTTGCCACGTCTGGGGAGTACTCTGCTGAGGAGCTTTCTCAGCATGGGAGATTGAGTGAGTCCACCAAGCCTTTTCACTCTCCTGGACGTCTACCTCCTCGGGTACTACCAGCGATGCTGACTCCCGATGTAGCTTCGTCCTCTTGATTCCAGAAGAAATCAAGAGACCGACCGCACCAATGACTGTGTACAAAATCCACGTGCCTCGCAAAGAACTCATGAAGGCCTGGCGAACGACGGCTACTTGCGCATTGCTAAGCTGGCTGACATCGACGCCGTGAGAGATTGCCCCACCATCAGAAAGCGCACTTGCGAATTCTCTTGAAATGCCGCCGTCTAGAAGTGTCTCGAACTTTGACGCGATCAATTGTTGGAAGATAACTTGTCCGACGACGAGGCCGATGGCGCCGGAGACCATGCGAATGAAACCAAAGGCCGCCGTACCAGTCGCGATGTCGCAATCTTGGATGCGTGTTTGCAAAGCGATGAGTGGAGCACCGAAGTTGGGACCAAATCCAATTCCAACAACGATCAGAATGCCGATGATCTTGCCGAGATCGAGCGTAGTGTCGAAGGAAATGAGAAGGCCGACACCGAGTGTCATGACAAACAGTCCAGCTTGGAGTACCTCGAGAAAGCGGCCGCTCGTCTCGATAACATGACCCGACGCAAAGGAGACTATTGCTAATGGTACCGCAACACTCAGCATGAGGATACCGGTAACGGTCGGGCTACGTCCGAGTACCACATGAAAGTATAGCGGCAGGAAGTATGCTACAGAGTTGAAGACCAGAGCGTCGCATGCGCAGACTCCAAGTGCGCTTAGATTGCTGATATCCTTGAAAATGCGCAAAGGCATGATGGGGTTGCCTCCGCGCTTGCTCTCCCACCATTGCGAAAAGGGAAAGGCGATGAAGGCCAACGACCCAAAGGTGATGAATGTTATGACCAGAGGGCTGGTATAAGAATCACTGCTGCCGACTTGGAGACCGACGAGTAGAAGAACCGCGGCGGTGATGATGATGAGAGTACCAAGCCAATCGATGGAGGCGAGACCGCTGAGAAGTGGTGTCTTAGGGTCGTGAAGCTTGAGCGTAAAGTAGAGCACGATTATAGACACTGCGACGATAGGTATATTGATGTAAAAGCACCATTCCCAGCTTAGCTCTTGTGCAAAGATGCCACCAAGCACCGGACCCAAAGCGGAGGCGAGTGCCCAGACGGCTCCGACCATCCCCATGTAGAAGGAACGATCTCGAATGGAGAATAGATCGCTGACACAAACGTGTACCAGCACTACCACACCACCGCCACCGAGGCCTTGGATCGTTCTTCCAGCAATCAGCATTTGCGCGTTAACACTGACTGCGCAGATAATGCTGCCCACTAGAAAGACAGAGTTTGCCGTCAGCAAAATCGGCTTCCTTCCAAAGATGTCCGACAATTTCCCCCAGAAGGGTATTGATGCGGCATTGGCAAGAAGATATGCTGAACCGGTCCAAGCATAGAGCGAATCGGTTATTTGGAATGATTGAGCAATTGTTGGTAGGGCCGTGGGTATGAGGACCGTGTCAAGCGCAACCAGAAAAATGGAAAGATTCAAAGCGACGAAGGCCGCTAATATACTGAATGGCGGTCGTTTCTGATGTGGCGACAGGCTCTTGCTGGCTCCCGAGCTCGAGGGAGTAACAGGACGATCGTCTTTCTCTTCTTGAAAGGTTTGCGGTAGCTTCGATATGGGCATCGTAGTGATGGTAGCTGAGATATCTTTATGCGAGAGGCTGGTATGTTGAGCCCGTGGTGGGATTGTCGGGGCCATCTCTGAATTAGAGACCATGATGAATGTGCTGAGTATGACAGTAATGGTAATTTGGTAGCTGCGTTACCGTCTTTGTCGCACAGCCCTCGTGTACGAGCAGCACGGGTATATGTAGGTTGTCGGAAACAGATTGCATGGCTAGCCCGTTTTTGTCCCTAAAAGTACTAGAGGATGTACATGGAGACATGTTAGTAAACTAGAGCTGTCAAGATACATTGGCCCTGCATGATTGCGCGCCATGGATCGTTGGAGTATTCGATGCAGGTCAAATAGTGCATGATGCACCTCCGGAGTTGGATCTTCCGCCATGTACCTGGAGCAGTTAGTTCGAAAGTACCAAATTCCTTGCGCACTGACGATTTAGAGGCGTCTGAGAACCGCTAGAGCTTTCACGTAATGGTAACCCTTACTCGGTTCATACAGAATGTGTAGCACAAAGAACGGTACCCGCAACTTTGTACCCTGAAACCGCCAAAGTTAAATGGTCAAGCCACGAAGCGCGTTTCGTGCTGCTCCGAAGTGCTCTGCTTTAGTATTAGCCTCTCAAACACCGCTGCAGAGTTAGCGTGACATTGCGAGGCGGCATTCCTGAGGTGTACATTCGGACCGATCCTAAAACAAGGATCCAGCTTCTATATGTACACAGCCTGATTGTTTGACACCATAAATAAATGCCCTACCGCCATTCAAGTCGCGAATAGCTTATTGTGTGGTCGGGATTATACTGGATGAGCTGTTGCAGATTTGCTGTTTATAGGAAGATGTGACGGCAGAAATGTGCACGATCGCGAGGGAGCCCTGCTTGCCCATAGTAGGATTTAGTAATTAAGTAGCTTACTGTGGCCAAGCGATTTGGACCATCCACTGAAAAGGCCGAATTCTCAAGAAGGGGAAGATGCACCAGTAGCTCCTATCAACTCCGACAGCTTAGCGCGTTCTCTTGATTGTCTGGCTTCGCTGCTGTATGCGGAGTGAGAAACTGCATCTTCAGAATCTAGACGAGGCGTAGCACACCAGTGTAGCGCTACTGAGTAGATGCGGCATATTGATTTGCGAGTGATGATATTTAGTAGACTAACCCGCTATCAGCTTGCGCGTGATTTGAGGCGTTCGTATACGAGTATCTGAGGTCTGGTGAGGCTCTGAGGTGATCGTCGTGCATACCAACTGTCGTAGGGTGTGGTGCAGCGGATTCGCAGATGCAAATTCCAAGGCTCGACGCGGGCAGATCGACATCCGCTCCGTGGAATCTGTCGAGATGCTTGAAGGCTGACGATGCCCCGCATTGATGGAGACTGGAGCTGACATTAGGCATGGCTGTAACCGAGGGTCTAGCTTCTACGATCCTATATCCGCCTCATGGGTCCCTGGACTCTGCAGAAGGGCATAGCCAATGGGCCAGGTGGATAAGGAAGGTACCCGCATGACGAGACATCATGGGGTTTCCAGACGGGGTACAGTTCACGATGGAACCACAAAATAACAGAAGTGGAAATGTTCATCCGGCATCGGAATTCCATGGTAGTGAGAATAGATGGACTGGGTAAGCGAGGCCTAGGTGACCGTGTCTTACAGCGTGGCGAACATCTATTGTGTGGCGCTGGGAGTTGTCGGTAGCGGACTAACGAGTAGAAAATTGGTTAGATAGGCTAGGACGAGGGCAAGCGTGTGTTGTTCGTGTCTCATGAGCAGCCGGACACTCCGTAGCCATGTAGTTTGTGGCAACGTGACTCCAGCGCTGCATGTTACGCAGGGTGGAGACCGGCCCGGGTTGATCGCAATGTTGAGCTGCTTGTCCCACGATAATGGAACCGGAGACGTGGCATCGGTTCCACGATGATGGAGGGAGGCTGAAGATCATCTCCCTGACGACACGAAGAGTCGTTGGGTCCTACTGTTCATCATATATCGTCGGGGATATCTAGCGGATCACCGTACCACTAGCCTCCGTCACCTTTTTAGGTACCGGAGAAAGAAAAGACGCCGCATCACAATGACACAGCGGTAGACTTTGGGCAGGTGCATGTAGAGCGCGTGAGGCCGAGGACGATTGAACCTCCTGGGCTAGTGCCGTGTGGACGCGGCGACGGGGGATGCCGGGCACCTGCGGCCCGCCCCCGCCCCTCTTCGCCGCCGCTGCCGCTGCCAACGGAAACCATCGCAAGACACCAACCCCGCACACATACATCATCTACCCATATTGTCAGTATTGTAAGGTTTAGAGATCGGAGCATGATCGCCATATAAAGATTCACTATACCCATGAAGTCGGCCTTGGGTCCCAAGCCGTGCGACTTAGCAGCTAGGCTATGATCACTGCTTTCGGTCCCAAAGTGCGACGGTATCGCGGCACAACGGCCTCCGCTCTCAACCACCTTTTCGCCGTTGCCCGCGTTCGCATTAACTCGGAACATTCAGAACACACGGCCCACGAAAAGGCGCATACGTCGCGTGGGTAGTAACTACCATAGCTTGGCAAATGCAGCGACAGGCGTGCCGTCAGGAATCCCTATACCGCATCTACCATGCATGAACACGTGCGCTCTACCATCACGAATGACGCAGCGCTTGCAATGTTGATGCTGATGCTGGAAGCAGCCACGTGATGAGCAGTTGATGATAGCCAATTTTTCATGATGCGAGAATGTGGCGGCCAATCCATCGTGGGCTTACGGTAGCTCCAGAAGTTGGGCATCGGGAGACGACTGCTAACCATCTGCACAGCGGCATGGGAGTATACGATCATGGTACTGAACATGTCAAGCTTCACGTGTATCGCAGTTCGAACCGCATCCAGATATCACGTCCTCGACCAACAAAGCATCGCCATACTCGGCGCCCTCCTCGCTGAACCCTAACCCTAACCACCCCCCCGCCGCGCGCGTCCCCCTCAAAAAGGTCTCCAACCTCTTCACACCTTGGCACCTTAGGGGCTGACCTTAGCCTTCCAAGGCCAAGACGCCGCCGTCGTTGCCCCCCGCGATCAGTCCCCGTAACCCGTGGCCGAAAGGACAATCTCCGATTGTGCTTCCTCCTCGGCGAGTTTGGCGCAAACAATATCAATCCGCTGACATGCACATTAGTCTCGACGCATGATCGCAAGGGCAAGATCCTAGAGGAACTTATCGAGGTGTGCAAAGAGAGTGGGGGCAAGATGACACCGTGTAGCATGTGCTGGGGTAGTTGGCTGGACTAGGCTTGCTGTTGAGGGGATGTTGTTGAATGAGAAGCGATGGCGAACCAGCAGATCTTCTTGTTCTGATTTCCCGGTCAGCACGCTTGAAATCGTTGGGGTGCCCGAAGGGCCGACAATTGAAGGGTTTGAGATGGACAAGCAGGATAGCACCACGGCGATTTAGACCTCGGCGGAGAGGTTCGACGCTGATGATCTGAATGCAATATCTCCTTTGCCACCACCAGCAGCTTCCGTGACAATATTTATGTAGGCCATGATTTTGGGAGTGAGCAAAAAGTCTGGAACGAGAGGCTCCAGCTATCGAACGTGAACAAGGGCAAAAAGGGCAAAAACATACAACAGCGGGGATTCGCTAGTGGTCACCCACCTAACTACTAATCCGCCGGTATCTTGCTTAAATAGGGCTGAGCGAACGGGAAGCCTTGTTTTCAAGATCCTATGGTCGTATGTGACAGAACATGCTATCAAAAAATTCATAAAGAGGGTTGCTGGGCTGCCTAACTAATCCGCGCAGTAGTTTAAACAACCAATACGAAGATCAAAGACCACAATCTCTCCCCCCCTGCATCTACACCACTGATCCCACATCGTCCTCTCAGATAACCTTGACCGGTCCACCAGGTGGCGTATACCCCCTCTGGCCCGCCTGAACCTGCCAAAGCTGCACCAACACCCCCTCCTTATCATCCGGATCATACGCACCGGGTAATCCCACACCACCAGGCAGCGCCTTCGTGCCACTGCCACCCACACTAATCTGCACACAAGCTGGGTAGAACTGTGCGCCCATCCTGGTTCCCGCGACATGCAGTCCCAAAATCTCGTGACGGAGGATATATTCGCCCTGACCACAATCGAACATCAGCTCCAGCTGTCGCCACCCAGAATTGCAGGAACTGGGTAGAGGTAGGATGGATGATTGAGGCGAGAAAGAAAGTAAGATGAATTCGACTTACGGGTTTCAAAGAAGAAGGAACAGTCACAGTCCAGCTAGCACCTTGCTTTGCCAGAAAGTCGCTTCCCCAGGGTGGACTCTTACTCGTGTCGTACCCCATTTGATCGAATTTGACCCACGGAGTGCTGGTGTCGCCTTTGAAGGTAGAACAGTTTCCGCCGCAGTCGGCGAGGTAGTTCATTACAGGACCGGAGTGGCTGGATCCCCATTGGTCCCATTGGAGTTTGCTGCGATGGAGGCGTCAGTACGAGGGCTTTGACTTGCAGTAACTACGCTCGTCGCACGCCGTCTAGAGAAAGGTGTTTATTCGGGATGCTTACACTTTGTCGCCGGGCATGACGGGTACCCGTCCTTTGGCAGGCAGGTTGCCGCCGACGTTGCAGGTGATGTCTTTGCTGGTGAAGTCTGGAACGGGTCCGTTATCTTTGATGCGCCGGGCGTAGCGCACGGGTTCGGGGGTTAGATAGTCATCTTGGCCGACTTGCCATGCGAGATAGCTTTGTCCGCCGTTTACGGAGATGGACTTGAGGTATCCATGGGCGTGTACGGAGGTCAGGAGGCTCGCGGTGAGCGTGAGCAGGGTGGGGAGGTACATCTTTGCGCCACGGAAGACGTTTGAAAGAGGAGTCTTCTTTGTTGACGGGCTGGTGTAATTTCGGCACTTCGTGAAGTCTGATATTTATACGCATTCTTCCCATGCACATGCATCTACTTGCGTCGTGTAACCCTTCGCCAACCCGGCTTCAGTAGATTGACCTCAATGCTTGATCTGATATTGCAGATCGCTTCTTGGTGGATTATTCGGCTCGCATTCTATCCATTCTAGAAGGTATGGTTGCGTGACTGAGTATAGATGAATCTAAATTGCTAGAAGGCGGAAGGCGTGGCTCCGTTCCCGCATCCGGCAGTAAAGGTGGATGCGTTGAAACACCAGCTACTGCTAATAGGACTCGAGCATCGGAACGATGGGAGAACAAAGGAACTGGGTTGAGATTGAGCTCAGTGACACCGAGAGAGATATGCGGTGGGTTGGGTTGAGAAGGCGGCCCCGCACCGTCTTCCGTTTGAGCTGACTCTTCATGAAGAAGCTTTGATGCAAACACTTTAGTCCTGACGGGAAGAACTCCAATTAGTCGACGAGTACAGAAAATCTTTGAGGTATCACAGATCAGTTTGCATCTAGCGGAAGGAGCAGTGCTAATCTATGCTGGACAAAAAGTCACTAAGCATTATGACTTGAATTTAGGGAGCTAGAAAAAGCACCGAAAGAAAGGTGATCGATAAAAAGCCCTATGAGCAGTGCACGCGACACTTTTGATGCGAAAGAGACCTTAGAAAGAAAGTAGGACGGCTGATCCAGGCCAAGATAAAACATACTCTAGAGATGCCGGGAGGCATAGCGTCTTCCGCTATGTGAGACATCCCATAACTGACGCCAAAAAGAGACCCCGTGATTGTCGCGACTGGCTGACTTCAATGTACTCGTTCAGCACCTGGGTAGACGAATGTGAAAACTATCCGCCGCTGCATCACTACACAGTGAGCAACGGCTGCTGCTCACTAGGCATTTGAGCAGAAGCCAGCTCCTCGTCCGTCGGCGGTGTCAGACGAATGGTTCGAAGCCAGCACAGCCACCGTCAGATACTCTTGATTACCATTGGACTCTTTGGTGGCGTGTCCACATTGATGGAATCGACTCGTTTCCTTGGTGTGGCGCTTGGAGTAGGTACATTATCGTATTCATACCAAACGCCCTTGACTCTCTTGTTCAATTTGCGGGGTGGCGGGACCAGGGGATTGAAGGAATTGGAAGAGAAAGAGTGGTTGCTGGCGGTGTCTGAGATGGCACTGGTCGAAAACTGTGTAAAGGTGTTACTTAGGCTTTCGATGCTGCGCATCATGCCTTTACAAGTTTGTGAAAGCTCAGTTTGGTTCTTGGAGAGAGTCTGGAGTTGCGACACAGTTGTCTTGAGGATGTCTCTTGTTTGCTCCTGTGCTATACGGGTCTTTTCTTGTGACTGCCTGCTCTGTTGTTGCGATTGGAAGGACGTGTTGGAGAGGGCGATATAATGCGACGCGTTCTGATCGACGAGAGCTTGGAGCTTGGTTTGCGATTCTGAGATGGCCTTGATTTGGATGCTGTTCGACTCGTTGATTTCCTGCATGGCCTGGAGGCCCGTGGACTGCGCGACGGAGAGCGCATGAACTTGCTCAGCGTTGCTCTCTACCACACCCGCCAACCTTGTCAAACTCTCCGCAAGACTGTCGATGGCGGGATTGCTTGCCTTCTCCTCTGCCGGCTGCGGCGGCGAAACAGCAGGGGCTCCATTGGCGTATTGTAGGGGTAACACAATGGGTGGACATGACGGGCTATCTTGTGAAGTGTAGAACCACTGGTTACGAAGGTCGAAGAACTTCAGGTCATCTTGCATCAGCTCGAAGTCCTCGGTCCGCACAACGAAGAATTGTGGGCTCGGCCGCGCAGACGAAGGGTACTCTTGCTGGACGAGAGTCCACCATTGCGAGCAGATGGTCGCTGAGGCGAAGGTGAGGATATAGGGTGGAGATGAGGGATAGTCGCTCTATAGCAATTGTCAGTACACATTCATGTTCAGTTCGTGGCGTGCATTGGGGATGAAACGGGTGTCGCGTACCCTCAGCGCATATGCGTAGAACAAATTAGCACCCTCCTCCATCTCTATGATTCTCTCTTGCGATGGGCGACTCTGACTTCTCTTGCGCGGCGACAGCGACCCCGTTGCCATGGGGCTGTCTGTGTTCATCATCAATCCTGCCGCGAGCGAGAGACTGGGCTTCTTGCGCGCGTGCTGCGCTCTCCGCTCTGGCGACGTCTGCCTGCGGCTATGTATGCGCTTCTCAAAGTTTGAACTCGTCGTCGATTCAAAGAGGGATGTGGACGACTCCATGAGCGCTGTAAAGTCAGGCATGCTTTGCGGTCGCGACATGTTTGCGGCTGTTTGTGATTCGGCGTCGGAGTCGGGAACGTAGTGGCAGCAAAATGTATCGTCAAAATTGTTAGCCAAGTGACACTTGAACGACATCAAGGGACAAGAATTGACGACAGGACGATTTCTATAGATAACAACAGAAGCACCCAGGCGATTACCGGGGTGAGGGGTTGCTGAGCTACGGTAGTGTATGAGGATCGCGGCAAGTGGACGCCATCCTTGTCGATGACCTCACAGAACCATGAAAGTGCTGGGATTCGCGTGCGCCATCAAGAATTTTGTACCAGTGGGAGACGGCAATTCTAATCTGTCAAGTTCCATTCAAACAGTAGCTTTGGGAAAAGCAGCACATGGTGCGAGGATTGTGAGCCCTCTCGACGCGTACCTGGCTGTTGCCCATCCGACTGCATCTGTCTCATTAGCGCATGCAGGGGCTGCGCATGAAAATCCGTCCTCAGGGGGCACAAATAGCTCCATTTGCCATGCGGCATGCAGGCTTGTTGTTTGAGAGCGTTCCACGCCGATCGAGATGACGGGCGCGATAGGTTCATGATGAAAAGTTATGTGGAGCTGAGAAGTTTGCCCACTTGGAAGCGAGGCATGACGTGAGGGCACGTGCCTGGCATCTTCGCAAGCCCCGGGAGGTCAGATCCACTGCACTTCGCAAGACCAAGCATTCGATCGAATTATCCTTCATTGCACATTATCCATCTTGGGCGGCTGAGGAGCTGGGAATTTTTTCTTTCTTTTGAAGCATGGCTAGCATCGGAAACATGTCTTCATTAGTCCATGCCGCCCAAAGTCGTGCTGCAGTATCGCCGAACGCCCCTAGTAGTCCGCGTTATTGGTTTCGAAAAGCAAATTCTGTGCCACCGACACATTCCCAAGATTAGCCTGCGAGTGCATCACAGTGCATTGATGCGACTAAGAACGAGCTGACGATTGCATCTTTTTGTAAGAGATTTCATTCAGGTTATGTCATGTAAAGGCTATGATGTTCGATATCGCGAAATGAGCTGCCGGACGCTCCGCCACTAGCCCATCAACCTCCATATTCTATCGGATATCCATGAGTCCACGTATATGCTACCGATACTTGGCCAGCCAAACAAACACTTCCGACAAGAAGAGTCGTTCTAGCTGTCTGCGCTCCATCTCAAGGACGCGACATCAAACACAAGGAACATGCAGTGTAGCGCCAACCCAAAAACACTCACTGGTCAGACGGCTCTTGTTCAACGCCAACCTTGACATCAAAGTACTCCATGCGGTCGAATCCCCGCTCCTGTAGCCAGTCGATTGGTGTCTTGGGAATAACAGACTCGAATTCAGTCATCCAAGGCTCGGCCGCTTCCTTCTTAAACACAATGTGGATGTAAGGCTTCGTGACTGCACGTGCGTTGACGAGGCCACCAGCGATGATCGGGAGAGCCGCCATAGGAGGAGGCACGCCTACGTGTGTGATCGCGATAGGTACCGGCGTAGCTGGCTTCCGATGAATTCGTACCGCCTGTAGCGAGCGAGAACGCAAGATTGTCCGCCAAAGATTGTTCATCGCGGAGCAGGAACGGTTCTTGAGGACGCGGCGTCCAAAGAGACGGTAGCTGTGGCATTATCAGCGGGTGTGTATCGGTCACAGTTTTAAACACTTACAGATCCTTTGCCTCTCCATCAGTCTGTGGGGTGTAGTTCTGCTTCAGGTATCGACCAAAGCCAGCTTCAATCTTGACGCTGTTCGCCCAAATATCCAGAAGTGGGGATACGTCAATACCGTCAGAAGCGCGCTCGAGATGGTTGGGTACGTCGCCGACTGCAATCGTGAGGTTGCCGACGAATGGCATGTCCGACCCCCGCTCCCCTGGAGGACCCAGCTTGGCGATCTCCTCGGGTACAGAAGCATAGAAGGTCCTCAGGTAGCCCACGATCTCAGTCAGGTCCATGCCGATCTCCTGCTTGCCCAAGTAGATTGGGCGATATTCGTTCCTGATCTGCCGCGACACCTGGGCCAGTCCCCAGAAAGGCCGGTTCGTCTCGCGGGCGCTTTTAGCCTTGCTCTTGGTCTTCCCCTTTGCAGGATCACAGGCCTCGTCACCGGCGCTTGAGAGCTCTTCGTCGTGTTCTTGATCAGCAACATCCGAGGCCAAAGTGCGACCCCGATCGATACGAGTGCGTGGGCGCAGAGACGCGATGCGTGGACGATGGACCAAAAGGGCCTGCTTGGGGTTGTCATGGGTGTGCGTGTAGACTTGATTGCGAATTTCTGCTGATAGTTAGCTTTCGCCGCATTTTCGCGTAGCAAGTTCGCGCGTACCTCCGGGAAGGTCCATGAATCGAAAGATGTCCTTTCGGATATGCTCGCGCACGGCGCCCTTCTTCTTCAACGGCTTCTGAACGCCTGCTCCAGTATGCGCATTCGACTTGCGCGTGGTCTTACGAGCTGGTTGAGCAGGTTGGGGGATCGGGATCGTAGTGAACGACTCGAATCCGGGCACCGATACTCCAGGGGAAGGCGGAACAGTCGCATGTTGAGCGCTCTTTACCATGGTGGAGTTTTCTGTCGCGCAGTAGTCTGTAGGGCCAGGAGTAGACGGAGGCACGAGTTCTGGATGACTGAATTCCATCTTGCGGGTATGAAGTGTAGTGCGGGTACGAATCGGAGGGGGAGTACTTGGGCGCTTGGGTCTGTCCAATTCAGTATAGTTCGTGAGACTTTCACAGACAGCTCTGATGAAACGATACACGTGTAAGGTAGGGCTGAGGTAGGGAGAACTTACGTCATATTGTTCCTTCTATCGCGGGTTCCTCGTTGTCGCTCGGTGCGTATTTCGCGATGTAGAGAGTAAAGGTACTAGATCGCGAAGCAAGAGCGAGGTTATAACCTGAAGAAGGGGCCCACCCAAGTAAAGGTGAGTGGGGAGTATTCTCAAAGAGATCGATGCGGGGATAATCAACGGTGACCGACGAAGCTGCCCGTATGGACAGTCACCGTGACTATGAACTTGATATAAGAGAAGCGTTGCTGGTCGTAGTCGTCACCAGACCAGCCTGCGCTGCTGTCATCATGAGCGGTGAATGGGTTTCGCCGGGGCAAATCTTAAGCTCGTTGGGATAGGGGTCTTTTCAAAAATGGCCAAAGTAGTAGGCGCGGATGGGTGGTGTTGCAGCGACGCGATCTTGTCGTGAGCGGTTTCATGGTGTTTGCCGCAGGATGAGGGGTGCCGGAGGATTCATAACGCAGCAAACGCGCCAGCATACCCAACAAGATCGCAAGAATACAGGGCCCTTGAATCGAAAAAAGGGTGCTCAGGCCACCTCGTCCTCATTCTATGCGCTGTCTTGATACGCAGCTTACCGCACATAGATGCATCCTCGTCTCAAAGCTATAGTCCTGGAACTCGCCGTCTTTGTGCGGTGTTGTGAACGCTGATCGCGGTCTTGCTCGAAGATCATAACAATACTAGTTGCTTTAGTGAGATTCCGATCCAGAGCGATATACCTTCCGCAGACTCGCGCAGTTTTGTGGAGAGTATATCATCGACGGGCACTGAGCAAACTAAAGTGGCTCGCGCCAGGTACGCTTGCCTAAACGGGACGGAACGAGCAAGAGCTAGCCACAAGAGGTTACTCGATTGATTGTGGGTGAAGAGGTTACGGAGATGCGTTAACGTGAACTTACGCCGAACACGCCCACATTCCTCACGGTGAACGGATACATAGGACACATTAATTAGAGATGAGTATGAAGTTCGCAAAGGTGCGCTGGTATTCGAGATGACATCACTGGGTATGCACGCGAACTACAGCACCTCCCGTCCGACATCTCTCTCCCCTTGATCCATCCCTTCCCGTTACCATCTCAAGTCTATATTCACCTAATAGTCACAAAATTAATCCCCTTCTCATTGTCGATATACTCATCAATACACACCCCAAGAATCCTATACTGATCCAATCGATGATTTCTCGAAATCAGAAGATTGCCCGAGCCTCCAGTCTGAACGTAGCCATAAGCACGCATCTGATCCGTAAGACCATGCGAAAACTCTTCCTTAACCAGCGCCCTTCCCCAAGGCCAGGTCAACTTCGGTACTGCAGGCTTGCTCTCTTTCAAGCCCCTGCAAACGGCCGCATAAGACTTGTATGCGTTCACGTCGCCACCGAACGCTACCATGTTGAACGTTGCTCCCACTTCGCCTGTCTGCACCAAGCCAAGACCATCGTGGATGATTATGCGGTCATCAGGCGCAAGGTCGAGGGATGTACCGCCCAGTGAGCTTCCCTGCACAGCGGTGATTGCCTCGAATATAAGCGGAAAGGGTGCGACGATCTCACATCCACAGCTGACGCGCACCTCGCAGGAGATTTTGGCCGTTCTATCGTTCCACAGTCGGGATTCGCAGCTGAAAACGTCGAGCAAGCGATAGTGCATCGACATATTGTGGACGCGGATGTAGTGTGGATGTGGGTTCTCCCAAAATGTGCCGCTTACGCATCGGTCTTCCCAAGCTGCGGGCTTCGCACTCGGATCCGTCGTCGTCCATCTTGGTCCAAGCTTGTTCAGTAGCCGCTGACGATACTTGACGACGTCGCCATCGGGGTCTATTATGCTCCCCAGGATGGACGCGCACTGGACGAGCACCTTGCCAGTTTCGTCCCGCGCCACATCTCGGGGCTGATCGTTGACCCGGATGACCTCTGAAGAAATGAGGCCTGTCTTCAGCTTCTTTCCAGCATTGCAACCCTTGAAGACAAAGTTGAAGCCTGCGTTTTCGGTGTTGCGGGTGAGCTTGAGTTTCATGTACTTCTTGGGGACACCCTTTACCCCCGTAATCGCGGCTGATTTCGCCTGGCCCTTTGCTTTCAGCCGCCCAAGTTTGACAACACCGGCGTAGCAATCGGTGGAAATATTGTCGCTGCTTTTGTCCAATACAGGTATCCAGTTCCACTCGCCTCGCTCGCCGCTACTGATTGCCAGTTTAGTCCATGCAGAGTCCGTCTTGACGGACAAGCGCCGGAAAAAGTTGAAAGACATGTGCTCGACATCTTCGCCGGACAGCTGGGCTTCGATCTCCTCTGCGTTGAACATGCCACTGAAGATACCAAGGAGGCCCCTGAATATATCCATCGGTTTCTTACAGTAGCGCGGAGTTAGGGATATCGCCGAGAATATGTTTGCGATGCCCTTTTCGTTTTCATGCCACCAATACGGTCCTCCGTTGACGATGTCCGTCCTCGCGCTCGCTAGGCCTTTGACCTGAATCTGGAGGCTGGTTAGGGATATAAGATCTTCGTCTATCACCCGCAGGATACCATTGATAGACGCAGACTTTATAACCCTTGAGTTCTGGATCCAGGTCTGCAGCTTCAAAGCTTTGTCCATGGAGTCTATCGCAAGACCCATCCACGTGTCCAATTCCCCAATGCGGGACAGTTTCTTAGAGTCTATCGCCCACATGACGACGTTCTTTCCGAGGATCATCTCTTGGAAAGTCCATACTCGAGTGACTAAATGTAGTTGTACGAAGTCAGTTTATGTCTCACATACAGTTTGTACAGGGATGCTTACAGTAGGCATTGTGGAACAGTGACTGAACGTGGTTGACGCAGGTGGAGTAGCAGTTTAGCACGCCCATGTCGATTGCCGCGGATCCGACCGTCGTCTTGGGTATTGGGAATGCCCAATCTTCCCCCACCCACTCTTGCAGGCGTTTTCTCTCTTCCATTAGAATCCCTGGCGCTCCTGAAACCAGTGCTGATCCCTCCATGTGGGAAAGGATATGGTCGAGAAACTTGAGATTATCTACGATGTACTGGGGTTCCCAGACAGTGGGCATATCAAGCAATATGTGGCATCTATCCGCGCACTTGTAGTACTCGAACATCTTGCCCACCTCCACTGCTTGATCGGCCGAGTCGTTCTGGTTGATACATACACAGTCTGCCCACAGATAGCGGATGTCCTGTTCTATCATCAACTTCTTGATATCATTGACCTTTTTCTCCGCGATCTTTAGTGTCCAGGTTACTCCGGATATGTCGCTCTCGTATTCGGGTCCCTCATCTCCCCATGTATACGAAATGATGTCGAAGCGTTCAGTGCCAACAGTGCGCGGGTCAACGATGGAGAATTCGCCTTGAATTTGGCGCAGCAGACGAGAAGGTAGGTACGACGCCATTTGGATGGGAGATATAGCGAGCGCTATTGCAGTTAAAAGAAGTTGAAGTAGGGAGATGAAAGCACGACTGCGATGCCTCCCGATGCTGTAGGACTGACACCATTTTCAGCTATATTGTTGCCTTGGAATTTCGCCGACTGCGCTGATATGGGCGCTTCGGTGTCTTGGTGGGCGCCAGCCGGCCGTTTAATGATTCGCGCAGTAAATTGGGAGCCGTGCGGGGCTGAAGTGCGTGATACGGAATTGGTCGAAGATCGTTTTTTCGTGATACATGGGTAGGCGAGGAGAGAGTCGTGACTTCTATCACAACGCCTTAGTTGCGAAAACGAGAATGCCGTCCCCTTACATTTGCATGGCGATAGCCGCCAGCCCAACAAATCAAGATAAGCCTCCATAAGCCCGGTTGCAAATACGTTAGTATCGTACGCAAATCACGAAACACCCATGGTGTGCCAAGTTTGATAAAAGCCGGATCTGTCGTTTCTGAGGTACAGATAGCCGTCGACAGAACTACCGGGAAGTACGCAGGTAATGCAGTTGCTGCATTTTCTGCATAACTATTGAGTGTCTGTATGAAAGCAGGTCCGACACTGCTTGAAAAATCCAGTACAACACGGGACGAGAGGCGATTATGTATGGCCTGACAATGAAGACAGTATGGCAAACAGAGATTGTTTCTGGAATACCCGGTTTGTTATAGAGCGTCTAATATTCCTTTTTGCTAGTATCGATTGCTCAACTTCGTTATCTATGCGGGCTGCCTTCGTATACATGGATATTGCCTCGTTCATGCCCAACTTTTCCGTCTTGCTCAATCACAATTCCTTTTGCCGAAAGTCAACGACACATCTTGCGGTCTCATGGACGAGTGCCAGAGCCTCGTACCGACTGTTGAACACCCACAAGCCGTAATCGATGCCACCTGGCATTTGGAGTTGAGAGAATTTGACCACTATAGACAGAAAGTTATCCGAACAATGCTTCACAGACAATGAATGGATTACCACGCTTTGGATGTCTTGGATCCATTCAGTGCCACGGTGATGAATCAGATAGTTCAGAACCTCGGCTTTCTGCTCTTCCGTAACATGCCCTAGGGTTTGCCGTATCGCGACTTGTTCCGCTGTTTGGGTAGGTAAGAAGAGGATATGTATCTGGGGCAAAGCCATGTCCAGCTTTATGAGTCGGAGTAGGAGATCACGGGATCGGTGCATCATCTCCCTGCACACCTGGGTGGCAGTGATCTGGAGTTTGCGTGGGGCAGGGAACGACCCCGACGGCGTTGTAAAAAAGGTATTGGTATAGGCGTCGGTAGGCAGCAGGTCGGTCCATTTGCAGGAATTTGCTTTTTCGCGATGTTGGATGGGCAAGTACTCTAGACGGACTTAGTGGCAGATTTGTGCTAGAGCAGAGCGCGCACCACGGGCGCCTGCAAACCAACATCTGATGTTGATAAGTCCTTCGGATACTGCAGCGAAGTAGTACATGAGGTTGCGCAATTCTTGTCAATTTTTTTAGTCCCCACATAACAGGTTGAGGGAAAGAGCTTACCAGCGGGCAGCTTCAGGAAGCTGAAAGCCATCTTCTCCCCGCACCATCGATCGACGGGGCTGGATTCCTTGTGCACGAGGGTGTTTGTACTTGCGCGAAACAGTGGAGTGAGAAAGAAGAGAACGAAAGATTGCGGAAGGCGGAGCCGAGTACCAAGTGTCCGATCGTCAAGGCGCTACACGTGGAGCAAACGCAGGTTTGAGAGGGTCGAAGTGAAGGTAGCTCACACCAGGAAATTATTCCGTGAGTCCTTCCTCACACACATCAGGCAGCACCGATACCTAGACAATTGATCTGGTGCAGACCGCTCCTAGATAGGGTCACAGAGGTTTCGATTACAATGCGGGATATCCGCGTGCTGCGCGTAGCCACGCGCTTTACCCAACCCTCCGAATTCCATCTTTGCATACAGCTCCTGAGTAAAATGTTCATAAAACCATATTCTTTTCCTTCAACATCTATTCACAGTCCATCATCTTTCTTCACCCTTATGGCAGCACATACCCACCATCGATGATACAATCGCTGCCCGTCATATAACTCGACGCATCACTCCCCAAGTACAAAAACAATCCCTTAATCTCCTTAACATTACCCTGTCGTCCCAATGGAATCATTCTCAGTCCCTCATTGATAACCTGCGGTCCCGCACCCATCTTGGTGTCGAAGAAACCCGGACTAACAACATTCACCCTGGCAAACTCCCTCCACTCCCTCGCGAGTGACTTGCCGAGGTGCGACACAAACGCCTTGGTGCCGTTGTAAATGGGCTGGTCGATGGGCACGTTAACGATGTGGGCGGAGATACTCGATGTGAGAATCAGGTTGCCGAACCCTTGCTTCTTGAATACTTCGCCTGCGTACTTTGCGCAGTAGACAGGTCCGTCGACATTGACGCGCATGAGGTTGTTGTAGGAGTCGAGGGTTTGGTCAAGGAGTGGTTTGCTGTCTCCCGTGCCGGCGTTTGCGACGAAGCAGTCGATGCGGCCAAAGTCTTCGACAACCTGCTTAACGGCCTTTTCTACTGCTGCGGCATCGATTTGGTTCACGCTATACGCTTTTGTCTTGACGCCGTGTTCTTTCGCTAGGTTCTCGGCTCGCTCAACGGCTTTGGTGTTGGAGTTGTACCACAGGGCTACGTTGCCGCCTGCTTCGGCCATGGCATCGGCGACGGCACCGCCAATGCCTTCGGCTGCGCCGTTGACGACAATGACTTTTCCTTTCATGCTGAATTGTTGCATTACGTTTATTGGCGTGTCCGGCACGGGTTTGGGGAAGCCGGCGCGCGGCTGCTGGCATTCTTCCACGGACATGGACATGTTGGCGGTGTTGAGATGATCGCTGTGGGATTGGAATAAAGAACACAAAGACCTCGGAATGAGAATCCAATAGGAGGTATAGATTGAATGGATTGATATGCAAAAGTCGGATCGGAGGTTCAAAAGCCCTTATGTATGCTTCCGAGTGGAGATGCTATGAGGAAGGTATGACGAAGTGAGGCTCTGGGCCCGTGGAACTCGGCGCACCATACTTACCCCGCCATGGCCAACAAGGGACATGTTGCGTCACGGGGTGGTGTTGCGGGGCAGTTCTGGAGGACTGTCGTCCGGAGGTCGAGCTCATTGGCGGACCGATCTCTATTCCGGGACAAAGCTGGGGCTCGGCATACCTTCCTTGAGAACCGGCCCGCCTTCTCGACAAATATGGCCAGCGCGGCTCATCGCGAGAACGTACTTGTCTCCATCAAGATGCATAAGGTTTCAAAAGTCGGAAGGAAGGTACTTTGATTAAAGGTATATGATATCGCTAAATGCACAGGAAGAGAATGTTCAAAATGCTCAAACACCACTACTGCTCTTTGCTCCTCTCCTTTTGCATTCCTCCGCCTTCACCATTCATGCTCTCCCTCTCCGTCGTCTCACCACTCCCGCCGTCTCCGTTGCCTTCCATGCCCTTGCTCTCTTCATCTCTCCTCTTGTCTTGTGCGATATCTGGTGCAGGCGCGAAACTACTCCTGCCTCGAATCCTCTTGCCGTATAAGTAAAAGATGACGGGCATCGGAACCAACACTGCGGCCACACATCCAAGCAGGGTACTGGCCCATTGGATGCCCATGCCGTTAAACATGAACGTGGCAAACAGCGGGAAAACACCACCAAACATGGAGCGCATAAAGGTGTTTGCGGCGATAGCTGAAGCGGCGAACATGAGGTAAGCGTCGACGATGTAGTTCAGCAAGGAAAGGAAGATTGAGAAGATTCCAAAACCCGTGAACAGACCGGATAGAACAGGGACGATCCAGTGAATTTGACCGGTGTAGCCCGACCAACCAAACCAGAAAAGACCAGCTGTTAAATGTTAGTGGCGGTAGTCGAATGAATTACACAAAGACACGTACCAGCAAAGAGAACACCGCCGACCATAGCGATCGGCAAACGCCATTCTGGAACAGGAATATTATTGTTGGCCTCCAGCTTCCTGATGTACCGTGGGTTGTCGCACACGACGATGATGAAAGCGATGACTTCACCAGCGACCATACCGAAGTATGCGAGGCCGCCAACGCCGCCGCTCCAGCCATACACACCTTGGAATACAAGGGCGTACGCTGTCAAAAAGAGATAGAGTAGGCCGTCTGGCAGAAGTTAGCATGCTGTCCCGAATCTAGTCGGACGCAGGTGTGGAGCTTACAGATGAAGCTCATGTAGATAGTGATGAGCAGCACAATGGGCTCAGTGAAGAGGATGCGCATCGGCCTGCTAACGTTCTTGACAATGAGTTCCTTGAAGTCGACCTCAATTTCCTCTTGCTTCGCGTGTATACCCCAGTTCTTCGTTCTTCGTCTCAGCTCACTCGCCTTGTTGATAAGTACTACAGGTGGATACGTCTCCTCCATGAAAAAAAACATCAGTACGAATGCTAAGAAGCCCATGAAACTTGAAATGTATTCAGTCCATCTCCATCCTAAGTAGCTCTCGGTGATGAAACCACCGATGAAGGGTGCTAAGAGTGGTCCCATGAAGACAGTGGCGGAAAATACAGCAACAGCGAGACCACGGAGCTTGTTGTCAAACATGTCGGCGAAAACGGCTGCGACAATGGCGAGCGGGGAGGAACCGAACAGGCCGGCGAAAAAGCGGCAGATAAGGATGGTTTGGAGATCTTTGGCAACAGCCACGGCGATACTGAATATGGCGAATCCGAAGGCGGCAATGATGAGGGGAGGCTTACGGCCGTATAATTCGGACATGGGCGCCCACATCTATGGCTTGTCAGTATATCGCGTCTTCTATCGCAAGGCACGATACATACCAGTGGTCCAAAGGCATATCCAAAGACGAACAAACTCGTACCCAGGGTGCCCACAACATTAGCTACACCAAACTGCTGAGACACTGGCCTCGTAGCAGCGGAGAAGATACTAGATCCCATGGTGGCTGAAAGCGCGTCAAAAGCCAACATGGCACCGATGCCTAGCTTCTTCTTCATGGGCCAGTTCTGAGCGTGCAGCGGGTCGTCGACACCGTCGAATTCGACAACATACTCTTCCCTGTCTGGCAGAAGCGGAGGGAAAGGCTTGCCAGCTCCCAGGCTGGGCAGCGGCTTCTCGGTGCGACGTCGCGTGAGGGTCCTGGACAGCCGCGAGTCGACTCGTGATGCTCCGACAGTGCCTGCATGCTGACTGCGGTGTGTCTCGATACGACGGATGGCTTCGGGGTTGCGTTCGGTGGGGTGTAGGGTGAGGTAGTTGCCGCTCGAGGCCTGTGAATTGACGGTTGGGCGGCGATCCCTTGCGGGGGTGGAACGCGCTGTGCGAATCTCTTCCAAGCGTGCGCTGTGCGTAGAGGATGAGCTAGCGGAGCTCACAGTCGAGGCAGAGGACGTGCTATGCCGGGACAGAGGAGAAGCGATCTCCTCTTCCTTTTCTCTGACTGGCGATGCGACTTCTTCACGTGGGAACGACATCTCGCTCTGTGTGCGGTCTCCCCGCTCATGCGCCTCAATGTTGCGCATGCGCTCTTCATGCGACTGGTCGTGCTGATGGCGGCGGTGGTACTCGTCGGCGAACTGGCGATTGGGATCCCATCTCGAATACCTCTCTGGGCTCGCATTGGCCTCGTTGCGAAGGATTTCGTAGTCTTCCTCCTGCATGTTGGCGGCACTTCTCCTTCGTCGAAAATGGTGTCGCGACTGCTGGTGGCGCTCGAGGGTGAGGGAGAAAATGGGCTTCGGCAGCCCGGGATGCTAATTGCAAATGTTCGAGCCTGACGTCGTCGAGCGTAGTGGAGCTTGTGGAACCTAATGCGCGACGGGGCGATTAGTTTCAACCGTATATCCGGGAGTTCAACGCGGATGCTGTCAACGGGAAACGGGCGGTGGGCGATCTGCAGTCGCCTGTCAGGACGGCGCTGTTACATATATCCGGCGCGCGTGGCCATGGGCGCAAAACTTTCATCGGGCTGCCCACGTCCCTTATCCGTCGCATGCGACATGGCGAGAATATTTGCAGTCCTCGTACGGTGCATCATGCCTGAGTAAGCCATGGATAGCCGACACGATGCAGGCGGTGAGCAGCATGCGGGACTTTGATTGGGCAGTGGGCAGACATGTTTGCCGGCGGAGATAGCAGGCCTTGTACGTCATGGGCAGAATTTGCTGTGTAAGCCACGGTATTGGATCAGCAGCGTCACCGTGCATGAGAAGGCCTCCGCGCGAGTGGATATCTTAAAGCTTTCTAGCCGACTCAGCAAGGAAAAGGGGGTTCTATAATATATCATGGAATCTCAATCTTGGGCTCAATCACTACATATAAACCCAGCTAGCGTGCGTACTCGTCTACGCCCTAATCTCGTACATCAGGCATACATCGCAGCCACTTCTCGCTGGAACAATTTGCCGAGGAACGCATGCTGAAGCTCACCAGCCGGGAATAACTGCGTCGAGAATATACCACAAGTCCCGCCTCTACGATCAATCCACCATTTGAGGTTCGGCGCACCTCCCCAGTGCATAGTACCAGCCTTCAACCCGCCCTTGCTATCATCCTCGAGTGCCACTAATCCTCCCAGAGCGTGCGTCCATGCTCTGGCATCACGTGTACCCAGCGGTGCTTCACCGGGGATCATGATGGCCGCGTAAGGTGGCACCGAAAGGGTCGTGTTGAGCAAAGCTTGTGCCGAAGACGAGATGGAAGGTGCGAACATGAGGTCGATGCTTTCCGACTTCAGTAGCTTCCCATCGTTGCGCAGCATCGACTTCAACAGCTTGAGATAGTCTTCGGTATTGCTAAACAGGCCGGCACCGCCAAACTCATCCTCGGGTTCTAGCAGCGCCTTCAGCGGCTCGTCTGGTCCATAGCCAGAGATCAAAGCGACATCCGGTGCAGGCCGTGTGGTCATTGGCATGAGAAGGCGCTCAATGTCCTTGTGCTTGACATGAAAAGACGTACTGTCCATTCCCAGCACGTCGAAAATGTTTTCGCGCATGTACGACTCCAATGTGCTCTTGTTCGCCCTCGCAACCATCAAGCCTGCAAGGTCAAGACCACCCCCGTACGCAAAACCCGTACCAGGCTCGAAGAGTAACGGAGTCCCAAAGGATTTTGTAATGGGCGCTCGCAGGGACACGACGCCTTCTCCGCGGCTCTTTCTCCATTTCATCAGGTCAGGCGAAAGAAAGTCGTAGCCGACCCCACTGGTATGGGTCAACAGCTTCCTGAGAGTCATCTTTTCTTTTGCAGGCTGAAGGATTGGCTTCTGATCATCGGTCCAGCCCGTCAAGATCTCGGGCTGTCCCCACTCTGGAAGCAAGCGATCGACATCGGCTGCATCATCGAGTGTGAATAGATCGCGTTCGACGCACTGAAGCGCTGCAATCGTTGTCACCAGCTTTGTGCATGATGCTATCCAGAAAGTCGTCTTAGTGGATACCGAAGGGGAAGTAGCATCCAGCGACAATGTCCCGTATGCGGCAAAGAAGTCGTCGCATCCTGATGGCAAACCTGTGACATGCATTAGCGCCGAACCGTTGTAGTCCACGAAAAGTAAACATCTATAGCCTCGCCGACGTTGGAGCGGCTGGCTGTAGCCGATGGCGTGTTCGCATCTTCCCAGTTCGTCCCAAAGTGCCGCAGCTGTCAGAAACATGCCACTTAACGGTGCTCCGTCGTGTTTCAGCAGAAGCAAACATGAATGAACCAATCCTTACCCTTTCGAAGAGCTCCTGCAGCACCAAGTGCAACACCCGACAGTAGACGATCAGGACTCGGCTTGACAGCTGCCCTGTATGCCTCATCAAACGAATCAAAAGTCATTATGCTGGGCTTTTGAAGTTAATCCGAGTGATTTGCTGGAATGGCATGTTTCCAGTCCTCCCGGGCGTCTTATATACCTGCAAAATTCGGGCTCTTGCATTGCATTTCTGCCCTAGTCGAGTCAGAAATGGTCGTTGATGCGCAAGGGATGCTGCCAAAGGGCGCACTTTGCCTCTATCTAGAGATGCCCAGTATCGTGGAGCTTCCATCGCTCAGGCTGCAGGCAGGAGGCCTCACCCGTGGGCTTGTTTCTGGACTAGCCACACGCTAGGCATGGGGGACCACCTGATGACGCGGGGTGGACGCGCCCTCGCGGGCAACTGCTCCGTCGCCAGCGCCCTTCACCTAATTTCTGCCTCGAAACATCATGTTCCAGTGAAGGGGTTGCAACGATTGAGTCAGGCCTTCGCTTGCAATGCTCCAATTTGAAGCACGCGGAACATCTTTTGCAGCATCGTCCACTTTTCGTCCCACATCTCCACTTCCCTACTCCACGCGTCTCACTTTTTAGCTTCACCGCAACCCAAGCCTTGATGTAATTACCGGATATTCTCTCTTTCTTTTTCTGCTTCAAGTACTCTGATCTAGCCATGCAGTTCATCTCATCAAAAGAGGCATACAGGCCTCATTAACCGGTTTGCCCAGCTCTTCGCATAACATCATTTGACGTACACCCTCCTCGTCGATTCAGGTCCGCAACTGCATCTAAACTACCGTGTGTGTGTGTGTGTGTGTGTGTGGACCAGGTGGGCGTTGCGATGTCGCTTATCTTCCTGGCATTCCCAATCTGGAGGCAGCCGCATATTTTCAACGTTGTATGCGAACCGCCACATATGGACGCATGCACGATGAGAGATCTGTAGCGCAACTGCAGCTGTCGTCACAACGTTTTTGAGCCCTGTGTCCGGTGAACGGCGCGACCGAGCACGGCAGTATAGATCAAATGGCGCTTCTTCGGGAATATTTTCGACAAGGACCACCACGGCGGGAGCGCCCGACCTTCACGCCCTGGGTCCATTCCTTGGCGTGCTGCAGCTTGCTTCCAAATGCCCACGCCCAGTGAGTTTCAAACAAACTGAATGGCTATCAAACACCGTAAGTCCGTGTCAAAGCAGGGCGGCAAGCAAAACACGCCTCCCATAGAGACCAATTCGACGCCTATGCAAACCGTGAGGCCGGGTCTTCGCCAGTTGGCTTCAGACGGAAAGCGATCGTACAGAGTCCTTCTACATGCAAGCTTTCCTGATGGCTAAGCGGAGCGATAACGGCTCATTGCCACTGCGATTATTCTTTTTCTACGGATCCACGTCACTGCGATGTATAACAGGCAAAGCCAATGACTGGGTCTCGACGAGAGCCGTAAAAAAAGAATAATCGCAGTGGCAATGAGCCGTTATCGCTCCGCTTAGCCATCAGGAAAGCTTGCATGTAGA
>QXCR01000135.1:0-78758 GCA_004380135.1 Stemphylium vesicarium | reverse complement strand
AGAAATTCCTCTTGTTGTGGAGTTAATCGCTGCTGGTACTCGTGGCTGAATTGACGTGTCTGTGTACCACGCAGTCGGGCAGCAAGCGTGCTTCGAGGGATGTTGTACGCCTTCGCAGCAGCTCGTTGACTCGTAAAAACACCAGAAACAATGTCGCTGATAGCTGCTTGAATTGCTGCTTCACGGGGATCCATTTTAGTTGCGTGGTTGTGGAGAAATCACGAGTGTGGAGTGGGTGGTCGAGTTCTGGGCGGGTGGCCAGCTTCAGTGGGTGGCCAGCTTCGGTGGCCGCTAGCTTATCTCTCTTTTTCTCGCGTGTAGGCGTTTGGCTCAAAGAAACCCGGCTCAGCAATGATGTCATCTTATACCCCATGATGGTAGTAGAATTGACTCAGAGCTATTGTATAAGAATGGAAATTATAATCACTACAAGGATCAAGGACGAGTAGGGTGAAATGCAAGTAAAGGTGCGGCATTCCGCGGCCTGTCGCAAACTTACCTTTGTGGTTAGCGTGACTCGAGCTCCGATACACGTGATACGCGACTGCCTAAGCTCAAATTATTACTATCAATGTTGCGACGGGTCGACCGAGCTTCAAACACCCGCCTCCACACACATATATAATCCCATCGTGGACCTTTGCTTCCCGCCAAATCGCCTGGACAGAACCTACACATTTCCCATCCGTCGTAATTCTCCGCAACCGAGTCGGACTCTTCGGCGCGACCTGCGCGACTGTCCCGTCCTGGATTACAACTGCCAATCGAGGCCGAGGAACGCAAAAGTACCGCCACGATGAGTCGACGCGATTTCCTGTCGATGCCCGCGCCCGAAAACTATGTGGCTGGTTTGGGTAGAGGAGCTACGGGCTTTACCACTCGAAGCGATCTGGGTCCAGCTCGCGAGGGCCCGTCGGAAGAGCAGATGAAAGAGATGCTAGCAAAGCGTGCCGCATCGCTAGGCCAAGCAGCTCCATCTGCATATGGTGTCACGGAAAAGAAGGAAGAAGAGAGGGATGAAGAGGAGGACCGATTTCAGGACCCCGATAACGAAGTCGGTCTATTCTCGAGTGGAATGAACTACGACAAGGAAGACGATGAGGCAGACCGCATCTACCAAGAGGTCGACGAGAAGATGGATAAACGGCGCAGAGCTAGAAGGTTAGTACCCCTGTTTCTTTCCCCCACTGCCCCTCTATCTTTATTGTCGAAGTATTCATCGTGTTTTTTTCCACGAACAGATACCGATTGTGTCCGCCCTAGGGAAGCTCGAGAGCAACAAGAACGCGACGAATACGAACGGAACAACCCAAAGATCCAACTCCAATTCGCCGACCTAAAACGAGCCCTCGGTGGCGTATCCGAAGAAGAATGGGCAGCGCTGCCAGAGGTCGGGGACATGACGGGCAAAGCTAAGCGTGCGCGTGAAGCTCGTATGGCGAACTCAAGATCATACGCTGTCCCAGACAGCGTCTTGTCGGCGGCTTCCAAGAGTGGCGACCTAGACACTTCGATATCCACGGGAGACGCTGACGGCATGACGACGAATCTTGCTAGCATTGGTGCAGCTCAACTTTCTGCGTTGACTGTGCGGCTCGATTCGGCAGCAAGCACCCCCGGTGCCCAGACCACGACGACTTCAGGCACAGCGACATCCGTCGACCCGAAGGGATATATGACTGCTTTGAGTAAGAAGGAAGCCATGGGTGAAGAAGTTCCAGTCGAGGACATCAACCGAGCACGTGTTCTTTTGGAGTCGGCTGTCAAGACCAACGTACACAATGGACCTGGATATGTTGCGCTAGCACGCTTGGAAGAGGTGGCTGGCAAGCTACACACGGCTAAAAGGGTCATTGCTAGGGGATGTGAGCTTTGCCCTCGATCTGTTGTGGTTTGGGAGGAAGCCATCCGTCTGAACCGCGATAATCTTCACAACGCGAAGATTATTGCCGCCAACGGTATTAAGCAGAACACCAAGGCAGTAAAGCTGTGGCAAGCGGCTGTGGATCTAGAGCAGACCCCTGCGTCCCGAAAGAAGGTTACCCGACAGGCTTTAGATCACAACCCTCAAAGTGTGGAGTTGTGGAAAACACTGATCAATGACACGGAGGAGCTGGATGCGGTACGACTTCTTTTCGCTAAAGCCACTGAGACTGTCCCGCTATCTGAAGAGTTGTGGATCTCATATGCTCGAGTGTCAGAGCCAGAGGCCGCGCAGCAGATTCTGAACAAGGCTCGCAAGGCCATCCCCACCAGCTGGGCCATCTGGATACATGCGTGTCGACTTCAGGAAGAGCTTGGAAAGGTGGAAATGCTGGACATGATTATGACTCGTGCTGTCAAGTCACTCATCAAGGAGAACGCCATGATAAAGCGGGAAGAATGGATCACGCAAGCCGAGATTTGCGAAGAACAAGGCGACAAGGGCACCGCAGCAGCCATAATCAAAGCGACCGTTGGTTGGGGTCTCGACGAGGATGACGAACGCCGAGATGTATGGCTTGAAGATGCAAAGAGCGTCTTGATCCGAAACAAACCAGAGACTGCAAGAGCCATCCTTGGATTCGCCGTTGCCATCTTCCCTTACAGCACCACAGTCTGGCATGCATCCGCCGACCTCGAGAAGCACCATGGAACGATTGACACACTACTAAGTGTATTGGAACGTGCAGTTAATGCCTGCCCGAACTCAGAATCGCTCTGGCTACTCTACGCTCGAGAGATGTGGCAGTCTGGTGACCCTGAAGGCGCCCGCAAGGTCTTGGGTCGAAGCTTCGAGGCCCTTCCGGGTAACGAAATGCTGTACACGCGCGCTGTCGACTTTGAAGTGGATGCCGGCAACTACGAACAGGCTCGTAGTTTCCTGCAAGTGGCGCGTGAGTCTGCAGCCACAGACCGCATCTACATGAAGTCTGCCGTGCTTGAACGACAACTGGGCAACTTCGAAATGGCCATCGACATCTGCAACCAGGGCTTGCAGAACTGGCCCGGTAGCTGGAAGCTCCACGCAATCAAGGGACAGGTCTACGAGCAGTTGTCCAAATTGCCAGAAGCCCACGAGGCATTCAACATCGGAACTCGCGCGGCACCCAAAGCGCCCGTTCTCTACATCCTCCTCTCCAGACTACAAGCTAAGCAAGGAGCTGTCGTCAAGGCGCGATCCACCCTCGATCGAGGCCGACAGCAAAACCCGAAGAGCGAACAGATCCTGCTTGAACAAGTCCGCCTTGAGCGCCGCCAAAACAACATAAGCACAGCCCAACAACGCATGGCGGATGCCCTGCAGCAATGCCCCAACTCAGGCCTCCTCTGGGCAGAGAAGATCATGCACCTGGAAGGCCGCACGCAGCGCAAACCGCGCGCCCTCGAAGCCATCAAAAAGGTGGAAAAAGACCCGCTGCTTTTCGTCGTCGTCGCGCGCATCTTCTGGGCTGAGCGCCGTCTCGACAAAGCCGCCACGTGGTTTGTCAAGGCGGTCACGCTCGACCCCGACTTTGGCGATGCGTGGGTGTGGTACTACAAGTTTCTCGAGCAGCACGGCACCGAGGAGAAGAAGGGGGATACACTGAGTAAGGCTGCGCTGGCCGAACCGAAACATGGCGAAATCTGGCAGGCTGTTGCTAAGGATCCGAAGAATGCGCGGAAGAGCGTTGAGGAGATTTTGAAGATTGCGGCGGAGATGGCGGAGTAGGATTTCGTTGACGATGTTTCGATGACTTTGGAGGCTAGGCTTTGAGGTTTACGCGGTATGGTTTGTGGTGCATCTGCGAGGCCTATCTCGCATATACGGCTTACCAGTAGGTTCAGGAGTAATCACATCCTGACTCTGACTCGCGGGTGGTTAACTTAGGACAACATGCATGCCGGAGACTTTTTACAAATCTACAGTTCATTCAAAACCCTTGCTCTACCTTTCATTTCTACCATGTCAAGACGTCTTAATCTCAGCGAATCTATGAATGACTTCTATCTTTTCTTCTGCTTGTCACCTTCTTCCCCATCCTCCTTCTCTACAAACATAGTCTCCTGCGCACTCCACAGCTCACTGTACAAGCCATCGCGATCAATAAGCTGCTGATGGGTTCCGCTCTCGGCCACACTACCTTCCCTCAGCACAATAATAACGTCAGAGTCGTAAATAGTACGGAGGCGATGAGCGACAAAGACAGAGGTGCGTTTCTTCTCCTTGACGAGCGAGTTGATGTGG
The DNA here is from genome assembly GCA_004380135.1 of Stemphylium vesicarium. Classification (NCBI taxonomy): domain Eukaryota; kingdom Fungi; phylum Ascomycota; class Dothideomycetes; order Pleosporales; family Pleosporaceae; genus Stemphylium; species Stemphylium vesicarium. Next base: position 74,551 of record QXCR01000135.1, on the reverse strand, counting down.
GAAAGGAGGGCTTGCTCGGTGTGTGTATCGAGGGCGGACGTCTGGAATATTTTCGTTAGTCGCCTTTTCTTCATCTGAAAATGCAAAAGTGATGGGGAGGGGAAAACGTACCGCTTCATCGAAGAACAGGAACGGCGGGTCTTTCAATACTAGCCTCGCAATCGCTAGCCGTTGCTTCTCACCCCCGCTGATCATCATACCGCGCTCGCCGACCATGGTGCTGTATCCATCCGGGAACCGAGCAATACTCTCATCGATACGTGCGCGTTTCGCTGCCTCGATGACTTGCTCTTGTGTCGCGTCGAGGTTACCATAGTGGATGTTGTGCTGGATAGTGTTATTGAACAGAGGTGTGTCCTGAGGCACGACACCAATCGCACGACGCAGACTCTCGAGCGAAACATCACGGATATCCTGACCATCGATCAAAATACGACCTTCCTGCGCGTCGTAGTAGCGGAAGAGAAGACGGAGGATAGTAGATTTTCCGCAGCCGCTGGGGCCGACGATGGCGACTTTCTTGCCGGCGGGGATGGTCAGGTTGAGGTTCTTGATGATGGGGCGGTCGGGGCGGTAGCCAAAGGAAACGTTTTCGAATTTGATCTCTCCCGTCTTGAAGGCGAGGGGTTTCGCGTCGGGCTTGTCTTTAACGGTGATGTTGACTTTTTGCAGATTGAAGAGGGTTTCCATGTCGAGGAGCGATTGGCGCAGTTCGCGGTACATGGAGCCAAGGAAGTTGAGGGGGACTGAGAGTTGGAAGACGAGCTGGTTGACCATGACGAGGTCGCCGACGGTGAGTTGGCCGGTTGCGACGCCGTTGGCGGCGAGGTACATCATGGCGGTCAAGGCGGACGAGAAAATGATGTTTTGGCCCGAGTTGAGGAAGGCGAGGGAAGTGGCTACCTTGATGGAAGCCTTTTCGTAGTCCTTGAGTGCCTTATCGTAGCGGCCGACTTCGTACTTTTCGTTGTTGAAGTACTTGACTGCTTCGTAGTTGATCATGGAATCGACTGCGACGGTGGCGGCCTTGTTGTCGGCGGCGTTGGCCTGCTTCCTGAACTTGGTCCTCCATGATGTGGTCATGATGGTGAAGATGGAGTAGGCAGTCATAGTCGTGCCGGTGATGAGAGCGAATTGCCAGCCGTATTGATAAGTCAGGATACCGCATACTAGGGAGATTTCCAGAGCCGTAGGGAAGATGTGAAAGACCATGGCAGTGAGTAAGAAACTGATACCCTTGGTACCACGATCAATCGCCCTCGTCAAGCCTCCTGTTTGTCTGGAAAGGTGGAAACTCAGATCCAGCTTCAGCAGATGCTCGTACACGCTGCACGCCACCTTTCTGATAGCCTTTTGAGCGACACTTGCGAAGACAGCATTGCGCAGTTCTTGGGATACAGTTGCGCCGATGCGAGTCATTCCGTCTGATGATGGTCTCAGCTGGGATGGGATGAATATACATTGCTGGGTCTAGCTTACATGCGATGATCATAGAGCCAGCCACGGTAGTCGCCGTACCGCCTACAGCAGCAAAGTCTATGTTCATGGCGTCTACAATGCTCTTGAAGTAGAAGGGAACCTGCACGTTCAGCAGCTTTGCGCCTACTAGCAACCCCACGCTCAGTCCAACCCTGAACCTCGTGCCCATGTTGTCTTTTGGCCACAAGTATTGCGACATTTCTTTCATAATGGCCCAATCGGCCTTGCGCTGCTCCTTGTTTGTCAGGACCTGCTCTTGCAGCAATGGGTCTGTCTTTGCGACTTTGGATTTGGCGGGGTCGGCGGCGGGCTTGGTGGCTTCAATGGCAAGCTTGGAGCCCGGCTTTGGCCGCTGGCCATGGGCATCTTTTCTGTGTAGGGGCGACGAGGTGAAGACACGAATACCATGATGTACGGGCTGCAGGCGCAAGGTAGATGCGTGGAGGCCCGGCCTACAGGCGGCGCGGGCGAGTGGTGGGATTAACATGGCGACTTTTACATGTTAGGGTGTGTGGAGGAATACGCGCGAGGGAAAGAAGCTCTATGTAGCTTCAATTGGGACAAGAGTCGCAAAAAGAGGGAGGTTTGCTTGTGAGTACCCAGAGAGGGCCATGGATGCATCCCACGCTGTTTAGCGCGTTTGCTGCGGGCGCATAGGGCTGAAGCGAGGCTTGCATCATTGCTGCTCCGAGCTTCTTCAGGTCCATCCAACATCCCTCGAGTGCGCGCCAATTGACCGGCACAGCCATGTTACGACCGGCTGCCTCGCCCTGGAGAAACTTCTCCCGCACATCTACTGCCATTGCACGCTCCTCGTCAATTGCGGCGCGATGCATCAACATATCAGCCACCAATTCGGCTTCAGACCCGGCGCTGCAGCAGGCCGTCAGTGTTGAGGGCACCGCGACGCCCATGCACACGCCTGGTACCTATACTCTACCCCACCTACGCGCGTTCAGAGGCTGATGTTATCATAGACGCCCGATTCGAAGTCATCGGAACACCCTTTTCACTACTCTCTGTCTCCCTCTCCGCCTCACAAACCCTCTACGCCCGCCGCGGAACCTTGGTCGGTCTCAGTGGCAAGTCAGAAAACACACTATCCACTCTATCCATACTCGAGCCCTTCCAGAGGGCACCCGTCGGCATACCATTCCTCTACCAGAAAGTCTCGTCGACGAGCCCCATCACAGCCCTCGTCTCCACCAAAACGCCCATATCGAGCATCGTCTCAGTCAACCTGGACGGAAGAGATGACTGGATCATCAGCCAAAGGCAGGCGCTTCTCGCTTGGACTGGTCTCACCTTGAGGCTGAAGCCACAGTACAATGTCAAGTTGGGTCTGGCTCATTGGGGAAACACATACATCACAGGCCGAGGATTACTGGCTCTCACTGGAAGCGGGCAGATATATCAGGTGCAGGTCAAGGCTGGTGAGAGCTACGTCGCCCATCCCAGGTATGCACATAGAAGCACAGTCTCCTTAACATTCCACTGACCAATACAGCAACGTCGTCGCATACACCGCCTCCAACACACCCCCAATTCCCTTCCGCTTCAAGTCTTCCAACCTCCGCTTCCAAGTGCCGGACCTTGGCTTTGGCTCCATGGTGCAGAACACCAAGTTCTTCCGAACCATGAGCAAGACGGCTACATGGCGCGCCCTAGCTACCACATTCCACACCCTCAAGACATGGTTGCGGAGAACAGTGTGGGGCGACAGAGTAAGTTGAAGCCTGTCACGTACATTTTTCGCCTGAGTTAACACCACGCAGCTCTTCCTTCGATTCGAAGGCCCAACCACCATGCTACTCCAGTCTCGCGCTTCGCGAATTAGCGACGTCCTTACCTTGAGAGACGTGGACGAAATCGCCGATAGCCCACCAGGTGCCGTAGAAGACGCCGTCACCAAGAAGATCAAGGGGGAGATCAAGTCGATAGGTGACGGTACCAAGGCGCCGATACCCAACACCGATGCGTCCGGCACAGTGAGATATGCCACCGTCAAGGATGGAAAGGCCGAGTTCGAAAAGCCTTCGGTTTGATTTGAAGTAGCACTACACACAGATGTACCGAAACAATGATTCAGCGACATTTTTTTGGAATGCAATAATGAAAACTGCAACAGCTTGTACCAACTGTATTCTTTCTTGGTTCCACATTGATCCCTTGGTGGCAGGTGGTGATCCCTCCTCGAGAGGAACATGGCGGGGTATGTCTGTGCCTTCACCTTGCATGACTGTAAGGCATGTGTCGCTTTCGTCTAGGAACCTTTCTTGTCACTCAATACCCGTATTCGAGTGTTACCGGCAAGTGGAGCAGCAAAACGCCTTGACACTTGTATGATTGTCTTTTCTCAAGCTTTTCCATTTCATCCTTCGTTTTGGTCATAGTCACTTGTATCAAAGAAATGCAAAACGCGAACGATCAGGTCTTGGAGTCCCAACCGAGCAAGGAGGACGCCCTTTGCAAGGACGAGGGCGCGCTGAGCACCACACACGTTGAGGCAAAGACAGAAGTTCCAATACTGGAAACGCCAAAACCATACGCAGTCTTCACCAGAACGGAGCAGTGGACCATAACATGGCTGATCAGATGCAGCATGTTCTTTTCTTCCTTCACTGCCAACATGTATTTCCCTTGTCACGAGGAGCTCCAGCGCGCCGTAGGCGTCAACTCTAGTCTGATCAACCTCACCATCATGACGTACCTGATTGTCCAAGCCATTGCACCAGCCTTTCTTGAAGACTTGGCTGATAATCTGGGACGACGTCTGGTCTACCCCTGTACCTTAGCAATTTCCGTCTGCGCGAACCTAGGTCTTGCGCTCCAGACAAACTACGCCACTTTGATGGTTCTACGTGGCTTGCAAAGTTTCGGATGCTCTGCAACAGTGGCCATGGGTTACGGTGTGGTCGCTGATGTAGCGACACCAGCCACGCGAGGAAGTATGTTGGGCCCAGCCATGATTGCTTCAAATCTCGGCCCAAGTATCGGTCCTCTAGTCGGCGGTGTCCTAGCAGCAAGAGCCGGTAGACGGTGGGCGTTCTGGCTACTGGTAATCGTAGGCTCTGTCTTCCTCGCAGTCCTCGCAGTCCTCGTCGTCTTTTTGCCGGAAACCGGGCGCACCGTGGTAGGAAATAGAAGCATCGCAGCACCCAAGTGGAACAGGCCTCTTTGGCGAGCTCAAAAACAGCGGCAAGTGAGATCTCCGGAGGAAGAAAGAATCTGGAAGAAGAGAGACCTCATCCCAAACCCTTTCAAGGCTGTTCTTCTACGTCTTCATCGAGACACGGCTGCGGTTCTTTCCATGAGTGCTGTCTACTATGCTACATGTTATTGCATACAAGCCTCCATACCAGCCTCATTCGCAGACATATACGGCCTTGATGAACTTCAAGTGAGACTGTGTTACTTTTCTATCGGCACAGGGGTCATACTTGGTGGCTATATCAACGGTAAGATGATGGATCTTAACTACCGTGTCACAGCAAACGCGAGCAACATTACTGTCGATAAAGTCTTTGGAGACGATCTCGCTAATTTCGCCACTGAGAAAGTGCGGACCCGTGTATTCTTGATCTTAATTCTCGTATCGTCAGCTATTATCGCGGGGTATGGTTGGATACTGCAGGCGGGACTTGTAAGTCGTCGTTATAACTTTAAATCTTAATCATTTGGGAGATGCTGATATGAGCGAAGCACATTAGTGCACCACTCGTCTTTCTGTTCATACAAGGCTTCCTCTCGACCTGTATATGCCAGGTATCTGAGATTTATCCATTGAGCCTGAGAAGGACGCTAATCAGCTTAGACACACAATACACTGATCGTTGATATCTCGCCAGAGAACACAAGTAGGGCGGCTACGGCTGGTAACATCACTCCCTGCGCGCTATCCGCTGCCGCTGTGGCAGCCATGCAACCGCTTCTCGACTTGATAGGTCGTGGGTGGTTCTTCACTGCGCTGGCGATTTTCTCTGGTGTTTTGGGCGCCGCTTCAACATACATTATCAGGGCAAATACGGGAACGACATAAAGCGAGTGCTGTGTTAGCTGCGAAGTAATTCACATCCGTGCAGCAATGATCCGTTGGCCTTTTATCAATCCAATTCTTATGGTTTAGACTTCGCTTTGCCCTCTATCGCTGCAACATAACATTCGTAGCCATCCGGGTACTTGTCAACTAATCGTTGTATCTCTTTGATAGCCCTGTGGACAAGTTAGTTAGAACCCCTGATATGCGGCCTCCTCCAACGACACCAACATCCAAGGCCAACTTACAGTCCCAACATCGTCTTGTTATCCTTCCAATTACACGAAACCACCAAATCATTCCGTCTGCATCCTCATTAGCCTCACTTCCCACGTCACCGAAATCTGAAATCGTAAACCCACATAGCATAAAGCGCATTCCTATCCCCTACTCCTCTCTCGGCTCACTCGCTCCCCTCAACCCCTCAAAATACCGCTTCAACGTCCGTTCTCCAGACTGATACCGGCTCGCCCTCCACGGCGTAGCCTCAGCCTCGAAATGGCCGTAGAAAGCCCCAGAGTCGTATAGCACGGACTCTCCCGTCTTCACATCGATGCTGACGTTGCCGTGCCAGAGGTCGCCGTGCAGAAGCACGGGCTCGATTTTGTTACCGTGGGTCTCCAGGGGGCGGAGGAGGCGCGGGATGACTTTTGAGATGAGGGTTGTGTCAGGGCGGCGAGCGCGGGAAAGGGGCTGTGGTGGCAGGCGTGGAGGCTGAGGAAGGTGGTTAGGTTGTGTGTGAAGTAGGCCTCCCAGGTTGAGGTCCAGGTGTTTTTGTTCGCGATATTGCCTTGGTATGCTGTTCCCGTCGGTCAGCTTACGAAACGGATCATATATGAGCTGATGTCGCTTGGTAGATGAAAAAGTAGGTATCAAAAAAAAAGTGTGAAGAGAAAGAAACAGACAACGAACTATCAATCCCGAACCCAAACTCCCCCGTCGGCGACGCCTTTCCATGCACCTTTTCCAACACACGCATGAACTTATTCAGAAAAACTTCGTCGTTCACATCTCCCGCGAAACAGCCATAAGCAATCGGCCTCGGTACATTGGCGGGTACAATAGCGTGTAGAGTGACTGTAGACTCATATTCAGACCTCACCATATCTTTCGCGTTGTCATCGCGGTATTCCTTCAAGAAGAAGGATTCTGAAACGCCATGCGCGGCGGAAGCGTCGATTCGCGAGAGGATGGACCAGTGTCTTGTGCCGATGGTGCAGACGCAGATTATATCTCCTGATGGTAGAGCTGTGATGAAGTTGTGAGATTCATTGGGTATGACAGGCAATCTTGAATAAGAGAGAGGAGGGGAGGCAGTCATGTTGGCATCGACGTGTTTTCCCAAATACTTGTTTTCATCCTTGAGAACGGCTTGAGTGAAGTTGGCGTCGATATGTACCATATTGCCAAGATTCTGGCAAGAGTGAATGTGACTCTTGGGTTGTTAGAAAAGCATGTTTTATACGTACATGTAATCATTTGAGTGTATTACCTTCTGTGGTCTGTCCTTCCGCTCCAACGTGCCCTATTACTCGACTTGGAAGCTTGATCATTTTGCATTGCATCATGGTGGGGCTTTTGCTGGGCCACACTGTTGGGTGAGTAAGTGTTTAACCACGTGAGGTGGATGGGGTTACACGAAACCTTTGCCACCAATCATCAAGTTCACGCCATGAGGACAAATCAAAAGATCTTTGGAGAGGAGCAGTTTCCAATGATTTATATCGACTAGTTTAGCGAGGTCATTCCATATAAAAGCGAGCCAGGACAATGTGGCAATCGCCAATTACACAAGTAGCTTACACTCCCCAAATGCGGCGTCTTTCTACCTCATTTAGCCTTTCCACTAGCCTTTTCTCTTATTCTCTCGTCCTTTTCAAACTTTTGTTCAAACATCTTGTAGAATAATCCCAGCCACTCTTTCTCGCGGTCGCTTAGCTGTCGCGCGGGGTTCTTCCAACTGTTGGCCAGGATCTCCTTGACGCGGCGTCGCAGCACCTTCAAAGCAACAGCGGCCCTCCAATCCTTGACAGCAAAACGGAGAACGTTACCTGGTAAACTAATGACTCCTGCGTGCAGCTTGAAGTCTAGATCGGCAGCCACCATCAGAACCATCGGCAGCGGGTAGGCAATCGATGTCGAGTGCGCGTTGTAGAACTTGTTGCTGGACTGCATGATATGGTAGTACGACAGGAAGTTCGCTGTCGATGAGCCCTTGTTGACCGAAGTCGGTGCCAAGCTGACAGTCTGGTTGTTCGAAATGTTGCGCCAACCTTTCCCTTCGCGGATGAGAATCTTGGGATAGAAAGCAGTCGCGATGACCGAGTTGACCATGACGTCATTGTCGGAATGTATGTCGTACTGTGCTGGCACCTCGACAAACACACGGTGCCGCGAAGTACTTCGGTAGCGGTTCATGGCGCGGCGCTCTTCTGGAGTGAGCTGCAAAAATCCCGCCTCAACGAGCGACGAGAGCAGCTGTGCTTTGAGGTCCTCAATATTGCCGAGGTTCTGGGGGCTTAGAAAATTCTTGTGACAAAATTGCATCTCCGAACGTCCAGCAGTGCTGCAGACAGCTCTCCAAGCCTTGTAGGCATTGTACGTGGTCAGAAGGTCCGAATCGCCCTTCTTGAACGCAAGGCGGGCAATGTCCGCTCGTTGCTTCGCTCCAAACGGCGTCAGGAACGGAGATTTGGAAGAAAGGATTGCAGCTATTGTAATAGCAACATCGACACAAGCGAATGTACTTGCAAGCAGGACCAGTTTACCCAAGTGTGCATCTAATGGGAGCTTCGCGATTTGACGGCCAAGTGGCGTGAGCTCTTCGCTCGGTGTAAGCGCATCAACCTCCACAAGGGCGTCAATGGCACGTCGAATATTCCTTGACGAGGGTGGGTCGAGTGCTTGAGCAAGTGTAGCCTCAATATCTCCTAGCTTGCAGATCTTGACGCGCATGACAAGGTCTTGGAGCGATAATCTCAGCATCTCTGGTGTTTGCTGCTCCGCCATGAGATTATCATGGCGGTACTTTGTGAATAAATGGAAGCACAACCCTTCCTGAACACGGCCCGCGCGGCCACGTCGTTGCTTCGCGTTGGCTCTTGAGATAAACGATTGAGTGAGTCGCGATAGCTGCCTTCGCTCATCGAACCTCATTTCTTTGTGTTTGCCAACGTCAATGACACATGTGATATCCGGAATTGTTACTCCAGTTTCCGCAATGTTCGTGGCTAGCACGATCTTACGTATGCCAGGTGGAGGAACTAGGAACGCAGCTTGCTGATCCTCGCTCGAGATCGTGGAGTGTAGAGGATACACATACCAATCGACTTTGAAAGAGGGGTGGCTGGCTAAAATGTCGTTAAGTTGGCGGATCTCGGCAATACCTGGAAGAAAAACGAGAACGGCACTGCTGAAGCGGCTCAATTGTGGGTCGTACGCCACCGTCTCAAGCAGGCGGGCGATCAAATCGTAGTCAATGGCGTATTCATCGTAGTTGGAGAGAACGTTGCGCGTTGCTGGGCTATACCCAGGAAGCTTGCTGGGAATACCGGACTTGTCGCTGGTGATCTCGTCATCTCCGTCGTCATCACTGGTGGCAGTATTCGCGTTCTTATCGGTAGCCCCGGTATAGTGTGTCAACTCAATCGCATCCTCGAGATATCGCGTCTGTACTGGAAAGGTACGACCAGGCACCGTCAAGATCGGCGCGTCGTTGAGATATTTCGAAAACTTCGCAGCGTCTACAGTCGCACTCATGAGTATGACCTTCAGTTCTGGTCGACGTGCCATAAGCGACAAAAGGATGACCAGAAGGAAATCAGTATCGATAGACCTTTCGTGAACCTCGTCGATTATCAGATGAGTGATCTCTTGTAAGCCTCCAGAAGACTCCAGCATGCGCAACACCACACCCACAGTCGCATAAATTAGACGAGTCTGTGAAGAGGTCTTGGACTCAAGTCGAATTGCATAACCAACAAGTGAGCGCATAGTGCCAAGGTCCTTTGGTCCCTCACCCAACTCTTCGCTCACACGCTGCGCAAGCGAAATGGCAGAGATTCGTCTTGGCTCAGTGCAGTAAACTTTGCATGCTTTGCCTTGAGCGAGCTCATGCTCAAGAACAAAAGCTGGGATCTGTGTACTCTTTCCACAACCAGTCTCACCACAAATGATAGTGACCTGGTTCTTATCGATAGTGGAGAGAATAGAGTCTTTGAAACCGAAGACGGGGAGGTTCGATCGGCCAACGAGCATATGTTGATACGAAGGTGTCGAAGCCTTTGCAGCCCAAAGTTCTCTAACTCCATCGTGTTGCCGCACTGGTGTGCTATATCCCGAGTTTGATGCACTAGAGCCTGTTGCGGCTTGATTGCGCATCTTGAAACGATTGGTGAACACGACGCCATCTGACTCTTCATTTTCCACCTGATCCTGGATGATCGAGCGGTAGTGCTTGATGGCTTCACGATCAGCGGCATCAATGCGAGTCCTGCGACGCTCCAAGAACTCCCTGTAAAGCTCTCTCCAGTTTGATGGTAGTCGCAGATACACTTTCTCCTCTTTCGTCGACGCAGCGGATATCGAGAAAAGAGCTGCCACTGAGATGTAGCTCTCGCTTTGATCAGCGGATACCGTGGCGACGTCGATTGCTGCGAACGTGACTTGTCTCCTGTAGGGGGTAGACGTCACTCCAGCGATCTCGGTGTCGTATTCGATGTCGTTGTCTTTCGACCAATTGATGGTAAGGGAGTGTCGACAAGTGTACGTTGTAGGCGAGATCATCTTGTAAGACACGCGAGCACCAGAATCCCTAGAAATTGTTAGTCGATACTCAAAGATATGTGATATACGCTGAGCTTACCTTGACCGAACGGCTTCTTCCAGGACTTTACGGGGAGACATCCCGCTCACCTTGCCAAAGTCACGTATGGCTACGTCAGTGGCACTTGGGCCATTGGATAAAGCTTCTGGTCCCGGGGTTGGGTCGGCGACTGCAGAGAACATCCCCCCAAGCAAGTCCGCGTCCTCTTCGTCTGGGGTAGCACCAAGGGAAGCTGCAGCTGGAGGCGTCTCGGTTGTAGTTGATACTGGAGGATCGGTGCTAGAATCATCTTTCTGTGCTTTTGAAGGATCATCCTGCGCGTCGTTTCGCTGTCTTTTCTCGGCTTGGTTCTGAGCGATCTGATTGCGTATGGCAGGCCATTGTGCTTCAGCCAGATCTTCATCGAAAAGAGCATCCGACGTGATTCGTTGTAGCTGCGAGAGTAGTTTTCGAGCAGCCGGAGATTGGGGAGGAGCAGGGGCAGGTTTCTTTGACTTTGAACCCTTTTGCGGTTTCCGTGTGGTTGTCTCGACGAGCTGGGGGTTGATCTCGTACAGTTTACTTTTTATCTTGAGATAGGCGGGGATGAGCTCATCGAGCTCGAGGTCACTATCAAGATCACTGACATAAGGATCGTTGTATGCGGATTCTACAGTCGCTGAATGATTGGGCTTCCCGAGAGTCGAGCGACCCGGCGTAGATGCACCGTTTGCGGAAGGTTCGGGTGGTGGTGTGGCTGTTTTGGGTTAGCGCAATGCACTCAACTTCAGTACTAGAAATGGGGCACATGACACATTATAAATCATAATGAACATGCGAGTCGAGAAGACGAAAAAAGCGCAACAAATTTGCACATGAACTTACTTGGTCGAGACGCGACAGGGGTATCAAATGCTAGGCGCTTGGGCTGCAACTCTTCGTAGGAAAAAGAGTGATCTTCACATTGATCTAATGCGAGCCATTCCAAAGACTCTTGAAGGCCCCATATACCTGAGGATGCGTCGACGCTGGCAGCGTTCGCGCAGAGCCATTTCAAGACGGGTAGAATGTGATGTTGCGAGAAACCAAGATCACGTAGAGTAAGATCAAGAGTCCACAACTTAGACATGGCATCTTCTTCGGTCAGTGTCTTGAGGAAGGACTGCTGCCCCTGCCTCCTGTTTGAATCATTAGACTCGGCCTGTGCTAGGGATGCGATGCTATCCAAGACTTCACTGGGTAGCCATTCGTGAACAGTCATAGAGTGCGACTGGCTGCGAAGAAGCCTACGGTCTGTCTGGAATCTTGAGACATGGCGATTAGATTCGCGGCGGACCTTGGCGGCATGCTTCTCGACTAATAATTGAAGCTCGTCTTGCTCCAGTTGAGCCTCAAGTTCTTCTGGGGTGGGCGCGACCTCTTCTTTTGGCGTCTCAGCAGGCTGGGTAGGCTTAGATGCAGGCTCGGGAGCGGCAGCACCACTTTCTTTCGTCTGCACTTGGGCGATTACACTGGCCGGGGCCTCAGCAGCAGCCTTTTCGGGCTTGGGCTTGCTGGCGACAGACGTGGTTGCGAAGCCGCGGGCGGGGTTGCCTGCTGGCTTCTTTTTCTTCGCCATGGGAAAAGTTCGGAGTTTGGTTGACTGGTGGTAAGGGAGAGAGCAGGGGTGTGGTTCAAGCGGGCTTCCGTATAGAGTATATGGGGGCTTGATCCCGGGCGAGATCAAGATTGGGCAAGTTCGAGTAACCGGCGGGACGCATCAGGGCGCTCAGTTCCAAGAGAGGCGGGCAGGTCGTGTTCAAAGGGCGCTTCGCCAGTGGGGTGCAGTGATTAAAGGGCGGTCCACATGTCAGCACAGGTGGTGGGCGGATGGGCGCCGATGTCATCGCGCCTAGCAGCAAATAGACGAGAAATCTTGGCGCTATCATTTCGCGATTGTCGCTGCTCGCACCCACCCCGCCAACACCCCGCATTCCGCCTTCTCATGTGGACTGGACGACATGACTGTGAATGGGGATGCTGAATCGCAGGCCATGAGCCGCGACGGGCTGCGGCAGAAGCTCATAACGAGCTCCACCAAGCGCAGAGTCAACGAGCTGTCCGGGCTGCAGCACCAGGTCGTAGACGAATGTGAGTGCTTGGAAGCCCCAATGGACACGCGAACAGCAGAGACTGACTAGACTCGCCCGCTGCAGCGCTGGTGACTGCCGACCTCCACGCGCTTCTAGAAACTATTTTCGAAACATACCCGCTATACGACGACCGTGAATCACGCCGCGCCGTCGAGGGCGTCATCAAGTCGCTGGTGAATGGGCCGCACGGCGAGAAGGTGCTGCCACCCATCGTCAGGTTCCTCCAGCAAGAGTGCGCCAAGAAGGGGATAGCGCACGCCAACGCGTTTGTGCTGAACGATTGGTGTTCGGTGCTGCTGCTGCAATTCGCAAAGTCGCCAGAGCGGTGGGCAAAACACGGGCTGCATATCGCCCTCGCGAATGCGCGCGTACTAGAGACGTGTGTGGGCGCAGGCAGCGACCGGCGAGCAGGTCGCATCGCGGACTCTGCCCTCGTCTCAGCGCGCCGGGCCCTGCGCGCCATCTTCCGCTCCGACGCAATCGGCCAGGACGCTCTTTCCAAGTTGGTCACCACACTCACCGCGAAGGCCGCAGCCCCTACAGCTGGAAATGCCGTCTTCCTCGGCGTCATCGCTGGCGTTTCCTCCCGTCTCTCGACCGTCAAGCCGCTGGTTGAAAGTCACAAACAAGACTACTACACCTACTACACAAGGGAGATTGTCGGCTCGAGAAGCCAGCTCCCAGACCACATCTCCAATGCTTTGCACGACTTCTTTGAGAGCTTCCCTACCCTGGAAGAGCTGCGCAAGGATGTCTTCCAGCCCATTGAGAAGGCTCTCCTGAGAGCACCCGAGATCGTGCTCAATGACATTGTCTCGCCCATGATCCTCGCTTTGCCAGGGTCCATGGACCTCTCAGACATCCTCCTGGGCAACATGCTGAAGCCCTTGCTGTCCAACGTGAAGTCTACCAATCCCGTAATCCGGGCCGGTGCCCTTCGAACCTTCAAGTCGCTGGCCTCACGGTCAAAAGACGATGACAAGATCGACAAGGTCGCCGATGAAGTGCTCAACCCTCTCAAGCAAGGCAAGGTATCCGGTGCCGACCAGAAAGTCTTGCATGCTCAAATGCTCGCAGTGCTACCTGTATCAGCCGCGCTATCGAGGAAGATTCCCGTGGGTATTGCCCCAGTCGCATTGAAGGAGCCAAGTGAGCCAGCTGTCCTGGCTGAAGTGTCGGCTATGACTGCACATCTCAACTTCGGCCTAGCCAACGGTGTAGCGCTTGACAAGACTGTGTCAGACGCCTTCATCAAAGGCATGGCAGACAAGCGCGTACCTGTCAAGCGGCTCTGGGCGATCCGGGCAGCAGACATCTGGTGGAATCTGTCCGAAGAGCAACAGGCTCAAGCAGACGTGCTGGCCTTTTGTCAGACTACCCTCCCGAAGCTTGTTGAGCTATGGCAAGATGTCAACACCAACCCACTCCCAGCAACTCAAAGTGGACTGGTCACTGGAGGGCACTACGTTACCGCGCTTCTCATTGATAGGGTACAGAACATGAAGGATGAGAAGCTGGGTTCAATCTTCAAGAAATCCGATATTATATCGCAATCAATCGCCACACAGCCAAAGCCGTCCTTCATTCTGAACCCGAAAGTGTATTCGAAGTTGTCTACTGAAGAGGATGTATCTATTGCACTACGTGCATTGAACGCCATCGCGCCAATCGTCACCCAGTCCTCCTCTAATGACGTCCCGGATGCATGGGCACAGGCGTACATCTTCCTCATCGTCGCCCAAGGCATTTCTGCTAAAGCCAAGTCGGCTGCCAAACACGCACTGACCCAAGCATACCTCCAGACTTCCCCAGAAAACATCAGCAGCATCATCACAGAAGGACTGTGGTCATGGTACAGATCCAGCGAACTGGGAGATAAAGAGAGTGCTGCTTTCGCTTCGAAAACGGGCTCTAGTGAGCTTGGTTCCGTGGTTGGTTGCATATGCCTCCCTTCGGATACACTGAAGAAGCCCGATACAAGTGTGGAGCCTACCAGTCTGCACAAGCAGGCTATCAGCCTTGTTGTTCTTGCACGCAAAGAGATCATTCCGCGAATGTCTTGGATTGATATGTGCCTGCGCATGGGGGTAGACCCCGGTGAGGTAGTGCGGAATAACCTGGATGACTTTATGCGCACGATCAAAGACGCTACTGAGGTAAGCCGATGATTGAACTCTTTGGAAGAAATCATTGCTGATGAAGACTAAAGAACAAATACAATGAGAGGTTCCCTGCGATTGACCTTGCAGCTTACAGCGCCTACACCGACCTTGCTTTCGTTGCTCCAGATGCTGCCTTACCCGCGGTAGTGAAGCAATTTAGCCAAGATCTAGATCCCAAGCAACTCGAGACTGTCGGCCCAACGGAAGCTGCGATATTCCGTACACCTGAAGGTACTGCTTACGTCGACGTGCTGTCCAAGAAGGCCCCAGTTGTCATAGACAAGAACACTAAAGACTATGACACCTTGAAGTGGGAGGAGGAACTACGAGCACAACTTGCGCAAAAGAAGGGACAGACCAAGAAACTCACGTCAGAAGAGCAGGCCAAGGTCAACGCTCAGTTGTCAAAAGAATCGGCTATCAGGAAAGAAGTTGCTGCTACTGAACAGAGGATGAGGCGGGGAGTAGGCATCATCCGAAGTCTTGCAACCGGTCCTCCTACTGAGGCAGAGCAATGGATGGGACCAGCCGTGGATCTGCTGATCCAAGCTGTACGCGCTGGCGCTGGGCTTCTTCTAGGGGATGCCCCAGCCACTGCCTTGATCGCATGTTCCGAAAGGGTATCCAACCGTCTGGGTGTACTGAGGCCGTTCGTGGGTGTAGCGGTGCTTCGCACCATTGGCTCCATACAGCTTGCGAAGGAATACGAAGACGAAGATCTGGGTGGTAAGTCGACGTTCTCTTCTGCGTGAATGCGCTAATAATGCTAGATTTGGTCACGCGTGTTCTGTACCGACTTCGCTTCTTGAGCGAACAGAGGCCACTCGATGCTGTGTCTCTTGCATACTGCTTCCCTCTCATATTCCTCGTGCTGGAAAAGGGCGGTATAGGCAAACCGTCGCCCGAGGAAGCGGACGAGCAACTCATCCTAGCTATCGAAATCCTATCCTTCCACACAAACTCCTGTAAGTATCTGATTCTGCATCTCACAAAGCCCGCAGCTAAAACCTAGTTAGGTACCGACACCCGTCTCCCACGTAAGGATCTTCTAGAGATGCTGGTTTGGTCCATGCAGCGATACCAGCAACATTACAAGATGATCAAGGATTGCATAACCGATCTCGCTAGCGGTCTTGCGCCAAACATCACCAACGACGAGTTGGGCGCACTGTTCCGCGGCACAATCGTTCCAGAAACTAGTGTTCGAACAGCGACTCTACAAGCCATCGATGCCGAGCTCGATATGAACGACATGACCTTCAGCGAAGAAATCTTCATTGCTTGTCACGATGATGTCCCCGAAAATGTAGAGCTTGCACGAACCATCTGGGAGGAAAACGATCTTGTACTCAAGCCGGAAGCAGGCGTACAAATGCTACCGTACCTTGACTCGCTCGACAAACAACTTAGGCGCGCGACTGCTCGATCCATCGGCGAGATCATCACAAAGTTTCCCGAGACGTTCGGGGACCTCTTGACTAGGCTTCGCGAATCATACGCCGAGAAAGCCAAGCCACGAGTACCAGAACGCGATGAGTACGGTATGCCACGGAAGGTCGATTTGCGAGATCCATGGGAGAGCAGAGATGGTATCGCACTTACCTTCAAGGAAATGACTCCAGGTTTCAAGCCCGACGATCTCCCGGAGTTTTTGAACTTTCTCATCTACGAAGGCCCTCTTGGAGATCGCAGCCCCGCAGTCCGAGATGAATTGATCGAAGCAGCAACTTCAGTAATCACAGTGAAAGCGCAAACTATGGTCGAGCCGTTGATGGAGCTTTTTGAGAACGCACTCGAGGCGCCCGATCGCAAATCTGAGATGTACGATCAAGTCAACGAAGCAGTCGTCATTCTCTACGGTGCGCTAGGTCGCCACTTGCCTGCAGGTGACGAGCGAGTCCCCAAGGTCG
Organism: Stemphylium vesicarium; assembly: GCA_004380135.1. Lineage (NCBI taxonomy): Eukaryota > Fungi > Ascomycota > Dothideomycetes > Pleosporales > Pleosporaceae > Stemphylium > Stemphylium vesicarium. The sequence goes on along the minus strand of QXCR01000135.1, from coordinate 58,028 downwards.
TTCAAAGGCTGCTGGCTACCCTCAGCACACCTTCAGAGACAGTGCAATATGCTGTCGCGCAGTGTCTTCCACCTTTGATCCGCACATCAGAACAAGAACTCTCAACATATCTCAACCAGATGATGGAACAGCTACTGCAGTCGAAGAAGTACGCATCCCGCCGCGGAGCCGCTTACGGACTTGCAGGTATTGTCCGAGGAAAGGGCTTAGGCGTGCTCAAGGAACATCGCATCATGTCTACGCTCAAGGGTGCTAGTGAGAACAAGAAAGATCCTAACCAAAGACAAGGAGTATACTTGGCGTACGAACTCCTCTCTTTGATTATGGGTCGCTTGTTCGAACCATACGTCATCCAGCTGGTCCCCCAATTGCTCGTTGGCTTTGGTGACACCAGCGCAGATGTTCGAGAAGCTTGTCTCGACGCAGCGAAAACTTGCTTTTCCACACTCAGCTCTTTTGGTGTGAAGCAGGTGTTGCCGATACTCCTAGAGGGTCTCGACGAAGACCAATGGCGCAGTAAGAAGGGTGCTTGCGACTCCTTGGGTGCAATGGCGTACTTGGATCCGAATCAGTTGGCGCTAAGCTTGCCCGATATCATACCACCTCTCACTGTCGTTCTAACAGACAGTCACAAGGAAGTGCGAGCCTCGGCAAACCGAAGTTTACAACGCTTTGGTGAAGTCATCAGCAACCCCGAAATCAAGAGCGTCGTCAACATCATCCTCAAGGCTCTCAGCGATCCCACGAAATACACGGACGATGCACTTGACTCTCTTATCAAGATTCAATTCGCCCATTTCCTTGATGCACCATCACTCGCCCTCGTCGTGCGCATTCTGGAGCGTGGACTGGGAGACCGATCTGGAACCAAGCGGAAGTCTTCTCAGATTATTGGAAGCTTGGCCTATCTTTCGGAACGCAAAGATCTCACATCTCATCTACCAATTCTGGTCGCTGGTCTACGCGTCGCAATTGTAGATCCCGTGCCAGCCACGCGCGCTACAGCATCCAAAGCACTCGGTTCTCTGGTGGAAAAGCTCGGAGAAGATGCTTTGCCCGATCTCATACCGAGCTTGATGGCTACACTCAAGTCCGATACGGGTGCTGGAGATCGACTCGGTTCTGCGCAAGCTCTTTCGGAAGTTCTTGCAGGTCTCGGAACTGGACGTCTAGAGGAAACGCTTCCAAGTATCCTGCAGAATGTGGCCAGCAGCAGGGCTTCAGTGCGAGAAGGCTTCATGTCGCTCTTCATCTTCTTGCCAGTCTGTTTTGGAAACAGCTTTGCCAATTATCTCAGCAAGATCATTCCGCCTATTCTCGGTGGTCTCGCGGACGACGTCGAATCCATCCGAGAAACTGCACTACGTGCTGGTCGTCTCCTGGTCAAAAACTTTGCTACCAAGGCTATCGATCTTTTGCTACCCGAGCTGGAGAGGGGTCTCGCGGATGACAGCTACCGCATTCGTCTCAGTTCCGTGGAACTTGTTGGAGACTTGCTCTTCAACCTTACCGGCATCAGCGGCAAGGTGGAAGAAGAAGAAGTCGAAGAGGGTGCGAAGGAGGCGGGCCAGTCTTTGCTCGAAGTCCTCGGAGAGGAAAAGCGGAACAAGGTCCTGTCTGCGTTGTACATCTGCAGGTGCGATACGTCTGGCCTGGTACGCACAGCATCGGTCAATGTTTGGAAGGCGTTGGTCGCCAGCCCTCGCACTTTGCGCGAGCTTATCCCCACGCTCACCCAGCTCATCATCCGTCGCCTGGCCAGCTCAAACATGGAGCAGAAGGTTATTGCCAGCAACGCACTGGGAGAGCTCATTCGAAAGGCTGGCGACGGTGTGTTGGCGACTCTCTTGCCTACTTTGGAAGAAGGTTTGCACACTACCGATACCGATGCCAAGCAGGGTATTTGCATCGCTCTCCGTGAGCTCATCGCCGCTGCTTCTCCAGAGCAACTTGAAGACTACGAGAAGACTCTTATTCAAGTCGTTCGAACGGCTCTTGTGGACCACAATGCCGATGTGCGAGAAGCCGCTGCAGATGCCTTTGATGCCCTGCAACAGATCTTTGGCAAGAAAGCTGTGGACCAAGTCTTGCCTTACCTGCTCAACCTTTTGCGTTCGGAAGACGATGCGCAGAATGCACTATCCGCACTTCTCACCCTTCTTACCGATCAAGCAAGGTCCAACATCATTCTACCAAACCTGCTGCCAACGCTCCTCACTTCGCCCATGTCTGCCTTCAATGCTCGTGCCATTGCGTCGCTGGCTGAAGTCGCAAGCTCGGCTATGTCTAGGAGATTGCCAAACATTCTCAACACCATCATGGACAATGTAATTGCTTCCAAGGATGAAGACCTCAAGTCCGAACTGGAAGCATCGTTTGACAAGGTGCTTTTGTCTGTAGATGAGTTCGACGGACTCAACACCGCCATGAGCGTCATGCTTGCCTTGTCGAAGCACGATGACGAAAAGCGACGTGCACGCGCCGACATGCATCTTGCCAAGTTCTTTGCGGAAGCGGATGTCGACTTTTCGAGGTACTACCCTGACCTCATTCGTGCGCTCCTTATTTCTTTCGCCGACAGCGATCCCGAGGTCGTCAAGGCAGCATGGACAGCCCTCAGCACCCTTACTTCGAAGCGGTTACGGAAAGAAGAGATGGAATCACTGGTAGTTTCCACCCGCCAGACGCTGAATCAAGTTGGCGTTGCAGGCGCAGATCTTCCAGGTTTCTCACTGCCCAAGGGTATCAACGCCATCTTGCCCATCTTCCTGCAGGGTCTGATGAACGGCTCGGTGGACCAGCGAACGCAGGCTGCTTTGGCTATCTCCGATGTCATTGACCGGACAAGCGCAAAAGCACTCCAGCCTTTCGTTACTCAAATCACTGGACCGCTTATTCGTGTGGTCACAGAGCGCTCTGTTGATGTCAAGGCAGCCATCCTGCTCACACTCAACAACCTGCTGGAAAAGATCCCCACCTTCCTCAAGCCTTTCTTGCCCCAGCTGCAACGAACTTTTGCCAAGTCACTTGCCGATACATCCTCTGACGTCCTACGAGCGCGAGCAGCCAAGGCTCTGGGTACATTGATCAAGCTCACACCTAGGGTCGACCCTCTGATCGCTGAATTGGTGACTGGATCCAAGACGAGTGACGAGGCTGTCAGGACGGCCATGCTGAAAGCCCTATTCGAAGTGGTGAGCAAAGCAGGCAAGAACATGAGCGAAGCGAGCAGAAACGCCATCCTCAGTCTCATTGACACCGAAACGGACGATTCCAATGGTGAGTGGGATCTGCAAGAGAAGTATGAAGCCAATGCTAACGTTTAACAGATGCAATGGCGATTACGAATGCGCGACTGTTGGGGGCTCTCATCAGTTGCCTGCCCGAGGACATTGCGTCTAGCCTGCTCAAAGCCCGCGTACTTACGACACACTTCAACAAGGCGTCTGTGCTGGCTCTGAATGCCATCCTGCTCGACGCACCCGAGGCCTTGACAGAATCATTCGCTGATGAGACTGTCTCGATCATCTGCCAGGGTGTAGCGCACTCACAACCATTCGTCTCGGACAACTCGATCCTCGCGGCTGGAAAGTATTTGCTTTCTGATAAGAACAACAAGAGTTTCGATCACACCAAGCCCATTTTCGAAGCTCTCGCGCCCGTAGTTGAACCGGGTCACCCTGTCGACACCAGGCGGCTGGCATTGGTGGTGCTTCGAACCGTTTCTCGCGAGCACAACGATCTTGTCCGTCCACATATTCCTCTGCTCGTACCGGTGGTATTCGCATCCGTGCGTGACCCAGTGATCCCAGTCAAGCTGTCTGCGGAAGCGGCGTTCCTTAGCATATTCTCGGTGGTGGATGAAGAAAGCGCCGTATTCGACAAGTACATGACGGGACCAGGAAAGAGCCTGTCTCCTGGCCAACAGCGTAGCATGGGAGACTACTTCAAGCGCGTGGCTATGAGGCTAGCAGGCCAGGCAAGAGAACGGAAGGAAGCCGAGGGTGGTGCAGGTGGCCTAGGTTTGTCTAGTGACGAGATGGAGGACGAGCGTGAGATTTGGAGCGTTGGAAAGGTTGAGCTGGGAGATGTATTTGGGGACAACTCGTGATGGAAGGGTGTACACGGTTCAAAAAAGCGACTGGACGGGATTGATTGAGCATAAGCATTGGGAATGGAGCGTTTATGAGAGCATTTGACGATTAGTTTTCAAAGTATAGCGAATAAAACCAGTATGTAAATATTCCAGGCTGAAGTATGGAGTGGTGCGATGTCCAGGAGCTGGACAGCTCTTGGGAGGACTTGTTAGACTGTTGTGCAGCGTCAACTCCGCAGGACCCCCGAGCTCTGACCTCACTCTCTCCACGACGTGGTCCCGTTCCATCAGCCTGCACCCCGCACGACGCTCCAATTATCTTTCCGTCATCGAGGGTCATTAGCAGCTGTTCCTGCGACTCGGAACAGCCGTCTATACAAGTGCATAGTCGTGCCAGTCGCCGTGCGGCGCACGTCGACGTCTCTCTCCGCCGTCGGCACGCGCATCAGTCCCGCTGCGCGCCCAACTCGCAACGCGCACATCGCAACGCATTGAGCGCCACCAAGGCGCGTCACGACAGCCATCATGGCGGGAACCATGCGGCCAAATGAAATGGACGTGTCGACGACGCCGACCCTCTCCTCGGGCACGCTGCCCAACCTGGCCTCCCTGCAGACGGACCTCAGCAAGAAAGCCAGCGCACCTCGGAGCCCCCGCATAGACGTCGAGCCCTTGTATGCGGCAGTGAAGGGCTCCATAAGCGACGCCGACTGGACAATCTACAAAAAAACGCTCTCCTTCTTCCTGCTTGGCAACCTCAACCAGGAAGAGCTCTCGCACAAGCTGTCCAAGATCCTCACCACACCCGCCCTTGAACACGCACACAATGCCCTCTTCACAGCCATCTACGCGAACATATGGCGCGATCCGCCAGAAGCTGGTATCGCAAGCTGGGTCAGTAGCAGTGATAAGCCGACAAGCGGGACGGTCAAGGGGACAGGGGATGAGAGCGAGAAGAGGCTGAAGCACGAGGTCATGCAGCTGAGCCGCAGAGAGAGGAAAAGGCTCAAGGGCATACCAGCGGGAGAGAGTCCGCTGAGTACGGGGCTGGAAGGATTGGGTGCTGGTGCGGCTGGGCCGGTGCAGGAGTACGTGGATGCGAGACGGGCGAAGCAGCTGGACGTTGGGCCGAGCAGTAATCAGGGCGGTGGATTTGGAAAGACGAGTACGTATCCATCTCATCCCATAATGGGTATCCAAATGCATTACCTGCGCATACTAACGCTGTCTAGACTGGGAACTCGAGATTCGCAAGCGCTATACCTCAGCCCTCTACGTCGAGACGCACGAGTTCCCCACAGCCATGACGATAGGATACCGACTCCTCCCTATATGTTACGAGTTTGGTCTACCGCAAGGGCACACGCCCGACTGTCCAGACTACCTCAACATTGCTACCGAAACATACATAAAAGAAGCTCTTGCCAATCTACTAGGCAAGGTCAGCAGCAACGGACCGGGCTACGTCCGAACGGGCGAGTTCAAGAAGAAGCTAGCACGAGAGGAGCGACTAGTAGAAAGAGGCGAGTTGGTCAGAGGGATTGCTGGCGAACTCCCCGTCGAGGCTGAAGAGCGGCGGAAGAGGAGACTGCTCTGCATGGAAGATCTGCGTCTCGCACTCGAGGTTGGAGATTCCTACCTCGCACAAACACCGCTCATTGCAGGATCGATAATGAACTCGAGATTCCTGGACACGGAGGGTATCGAGGAGGTTTACGACGACTCGGCGAAACCGCTTGCGAATGGCACATACACCAACGGTATCAATGGCGCCATCAATGGGACAAAGCATCAGCTCAATGGCGAGACGTGGACCATTGATCTTGGCGACCCCATGCAGATCGACGACGAGGTGGGCATGCACTGGCAAGGAGGCAGCGTGCAAGACATGCAAGAGATGGACGATGCGCTCGGTGATATTTTAGATCTAGGTGATCTTTAGAGAGGGTTGAAAAGAGGCGTCTTGAAGACTGCATTTGGACGGCGCAGAGGGATTTGCATTTTCGGTGTCTGGGTGTTGAAATGGGATGATACCCTGTCTTTTTCCTTGTCAAGGTTTGCATCGTACACACCTCACGCAGCATAATTTACCACATCGGAGCGTTCTAGTTTATGCGAATGGTCGAACAAAGCACCATAGCTCACACGAGCAAGGAACGGGCGCTGTATGCGTGCAAAAAACTGTGATTTCATTGCATGATGGCTCGACAATCCCATACAAGTACCCTCTCGTCCCACCCAGTGCTCGCGCACCAGCCTTCAGCGCCGAACAAACACCAGTCTACGCCTGTGACAAATTCGGTGTGTCGGCCCATGCGACCCATTTCCCTGCCTCCGCCAAAGACCATGGGGTCTTCCAGCATGTTCTCCTGCTTCACACTGCCTACGCCCATTGCACTGCCGTCGGTCCACACCCGACACGTCATGTCGTAGCTCGCACTGAGCAGAATGTCCGAGAGATGGGGACTCCAGTTGATTCTCCGCACCGCATACTCGTGTCCCGGCAACACAGCAATGGGGCCTTGCTGCGGCATCCTGATATCGAAGGTGCGTATGACGCGATCCACGCCCGCGGTAGCAACAATCGTATCGCGGTATTTATTCCAGTCATGCGTAAGTGCCTCGGCGGGAGCAAGGCCAACAGGCGCGGCAGTGCCCATGCGTGCCTTGGGAGGCTGGTGAATCGGCACGCTCATGGTCAAGTGATTACTCGCGCTCGCTGGCGTCCGCAGGTCGAACACGCGCAAGTGGCTATCCGAGCTCACGCTGCTCAGCACGCTGGGACTATGTGGGCTGAAGCTCGCCGAGTACGTGCACGAATGCGTCGGCAGCGTCATGATGCTCGCGTTGGCATTCGGGTTCCAGATCTTGATTGTGCCGTCCCATGACGAAGAGAGGAACGTGTCTTTGGCCACGAGGTTCCAGTGCACGGCGAAGACTTCGCGCGCGTGCTCTTGCCACGACGCGATGGGGTATGTCGGCACGTTGATGTCGAAGAGTTTCACTGACCCGTCGCCGCCGGCGGTGAGGAGCTGGTTCTCGTGCGATTCAGACCATGTGCTGTCGAAGAGGGAGTCTTGTGTGTCGAACCTGCGGGGGGAGAGGTGGGATATATTAGCATGTGAAAGGTAGGTAGCATCACGCCATCTGTATACCAGTGTGAAGAGGGGGTGCAGGCTGTCTAATTACCATTTCTCAGCAACAATTCCGTTCGCTGTGAGACCGAGGATGTATAGTCGCCCGTTTCCCACGAGTCCGAAGTTTGCAGACGTTGCGACTGCGATGCGCGAATCGAAAAATGGGCTGTACTTGACCGAGTAGCCGTTGAAGCCCTGGGTCCGGAATTCAAGCATCGCGGCGGTTCAACAGGGCAAAGAAACAAAGAAAAAATGGGAGATTATGGCACGTAGATTTGATGCGGGATATAGCGCATCATTGCGCGTGGAGAAGTTGTGAAGCTGTGGTCGTGCTGTAGCATGGCTCGCCGGTGATGACGATGCGTGGGTTGGCCGAGGCGCCTTGTACTACCGCGGGGCTGTATCGGGCACGCTTCGCTGTCGGGAGGCTGGACTTGTTCCCGTGACAGCGCGTTTGTTTTAGCACCTGTCGCCACTGCACCACCAAAACTTGTATTCCGCAAGTGCACACTTCCGTCATGCTTGCAATATCAATTTCAAAAGACCAGCATGGACGCATTTGTGTCGCGCAAAAGGAAGCGGGATGAGCAGTCATTGAAGCCCTCAGTGGCGACCACAAACGTGCAGCAGCCTCCGTCGACCGTGGAGCAAGAGGAGGAATCTACAGATTTCAAACTTGCTCTGCTGGCGTCTTTGCATGCTCATGTCGACGACGCCGTCTTGCTGGAGGCTCTACTCGCGGCTGATGGATCAGTGGAGCGAGCTTCAGAAAGCCTCACACAACCTCCAAACCCATCTCCAAGAAAGCCTTCCGCGCAAACTACTGTCGGATACCAATCATCTTTGACCTCCTATCGCATTGGCTCGGTGAGCGGTGCACCGGTCAAAAAGCCTATAGTCAAAAAAGGCAAGACGCTGTTTCTATACAGCCCAGACGACATCGAAACTCATACACCGTGTTCAATCATCCATAACTTCCTTCCAGCCAAACAAGCAGATACGTTGCTGTCCCAGCTACTAGAGGATGTTCCAACGTTCCGGAAGAACGAGTTCAAACTGTTCGACAGAGTCGTCTTGAGTCCACATACATATTCATTCTATGTCAACAGTCTTGAGGAGGCGGAGAAGCAGAAGACGGAATACATATATGATGGTCGGCAGATAGAGGTATGCCAATGGTAGCAACCAATAGCTCAACATGCTGATGTCCCCAGGGCGTTCGACAGAGTCTACCCGAGATGCTCAATGCGTGTCCGCAAATCGAGGAGGCGGTCAATAGCGAGATCCAACGCAGAATTCGTGATTTCTACCCAGAGGGCAAGAAGTTGGAGTATCAGTCGCCTCATCCATGGAAAGCCAACACAGCTTTCGTGAACTGCTACGATGGACCGCAAGAAAGTGTCGGCTATCACGCCGATCAGCTCACCTATCTGGGGCCCCGAGCAGTCATCGGTAGTCTAAGTCTAGGGGTAGCACGTGAGTTTCGTGTGCGCAAGATTATCGCAGAGGATGATGAGTATCGGAAAGACGACGGCTCTCTTGCAGATGCGCAGGGACAAATCAGTATCCATTTACCACACAACTCGCTCTTGGTAATGCACGCCGAGATGCAGGAGGAATGGAAACACTCCATCGCGCCAGCTCAAGCCATCGATCCACATCCTATTGCCAGAAACAAGCGACTCAACATCACGTATCGTTTCTACAAGGATAGCCTGCATCCAAAGTACACGCCCAAGTGTCGATGTGGAGTGCCGACTGTGCTGCGGTGCGCAACGAGGAAGAAGCAGTCGAGGGGAAGGTACATGTGGATGTGTCATGCGGGATACGTGCCTGGCCAGAAAGGATGTAGCTTCTTCCAGTGGGCGGAGTTTGACGATGACGGGGAGCCACCATGGCCTTTGAAAGCTAAGAAATAGCGACGGCTTGGACGGGGAGGAGCTGATGCGGAATGCGATCATTTGCTTTGTAGCGACTGCGCTACATCGAGCATACTATCCGTGGTATCTATCGTACCAACACTCTATCATCATCCATCACCACTAGCACGCAACCGCAATCCACTCTGCACATTCCATCGCTCAAACCTACCACTCCAACGGCTGCATCCGCCATGCCACCCATTTATTTCTACCCAACTGCCCTCCCGGAACCGCTCCTCGTCCAAATGAGACAATACGTACCTAGCCCCTCTGTCCCACCCTACAACGACCTCTCCGACGGCTTTCTCGAAGGCATCATACTGAGCTTTCTGCTCTGGCTGGCCTTTTCCCTTGTTTATCTGACCATCAGACTTTGTGTCTAGATGACGCAAGCGGCAATGGATGCTATCGATACCATGTACGCCAGCCCTTGGACACGCGCTCGCTTGACATACACGAGTGAAAATAGTGAAGAAGCAGTAACGAGCATTCTGATGGCGAAGCTGGGAACTGGGGTACGCGGTGCTGTCCGCAGCGAACGAAGAGACACAGAAGGACAGGATGCAATGCACTAAGATTACGAATTCGTTGAGCGCGTTTGAAGGAGTCTTTGCGATGGAAGCAGGAGAAAAGCGACTGGTGGCCAGGTCGTCGGCCCGGCACGCAAGCGGAAGTTTGCCCGCTTCACTCTGGCATATCAAGCCCATCGCTAAATCGCCAACTCACGCGTCCGGCGCTTTCTTCACATACTCATCGAGCCAATAAACGGCCTGGAAGAACGCCTGCTCCTTTGCAAATTTCGCCTTTTTATGCGACAAATCTCCCTTGGTTGCGAAACCATGCTCGACATCAGAGTAGAGAAACATTTGATACGGCACTGTATGTTCTTTGAGAATGTCTTCCGTCTCGCGTCGCTTTTCAGCAGGGAAGATGGAGTCTGTTTCTGTTTTTGGATCGTTAGCGCTGTTTTGAAGTTTGCAATGCATTCTCCTTTTCAGTTGATCGTATCATGCAGTATTGGGCCTGTTTAACATACCAGCTGCCGCAACGCTCAATGGACCCCGAATATTCCTCACTTCCTCCTCATCAACGAAACTCGGATGTGCCGTGAACCCCGCATCTAATGCCCCCTCCTTCAGCCACCTACACACAAACTTGCCTCCAAAACAGTAACCTACACCACCTAGACGTTTGACACCAAGTTCGCCTCGAAGGTGCTTGATGACTTGAGCGTAAATCGGATCGACCGTGTCTGTTTGCGGCATTTTTGTGGCAATGTACTCTTGCAGATTGAAGGCTGGGGGCGCTGGGAAAGGCACTTGGGCACCGTTGAAAACGTCAGGGATAACAGTGAAGTAACCGTTTGCCTAGTTGAGGTGTTAATATCGGTGAAATGCATGGTTCAAGAAGTTGTTCACGGCGTACAGCGAATTGGTCCGCAATCAACTGAGTGTTGGGAAAGTCCATGCCGAGCACGTCAGTCATGATGAGAATGGCATTCTGGGTGTTGCCGTTCTCGGGATAGGCAAAGTATGTGCGGACTGTTGATAATCAGTATGCTGCAAAAGGCGTGGCTAGATGGAGTTGAAATATACTATTGCCGATTGGCTTAATTTCTCCCTTTGGCGTGCCTTCGTGTCTGACTCCGACGATACAGCAGCGGCCCATGGGATTCGATGCCATTGCGGACGATATTGAAGATAGCGGAAGTGGAGTGAATGTGAATGCAACTGGAAGTCTACTTGATTGCTTGGGATCTGCGGCAGCTGCGCAGGCTAGAGGAGTTGTATTCTCTCCTGAACTATGTTTTCATCGTCTTGGGTCCCGGAGATAAAACCAGGCCGCGATCCTCGTCATCGTCTGCGCGCCCCACGGTGGGGTATGTAGCGACATGCGACAGGGGTCTCGGATTCTAGGAAGTTGCGCTAGTAGTTATTTCCTTCCTAGGTATTCGAGGAAATCAGGTGTTGTCTACTGTTCGCCGCCTTGTTCTTTGTTTTTCGACCATGGCAATCACTGAGATAACATGTGCGCATGCATTCTGACTTGAAATTTGCTACATTTATCGTCTGTGCTTACAGTCGTGACTCACGAGTACTGTGAAGGTAAGTGAGATGTGAGAAGTAATGTGGATTGGATTAAATGGCGTAACATTCATCTTTGTAAGATTTCCAGATGTGTCCCGTATGCTTAAAGAAAAACTCCGGCCCATGCCACCCCGGCTTTTCGTAGCTTCCATGTCTTGAGTCCCTCGTCGATATTATTGAGAGGCGTTTAATGCCTTACCCGGCTGACACTCCTTCTCGTAACCCGCTCGTCCACGTAGCTACCGCGCGGGTCCACGTAGCTTGTCCTTGGCGTCCGGTGTTCAACATCACTAACGCGGCGCCTGGACACGCTTCTTGCGCGAGTGGTACTACGTCGTGGCTCCTCGAAGTACTCAATTGCTCGAGGCTGCGATCGTCTAAGACAAGGGTCAGCGTTCGGAGACGCATTTCTGTTGTTGCCTTGAAATTAGATGTACCTGTACTCGACGTAACGACCGTCATCGCTGTAGCTCTCTGTACGACGCCATTCCCGCGGCAAGCGCATGACACCGGCCGGTGAATGAGACGTGTAGTTTCCTCTTCGAGGTGGCGGTTCGACGACGCCACGACCACGGGTTTCGTAGGTCTTCATGATGCACATGGTGATGGATGCTTAGATGGCCCTTCGCCGTGTCTGGCGATGTTGTTGGGGATGACTGCTAGCTACTGGCTGCCGGATTGCCGGGATGACGACGTTGTACAACGAACGATGACGCGACTGCAGGGCTGTAGAAGCGAGTGACAGGATCAAGAAGAATTGAGTGAGATTCACAGAATGGAAAAAGTTGCGATAGCAGTGCCTATGTATAGAGTGGTAAACTGACTTGGTCTCCAGTGCTTTACTGGATGCGGCAATGACGTGCGCCAAGATGTACCGGGGTATTCCAAGGTTGTTCCTCCGGCCCCTGGTGTACCAGCCTCTCAATTTCAGACCACGACGACGGCGACGGCGGCGGCGACAAGAGGGGCCGGTGGGGTGTCTCGAATTACATGGCTTGTAGAATAATGTTTCGGCAAGGTGAGCTGGATTTGCCTGGGATCAACCATGACTCCTGCTGCGGCTTTACCTGATGCCCCGGGACAATGTTGGCCTGACGTCTAGCTCTCAAAGCGTGCGAGGATTCCAAGATTGTGAGATTGTTGACCCATTCTATGCATGGTGTTTTCTCTGCGGGAGCGATAGAGACAGCCACCCCCACCTGCCCCGCTGCCCGTGGCTCGTCGACGCTTGAGACGTAGGCACGTAGGCGGTGACGAAGCAGAGGCCACCGCTGCGAAAGCGACCAGGCACCGGCACAGGTACAGGCACACATTGAGCCCCTCTCAACCTCGCTCAAGCTCCCCTTCTCTCCAGCATACACGCACAATGTCCCTCATTTCCGGTACGTTCTCCGAACAGCGTCAATGGCGCCGCAGCTAAGCCAGAGACAGATGCCATCTGGGCTGCGTCCCCAACAACGACTCGAGGCCAAGCCACGCCTCTTTCGTCGGACCCCAAGGGCGAGCGTATAGCGTATACGGTAATCTTTTGCCCGTACACGCAGTCTGCAATTCGTGCTTGGGCTAATTGAGTGCCGATAGTCGGGCAAATCCGTCTTCCTCCGCTCCATCGACGAGCCCGCCGTCAGTAAACAATACACGCAACACACGACGCAGACAACTGTCGCGCGCTTCTCGCCCTCGGGCTTCTACGTGGCTAGCGGAGATGTCTCGGGTATGGTGAGAGTGTGGGACTGTGCCGGCGAGGGTGCTACAAAGGGTGGGTGAATGTTTGGGAGATTCACAGCGGAAAGCTGACAGCGACACAGGCGAATACCCCATCATCGCCGGCCGCATCAACGACCTTGCTTGGGACGGCGACTCGCAGCGCATCATTGCCGTGGGTGACGGCAAAGAACGCTTCGGCCACTGCATCACGGCCGACAGCGGCAACAGCGTGGGCGAGATCTCAGGCCACTCGTCGCAGATCAACTGCGTCTCCATCCGCCAGCAACGGCCTCTACGCGCAGCCACGGGCTCCGACGACACCAGTCTGGTCTTCTACCACGGTGCCCCCTTCAAGTTCAACACCAGCTTGCGTGGCCAGCACAACCGCTTCGTCTTCGGCACCGCCTTCTCACCCGACGGATCCACTTTCGCCAGTGTCGGCGCCGACAAGCGCATCTGGCTATACGACGGCAAGACTGGTGAGGCCAAGGGCCAAATCGGCGAGGGCGTGCATACCGGCAGCATCTTCGCTATCTCCTGGTCCAAGGACTCGAACAAGTTCGTCACCGCTAGTGCTGATCAGACGGTCCGGATATGGGACCCCGAAGCCGGCAAGGCTATCCAAACGTGGAGAATCGGTGAAGAGGGCGTTGTGAGCGTGCCTGACCAGCAGGTTGGCGTTGTCTGGCCTACAGGCCGCAGCGATGGTCTGATTGTGAGTGTCGATCTGGAAGGGAACCTGAACTACCTCGTCGATGGCAACCCGAAGCCAACGCGCATTATTCGAGGCCACCAAAAGAACATCACATCAGCCGCCATAGCAGGTTCAACATTCGCCACTGGCAGCTACGAGGGTCGCGTCCTGGCATGGGACACGACGACGGGACTGGCCGACAAGGTCGAAGGCGCAGCCCACTCGAGTTATGTCGCTGGCATCACTTCACCTGACAGCAGCAGTGGCACCGAGCTTCACAGCGTCGGCTGGGACGACACACTGCGCTCTATATCGGTTCCCGACAAAATCTTCACTGGCGAGGCCCATGATCTCAAGTTCCAACCCAAGGGCGTTGCAGCAACATCCAGTACAGTGCTGGTACCCTCGTCTGACGCAATAGCCCTTTACTCCAAGGGCACACAGGTAAGCTCGCTAGCAGTCAAGTACACACCTACTTCGATTGCTGCCCACGGCTCCATTGTGGCTGTTGGTGGAGACGACAAGCTTGTCCACATCTACACGCTCTCCGGCACCGAACTCAAGGACACGGAGACAGTGCTGCGCCGTGCGACTGCACCTATCTCTGCACTTGCCTTCTCGCCGTCAGGCAAGAAGCTTGCCGTTGGTGCGGGCAACGGCAAGATTTACGCGTACGAGGTAGGCGCAGACTGGAACATCATCACTGACAGATGGAGTGCGCATACGGCACGCATCACCTGCTTGGCCTGGGACGAAAGCGAAAAGTACGCTGCAAGTGGCAGTCTAGATACGAACGTCATGGTCTGGAGTACTGAAGACCCGGGTAAGCGCATCAAAGCCCTTAACGCCCATAAGGATGGAGTCAACGGCGTCGCATGGGAAAAGGCAGCAAAGGTCATCTCGGCTGGTGGAGATGCAAGCATTAAAGTGTGGACCGTGAAAGCGTAATACGCCACCCATTTAGCCTAGGATTCGCAGAGGAGCAAGCCCATGATTCATTATGTTTCAGATGACAGACTTCAACTTGAGTAGGCATCATGGTCAAATCTCTGCGCAAAGGATGTAGAAAAGATGAGGCGGGGCGCCCCCGCCTGCCGCTGGTGGTGGCGTCGAGCGCCCTTGCCGTTGTCCGCTTGCATGTGATGTTGGTCCTTCCACATGTCCCCGGGGCCCCATCTATCCACCCTTCAACGAGCATGAGCTAGCTGGGAGCAACGAGCGACACAACAGGACGTCTCTCTCTCGGCTTCGCATCTCACGTCGCCGGCTTGTCGTGGCTGCTTGCTCTTGGCTGCTTTTCCTTCTCGACAGACACGCTAGCATTTCATCGTGGCTGGCTACTGCATCTCCGCTACTAGATGCCAACACTGGTGTACAGCAGAAGCGAGGATTATCGTCGAATCATTTCACTGCCCTAGGAATATTCTTGGCTAGGCGAAAAGCGCGAGTAAGCCCTGTTTGCCTGATTTTGCCTCCTCAGTTTCCAGTATGCCTCCCAGCTTCACAGCCACCTCGAGGCTGTGAGCAAATGCCGGCCAAGGACGCTTTAAGCGTCCTCCAGCAGGACTAACCGACGAGCCTTTGCCCTGCGAAACACAGCGAGTATATGGGTTCGCACGGCCGCTTCACTCTGCAAATTCCAAACGAGCCCAACCAGAAACAACCCCCCTTCTTACTGATACCTGACTTTGCGCCATCTCCCGTGGCTTGTTGTCTTCCTCCTCTCGCTCTAATGACCAACTCCACGTATCCCGGTGGAAATCAGGCCATGCATCCCTTCGTGAACGGTCAGAATCTTCAAGCTCCCAACCATCTGAACCCCACCATGCCTGCGACACCCCGCCGTTTCACGCCTCAAATAACGTCGCCATCAACTCGTCAAGGGGAAGACTCACTGTCGGTCCTGTCTTTGAGCGCTTCAGATCTCTCTGGCTGGCCGCCGCATCAGGCTGAACGGCAGCCTTATCTCAGTGTAACGCGGGACCCGCACAGCCCCAACGGCTACTCTCCAATTCCGGTAAACATCAGCATGTCTCGATCGACATCGCAATATTCCTCTACTTCCGGTCAGCAACCACATCGACACAGCCTTGATCAAACGTCGCTTGATTCATTCGGTGGCGCGCCGCCTTCCGGTGGGTCACACATGTCACGCTCCTACTCGAGCGCGTCAGCGAGCGGGGAGGGGATTTCACAGCCTTGCGTGGAACAGTTGCCTCCACAGTCAGATAGTCGGCATACCAGACAACCGATCAAATTTTCGTCAAATGCCAGCTTTGGGCACGCTGCAAGGAATTCCATGGATCTTTTTCGATTTGAAGTCACCGACACTATGATCAGTGGGAATCTAGATGGGGGGAGACTTGAAGGCGGGTCTCTAGGTCCGATGGTATACAACAGCGAGTAAGTGCTCTTCAACATGTTCCAACACACAATTATGAGCCACAGTGTAACAAGGAGGATACCTTGACATCCATTTCTCGCTGGTTGACTGGAGTCTGGATGTGCTTCACCGGACAAACGACTTTGGCCAAATGTCCCAAGCCTCGATATGAAGCGCGCGGAAACGCTACGTGTATGCTACGAACTGATTCTGGTCATTTTCAATCATTGTATGAAGACAGCTTTCACATTCAGCGATTTCAAAATTCCCGAAATTCCGGTCTGACTGTTGGCTGCACCAATCCTGGATCAGCATTGGAAACTTCGATACCCTGAGATGATTGTTCCTGGCTCGGCTACGCAAATTCAAAACGGATGTGTTCAGACGTGCAGGAAAATTATCTAGTATTTTAACGAGGAAATGTCCTGCTTGGAGCGCCCTAACCTCATATGATGGCAATCCTAGACTGGACCCCGACCTGCGAGCGCCACTCACATTTGCAGCTTTCCAAGGGGATATGATAGCATTGTTCAATCGAGCGACAGACCCTTCTCTAAGCCCTGCGGGACGATTATACAAGTCTCTTTTAGAGTGGTCAACTCTTATCTTTAATCAACGACCTCAAACGGACCTCACGGGAGACATCGATGAACTACCAGACAAGTATGATTAGCGGCCAACACTCTCTGAAGGTAATACTTCCTCGGTTGCACTTTTTCGTTTGTCTTATGCTCCCGCACAAATCGGCAGGACGGTTAGCACATCCATCAAATGATTGTCTTCTAACCGAAGCAAGCCGATACCCGTTAAGTGCAATGGACTTTTGCTTTTCTGTAAGCCTACTGCCCTTGTAAATCGCGTTCTTATCCGCGAAAACATGGGATCCTTCACCGAACATTGTGAATGTCGCCCAAACAGCATCGCTGTGGTCAACGCCATGATCCAGAACGGGGGCACTGTCCCGAGTGGCCAAATGTGCCACAACTGGTTATGAACTTTTTCAGAAAGTCGACAGCTCGAACCGTCTTCTCAAACTCTACCTTGCACGGCCACTATGCGCACCATTACAAGCTGCAACCACCGAATACGCCTACTGTCTAGTCCGCAAAATCATCATGCGATTCCCTGGAGCTCGATTCTAGTTTGGTCTACCATTGTCTCGATCGAATTCTAACAGCGTTAAATTAGAGATCTTGCCTTTCTTGCACCGTTTTCATCACATTCTCAGCCATCAATTAGATCAATTGGTGATCATCTGCTACATGAGCAGCTGAAGTATGTTACAAAACTACACCTTTTTTGTCAAGAAACTAAGTAATTATTAGTCAGCCAAACTGCTCTGTCGATACCAAAAGCTACTCACCCTACCCTCAACCCTCTCGTCCTGATACTGCTTCTTCAGCAACTACCCCCTCACGGACGACGACACCTAATCTGCGCTCCGCTGTGTCGCAACTTGAAGAACACGATCCTGTTATCGGCGAGGTAACTTTGAGCGGAAAGTTCAAATGCCTGAACCAAGCTTGTTGTGGTGAAGAGGGCCTAACTTTCAACCGTCAGGCCGACTTCAAGCGGCACCACGCCAACATGCACGCCAGAAGATTGACTGAATATTTCTGCCCAGAGAGAGGTTGTCACCGCTCTAGAAATCCTGAAGATGGGAAGAAAGGCCGCGGCTTCAAGAGTAGAAGAGACAAAATGAAGGAGCATGTGCAGAACGTGCACCTCAAAGAAGAAAAGAAGAGAAAGAGGGTGGGAGGAAGCGAGGAAAGTGATGGTAATCCTTTTCCAGAGGGAGAGAATCATGGCAAGTTTGGAGTCAAGCGCGAGCGAAATTATTAGTAGGCGCTTCACAATCATTAATTGGTGTTTCGCTTCATATTTATTGGGCTTTGGTTGCGACAGGGGTTTACGGTTGCTTGAGTAGAGCTTACGGTGTTTACGAGGGATTCTCCATCTAAACAGTGGAATAATCAGATCAACATTCTTTTCGTATCTAGTTCATACCAATTGCGCTTCAATACTCATAAGGTTCGTTGTGAACGTGCGTCTACTCAGGGCTTAGTCGCGCCTGAGCCTCCGTAAAGACTGACTTGGGACAAGCTACGGTAGGGTTGTGACCGAACACCCTGCCGCATTTACAGGATAAGACGATAAGCCACCTGGGCAGCGAGACACTCTATCACAGCGTACCGCCCAGCTCTTCTCAGCATCTATCGATTCTAATTAATTAGGGAGTGACCTTTGAAACGGATACGACAAGCTTGTGAGCAATGTAGGCGCAAGAAAAGCAGATGTTCCGGACAGCAACCGACGTGCGACACTTGTCGGCGATTAGGGCAGCAGTGTTATTACAACGGAGAAATTCTGCAGCCCATGCATCCACGCAAAGAAGAGATGCAACATTTCACTGCAAAGTTATTTTACCCGGCCTCTGGGCCAGGCACATACGAAGCAACATACTGGGTAATTATTGACTAAAGCGGTTTGGGAAATGGTCACCAAAAAGCGCCGACAATTACCAAAACGACCGTATGTCGGCACTTGAATGCAATGTGAACAGAATCCTGGATACCCTGCACTCGGCTGGAACCGTCAATAAGGCTCCTGTCTCTCATCAAACTCCTCCACAGCAGCATACGCAAAACGCTACTGCTACTCCTCTCTTCCATCTTGCTCAAGACAGAAATCTTGCGGAGCCAGCACAGTATCAACAATTAACTTCTGAAGATATAGGGATTATCGGTGAAACCTACCTATTGTCTTACTGGTGCCAGCCATTGCTCCTTTTGCCAAGACAGGGCTTCATAGAATCGCTGCCCCAAAGAAGCAAGCCAACCATCTTCGCCATCATCGCAAATCCCCTTCGATACACCCAAAGCGTCGGTACCAGTCCGAGCGCAGACGATGCGTATGATTTTAGGGATGCCACCCACTCATCAGTCATGGTCCTTGTCGCCAACGGCAACGTTGATATCCCCGTTCTACAAGCCATGTGCCTGATCATCCTATTTGATTTTGGAAGTAAGCTTGCGATTGGCACTTCTTGGAGGTTTCATGCTAAGGCCAAATACCAGATGCAGTCATCAGTAAAGCATTGTCACTGTTGGCCTTTGTCAAGCGGAATTGCTTGGGGTGAATCATGTCCATTGGTCTATCTATCGCGAGCGGCAGCCTATATGAGGCTTGCCGGTTAAGAGCAAACAGATGGACAAAGTCAGATAGAACAAAGATGGGATGGAACAATGGGGCAAACAGCAATCAGCTGTACAGACCGGAAGCTTCCCGGCTCCTCACCGGAGCTCCGACTGACAGCCTTCACGTCAATGTTGTCCCACAGCGTAGACTTCCACAAGAACGCATCGTCCACCCCTCTCTCGAATAGGGAAGAGAGCAGGTGCTGTTGCTGGAGCATCGTAATGCTTCGAAGATTGCTGGGCATCACCGCCGAGCTAGCACCGGTCTTCGACTCGACGCTCTTGCCTTACCCTCTGAGTTGTTCCAAACCAACAAAATCAGTTTTGAGAGATAGCCTCAGACGGATCTATGATGAACAGGCGGCCGCTGACGGCGGAGTCATGGTATTCGTTCTTGAGATGGGTGCAGAGTGGGTTAATGTCATGGCCTACGTCAGGGACTGTCTCTCTTCTAGTTCCGACGTGTCTCCTTGGCTATGGTCTTCTAAGTATTCTACTGTCATCTTTGGAGTGATAAGCATTGAGTCTAGGCTACGACCATTGCACATTTCCTTCCGCGAACTGACTCTTGAAGATCTTTAAAAGAGCCGCAACTACTGGGCGCCTTGGCTGCTTAGTCGTTTTCTTTACCACACCGTGCTCTGCTTGCTCAATTATCTTTTGTTGATCACATTACAACTCCAACGCGCAGGTAGCGATTCGGAACTTTTCAGGCAGCAAACGTCCTTCTACGTCGCGCGACACGTACGGTGTATCTTCCATTTTATCGATTTTATAGAAACTCGGGGATTTCTTATCACAGATCCTGTCCTAGGCTACTGCGCGGTTGTTGTTGAGACCATCGAGTGGCAACTAAGTTATTCTTTCGACGATACTACTGCGACGAAGAAGAGGCGCACTATCGAAAGTTGCCGGCGTTTAATCCAACAACTCGGGACTAGCTATCCTTTGATGGCCGAATGGTAGGGAGCAAGAGTTGACTCATCGGGAATACTGGGCATATTAATAAATTCCTCAAGCTGATGTCTTCACCAGGATCGAAAATTCGAGGCTTTTGGAGAAGCTATGCTGAGTACGCAATCATCAAATGTTCAAAGGACTGAGAGCGTAACTGTCGACTTGTCATTGGTCAAAGAGATTCTAGAAATATGTAAGTACCTTGTAGCCTCCCCATCTCCTGCTCTATTGGTAGCGAACATGCATTTTCAACAGCGACCTTCAAAAATGCCCAATCGTCGCAATGGGTTCATCTATCGCGCAGACCTTCGGTTGACATACCCGATGACGGTGAGGCTCTTGTACGAGACCACGATGCTCCCCAGGCGACCCCACCAGGCTTTAATGAGACCGAGTCAGTCGAGCTTGACAGTCTTTCAACCCAGCCGCGACCAGACCTCAATGATCCTGTAGGGGCAGGTATGTATACCGAATTCCCAGCAGAACTATTTTTCAATGGAATTTCGTAGAACGCGCCGAGCCGGTGGAGCGCATTCGATTCATACGATCCAGACTGCCCGAGCTTCTGAGTTTGACGCTTTCCCAGGACACGTCGTGCGGGCCCTACGATTGAAAGCTTTGACAGCCTATCACTACCTTACGAACGGCTTATAAAACAACTGGTATTTGCCTGCGCTGGCCGACACGTGATTGGGAAGACGGGGCCATGATTTTTCGCCGGGGGCCTTATCAGTTGTGGATCGTGGGCCAGTCTTGACGTCGTATTGAGCTGGCCGGATAGATCCGGCGGCAAGTCCGAGCAACACGAATGTGAACAAATTGTCGCAAGGATATGACGCGAGTTACGCAGCTTCAAGCTGCGAAGCTGGAAGGATTTTTAGTGGGGCAGCCGCGGATTGCGGGGCAGATTAAGGGTACCTAGGTAAGTGGTGACACCAGGAAGCGGCTTGGATGTCGGCAATTGTTGTCAGGACAGCCTCGAGAATCTCCCTTGTATTATATTCCGTTACTTCTCGGGCTGAAGCGTCCATGTGCTGTTACAGCCTCTGTTCAAATTCTAGAGCTAGGCTGTGATAACTCCAGACAGCCATATGGTGCGTCTCCACACTAACAAGACGGTAGAAGTCTAACGAGTTTCCAAATCAATGTCGGAACCTAGGGTAAAGCTTCCACAAGGAGCGGTTCTAGGCACTTCTCTGCATGAACGATACCCTCATGCGGTGGAAGCCTTCAAAGGTGTTCCGTATGCGCTACCGCCAACGGGGGATCGCCGGTTCCGACCACCAGAAAAAGTGGCAAAGAGTCACGAGACCCTAAACGCGACGCAATTCGGCCCCAAGGCACCGGCGCAGCAATTTGTAAAAGTCGGACCAACATTGGATGAAAGTGAAGACTGTCTGACAACCAACGTCTTCCGGCAAGCACGGCACAACCAATCTGGAGCACTCCCGGTTGCAATCTATTTCCATGGAGGGGCTTTCAATCGTGGAAATGCTGCCATGCATGATACGGCAGCTATGGTCGGATGGTCCGAGCATCCGTTCATTGCAGTCTCGTTCGGATACCGCATTGGAGCCTTAGGCTTTCTCCCGTCGAGGGTGAGCGCTGAGGAAGGTGCGCTCAACCTAGGTTTGAAAGACCAGATATGCCTCCTTGACTGGGTCGAAGAGAACATCCAGTACTTTGGAGGTGATAAGAACAATGTGACATTGATCGGGCTCTCGGCGGGTGCACATTCGGTATGTGTGATTTCCACCTTTGTTCATGACCAGCTTACTTATTTGCTATAGATAGGTCACCATTTACTCAACTACGAAGAGGGCAAAGCACCTAAATTCCATCGTGTAATCATACAGTCCGGGGCCCCGACATCGCGCGCAGTGCGCAATCCCGACGCGCATATCCATGAAATGCAGTTCCAGGACTTTTTGCAGGAAGTTGAGCTCCCCCCATCATTGCCTGAATCTGAGATCTTCTACTACCTCCGAAAACTCCCTACCGCTTTAATCGCGAAAGCTCAGACCAATGTGTTTCAAAAATACAACCCCAGTTTGCGGTGGGCATTCCAGCCCGTGATCGACAACGAGATTATCCGTGGCCGTCCGATTGATGCGTGGCGAAACGGAAGATGGCATAAGATGCCTATCATGACTGGGTTTCAAGGCAATGAGGGATCATTGTATGTAAACAAGAAGATGTCCAAGTCATCGGAGTTCTTGGGATTCTGGAAGACATTGCTCCCACAGCTGAGCGAAGACGACATTCAAGCCATAAATAGGCTATACCCTGATCCGAACGAGATCCCAGATTCCGTCTACAAAGAAACGAGACTTGAGCATGGTGTTGGCCCGATGTACAAGCGGATTGAAGCATCGTATGCGCAATACGCGTATGTGGCGCCAGTCCGTCAAACTGCATTTTTTGCTTGCGAAAGCGTTCCTGTATATCTCTACCACTGGGCCATGAGACGGGACGTGGTTGATGGAGCTCGCCATGCTGATAACATGTTCTACGAGGTACGAGTATCCAAGATATGCGCGCTGTCGAAGTTCCAAGATGAGCTATCGGGTATACTGCATGCTTATGTCACGAGCTTCATTTGCACTGGCAGCCCCAATATCTTTCGCGGTTCTTACGAGACCAGACCTGAGTGGAAGCGTTACAATAGAGCTGATCCGAAAGCGATGATCTTCGGGAGAGACAACACGGAGCTGATTGGAGGCCAAGAGATTGGAGAACCAGCTATGATGGTTGCAGATGACTACGCCAAGAAAGAAAGTGACTTTTGGTGGTCTAAAGTCGAGCTTTCCCAGCAGTAAAGCTTTGGAAGACCACCTATATAGATAGTCGATATCAACACATTTGCAACAACCAGCAGCTAAAGTGATATCTAGATTCAAGGTCCATCTTTGATGGTTGGCAACGTATAACACCTCTGAGTTCAGAGCTTGGCTTGTGTGCTTATCTCATCGACGAGTGCGGCTACTTCTTCGTCACAGCCATACGACCCCTGATAACCCCAACCGGCGTGCCCGTAGTTATGTACAACCCAAATACCATCAGTCTTCTCCTTATCAACTCGAACACCGCCCTCTCTCCCAGGTCGCAGTCCAACACCATGGCGAATGACATCAAGGCGTTCGAAACCTTTCCCGTCGGTCAATTCCGGGGCCAAGCTCACAGCCCGTTTCATGATACGAATATCGGTGTTCCGGTCTGGTTAGCTTTCCCAATTTCCGTCTTGCATCGTGCCTCCCAAGATAGTGCCACCGCCCGTGGCGCGTGTCATCATGTGGCAGGCATCATCCTTATCCTCATCCGTTCCATAGATACACAGCATCTGTGGCGCCACGTTTCTTACAACGACCGTTTGTCCACGAATGGGATAGACGGCCTGGTCTCGAACACCTCCTAAGCTAGCAGATGATAGTCCTGTCGCATTGACAATGATGTCGGTGTTGAAACCCAAGATCTTGAGAGAGCGAGTTTCGGATATGTGAGCCAGAGACTTGCGATGGAATGTCACAACATTGGCCCGACATTGTCCAACCAGCCAAGGGAGGTAAAGAGCAGGATTGATACAGACGGAGCCGAAGTTGCAACCTGATGCAATGCCTGGCGGTAGCTCGTCGGCTTTAAGATCTTTGTAATCATCGACGAGGTCGCGATACCCAAGGATTTTCCGCGAAAACCTTTTTGAAGGTTGACGTGCTGCTTGACCGCAATCTGCCGAGATCATCGTGTCGGCGGTAGAGCCGGCACTCTGTTTCAATCAGACATCTTTAATAGGCTGCTAGTTCTCATCTGGCAGCTTATTTTGGAGATAAATACCCGCTTCTGGTACGTCTGTAGCTAGTCTCTTGAATTGGGGCCATGTCCTACGCTTCCACCGACTACCTGGCGCAGTTGACATGCTTGGAATCAGATTTCAGTTCTTTCAAACAGCCCTAAGGTGTCTTTCGACATAGTCTTACGGCATGAAGTTTGCGCCAGCCCAGGAAGATGCGTATTCGATGTCGTAATCGCCCGGCATCTGCTTGGCGACAACAGCTACATGATTACACCCGTCCTTAGACAGTAGATATGCAGAAGTCAGCCCGGACACCCCGGCCCTTGATACGAATGAATGTTAGCCATTCGTAGAGATTGATATTAGAGGATAGATCGATGGGCGCGTAACATACCCGATGACAACGACGTTGGGCATGATACGTTCACGATTGCGCCAACACCTTGCGACACGATCAGACGAGAACAGTATGTGCCTTGGAGCTAAAAAGACGCCTACGAAGGACTTGCATATTTATGAGGCTAGTTGGGGCTTTAAGTAGTTGTAGAGACGCAGCTCTAGTGCCGAGCGCGGGCCTCTTTTACGGCTGCTCTATTACGTGGCGAGCTTTTAAAGCAGGACGTCTCCACTTGGCAACGTTACCCTCTTCCCGTAGTCGTTAGGTGGTGCTCGAAGGTGTCAATATTGCTATTAATTATTGTTGCATTTTTCATACCAGCACCATAAAGTCAACGTTTCTCTTTTGCTGCCATGGCGATGTTTTCTCCGCTTATCGATAAGAGTACTAGATGAATTTGGCAAGACCTCGGTGACACCCTCAATAATTCACGCATCTTTTGCATATACAACTTTAAAGCCAACTTTAAGCTTATTAAAAAAGAATTGTTTCTAGTTCTACAAGGAACAGGCGATTAGAGGCCGCTTAATACATTCAGCACCATGAGGCACGTGCAACTGGAATTTCTACGAACGACCAGGACTCCTGGGCATGTGGACAGAATTTGAGAAGAATTCAGCAAGATTTTGCCCTCACATCCGCCGTTGAAATGACAGAGCATCTGAACTTCACGGCGAGTCTCAGGCTGCCGCATTTCTGTCAAGATACTTCAGAAATATGCCCGGTCTAGGCCTGTGCGGCACTGTTGCGATCATCAGTCTGGCTTGGACCATATTTCGAGAACAGTAGACTAATCATTCGTAACTAACTGCTACAGAGTATGGTAGCCGCGGTTGCTTACTTGGGTCAATAATTTGCGATCATTGGATTGACCCGCCAAAGACCATCGACCCATTATGAGGCATTGCATGGAGTGGCCGACGCATGCTTCACGTCTACCGCGTAGACTATGTCATGGGCAGGCCAAGAGGCTGGGATGGCTAACGTGTCCGTGCACCTCATGCCCCGCCGAACACCAAGCCGCGTCTCGACTCATAGTTTCAACGCGCGATAACTCTACAACCATGGCTCCGATAGATGAGGCGATTGCAAATTTGGAATCGCGAGAACCAGGAGAACGATGTACGCTAAAGGAGATTTCTGAAAAGTATGGTGTTAACCGCTCAATGCTAGGGAGACGGTGGAGGCGCGTGACAGCGTGACAGCGTCTAGGGATGAGGGATAATAAACAACAGGCTCTTAGCCCACAGCAAGAATTAGAGCTTATAAGATATATTAAAACGCTCACAGAAAGATGCCTTCCTCCTGCGAGAGAGATGATCCGAAATTTCTCTCCAGCAGTAGCTCATCAGCAGCTCAGCGAGAGCTGGGTTACTCGCTTCATCAACCGACACCAACTCGATCTTGTCTCAAAGTGGTCCACCGCCATAGATCGCACGCGCCACCTGGCCGACTCTGAGTCGGATTATAGATTCTACTTCGAGCTGCTGTATCAAAAGATCATCCAATACCATCTAAAGGCTCGAGATATATACAATATAGATAAGAAGGGCTTCTTGATTGGCTTGATAGGCAGAAGCAAGAGGATCTTCAGCAGGCAGGGAGAAGAGGGAGGTTCGAGCATCTCTCCAGGATGGATCATGCGAGTTTTTGACGCTGCTGCTCATAGAGCCATACGATCGAGCTGGGTAGAGGATATTAAGGCTGGAGAGCACGACGTGTTTATCTCCTCATCTCCATCAGGCTGGTCGAACGATGACGTAGGGCTAGCTTGGCTTGAGCAGGTGTTTGATCGCTGTACTAAGTAGCGATCGGGTAGACAGAGATTACTCATCTTAGATGGCCACGAATCTCATCTCACGACAGAGTTTATTAGCTACTACGATCGCCATAGAATCCTTCTAATAGTATTTCCTCTCCATTCAACCTATACGCTGTTACGAACCTAAGAAGACGGGGCACGGCAATCTATATACGGAAGTAATAAAGAAGTTACTTTATATAGGTTAAGTAAATAGCTAACCTTTAAAAACTAATAAGTAGTATTATCTTATAATTTATATAATTCTATAATCTTAGTAAAAAGCTACTATAGAATAAGTTATATATTGTGAAGGTCCGTTCTTAGAGGGTCCTAGGGTTGGTTCTTAGGAATAAGCTAGGCGCGTAATAGATAAGATAAGTTAGGTATAATATAAAGATTAATAAATAACTTAAAGTTTAAGAATTAAGTACTAATTTTTAAATTTTAAAGTTAAATATAATAATTATAAAAATATACTATTTAGTAGTTATATATTTAAAGAATATAACTTAATATCTTATATATTTTATAAGATTCTATATATTTTATACGTAATACTTTATAAGATATTATAGAATATTATAGGATATTATAAAATATATATAATTTATTTTATAATAACTTTCTACTAAGACTATAGAATTACGTAAGCTATAAAGTAATACTACTTATTAATTCTTAAAAATTAGCTATTTACTTAACCTATATAAAGTAACTTTTATTACTTCTATATATAAGTTATTATACCCTATCTTCTTAGAATTATAATACTATCTCTCTCTTTTCTATTTTATATTCTTATAAATTAATCTTATAGTTTTCTATACTATTATTTATTATTATACTCTAAGTTATTATATAAATAGTATTAGTTAGATAGCTATATTTAATTATTAATATTGCGTAAGAAAAAATCTAGAGTATCGCATATTACTATTAAAGAAGAATTATAGAAATTATTATCGCAATAGTATAAAGTCGTGCGTACTAGTAGAGATTCCCTTACTCGACTTTTCTTAGTTAAATTAGAAGCTAGCTTACTTAGAATAATAGGTGTCTAAGACTAATATAGTAGAAGTAGTAATATTAAATACTCTATTAGCGGCACGTATAAAGAAGAATTATCTTTATAAATAAAGAAAAGTATTAAAGCGTTATAAATAGTAATATATAAATAAGTTAGAAAGATTTATAAAGAAGATTAAAGCGCTAGAAATAGTAAATAATATTAATAAAAAAGTATATCTTTTTAAAGATAATATAATACCTAGTACTTTTATATTGAATTAAAGTACTTTTATATTAACTTTCTTAAATAAATATTCTACTTTTAATAAGTAGCTAAATACTTTATATAATACTACGTAAGTAGCTAGTAATAGTTTATAAAATTTATATCTAGTTTTTAGATATTATTACTTTTAGAGTAGTATAATTATTTAACTAAATATTCTTTACTATTACTCTATATTTAATATATAAGAATTCTCTTAACTTTAAATTTATTTATTATTTCTATTTTATAATAAAAGGTTTTCTAGAGTAGTATTTTAAGATTTACTAATTCTAATATATTAATATAGAATCTTAGATATATCTTTATATTAAATAAAAGGTTAAGTATATAAGTAACTAGTCCTTTCTAATTAAGAATTAAAAATAGTCTAATTTTAATATTATTAAGTCTCTTATTAGATTATATAGTATAAAGATTCTTTATAAGTAGATAAACTTTATCCCCCCTCTTTAGCTAAGGTGCTATTTTTTATTTCTTATTAATATATAAAATACTTTAGTATTATATATTTTTAAGTTTGCTCTATAATAACTCGTATACTAATTTTAGCTTATTAGCTATAGTAATAGCTACTTCTATTTTTAGGCTTAGTAGTATACGTATAAAGAGGTTTAGGTATCTCTTATAGTTTACGTAGAATAAAGTCTATACTATAGACTCTAAAGGCTTATATTTATAGGCTATCTATACTTTAAGTAGTAGTAAAACCTAGTTATTTTACTAGTAGTTAATATAGATCTATAGGTAGGCTTTTATTATATAATTTATTTACTCTATTTATCTATCTAATTATAGATAGTAAGCTATTTATAGCTTCCTTTTAGTACTAATTATAGCTAGTAGTACTATCTAAAATTTTAAAGTAAAAAGCTTATCTTTATTACTAATAATTAACTTTAGTATCTTCTAATATCTAATAACGTAATTATTAATAATATATATAAGTTATACTACTAAAAAATCTTTATAAAAGGTAATATACTTAGCTTACTTTATAAAATAATTAACTACTATAAGAATTATATTATATAATACTTTAGTAATAAAGTCTCTTAAGATTAATAGACTTATAATAAAGTTTATAGAGATATCTAACTATAGGATATTAGATAGCTCTATTACTTATATTTCTTTATAGGGTGTATAAGTACTATATTTATTCTTCTAATAGTTTACGCATTTAGTAATAAAGAAAATAACTTTATCTTTTATATATAGAAACTTATAATTTTACTTAATAAATTCTATTATTTAAGTAATACTAGAGTAATTATATATAGAATTATTATAGTATTACTTAATAATTACTTCTTATAATTCTTTTAGTACCTTATTAGTAATTTATATAACTAAGTTTAGTATCTTTACTAATTCTAATAATCTATCTTTATAGTATATAAGTATTATTAATTTATTAATTATCTTTATTTCTATAAAATTTTATCTATAGCTAAGAGTATTAGCCTTATTATTATCTTTTCTTAGTATAAATATAATCTAAAACTTATATTATTCTAATTTCTATAATTATTAAATTTATTATCTATTAAGTACCTTAATAATTATAAATATAATAAAGTTCTAATAATTTAAGAATATTATAAGTTTTAAATAATTCTTAGTATATACTCTTTAATACTTTAAGTAAATAATAATAGCTAATAGCTTCTTATTATTAATATTATAGTTCTTCTCTAGTTCTAAAAGCTTATATACATAGTAGACTATAGAACACTATTAGCCTTTATATAATTAGCTAATATATTCTTCTAGTATAAGATTTAATAAGTTAGTCTTAAAGTATAGAGGTTACTCTAATTAAAATATATAAAAGTATAATAGCGTTATACTTATATTCTTAAGTATCTAGAAGGCGTTTTCTACTTTCTTACTCTATATAAATAGTATATTCTTTCTTATAAATTTTATTAATAAAATAGTAATATTAAAGTAATTCTTAATAAACTATTAATTAAAGTTTAAGAATTTTAAAAAAAATTATATTTTATTAACTATCTTTAGTAATAGCTATTTTTTTATTACTTTAATCTTTTCTTTATTTATATATACTCTATTAGCTTCTATAATATATTCTAAGAAAGTAACCTCTTTCTTATAAAATTCATATTTCTTTAGCTTAAGTTTTAAATTAAACTAGTCTAGGTATCTTAGTACTTTATAGATATATTTAGTATACTCTTTTTTATTCTTTAAGTAGATAAGAATATTATTTAAGTATATAATAATAAAGATATTTAGGTAAGTTCTTAATATATTATTAATAAATTTCTAAAATATTATTATAGCGTTTATAAACTTAAAAAGTATAATAGTATATTTATAATATTTATATTTTATTTAGAATACTATTTTTAATTCTTTATTTTTCTTTTTTCTAATAAGATAGTATCTATCTTATAAATTTATTACTATAAAGATTCTTACTTAAAATATTTAAT
Organism: Stemphylium vesicarium; assembly: GCA_004380135.1. Lineage (NCBI taxonomy): Eukaryota > Fungi > Ascomycota > Dothideomycetes > Pleosporales > Pleosporaceae > Stemphylium > Stemphylium vesicarium. Next base: position 28,101 of record QXCR01000135.1, on the reverse strand, counting down.
TCTAAAGTTTTATAATATTTAATAGTAGGTATTAATTCTTTATTATAATATTATTAAGCTTATAATAGTCTATATAAATTCTTAGTAGTCTCTTTTTTTTTAGTATAAAAAATATTAGAAATCTTACTAATAATATAAAAGGTAAAATATATTCTTCTTTAAATCTTTATTTAGCTATTTTCTTAGTACTTTAAGTTTTATCTTTAATAGTTAATATATTAGTCTAAAAAGTAAAGTTTTTTTTTTTCTAAAATAATCTAATAATTCTAGACTTAATACTTTAGTAAAGTTTTATTATCTATTACTTCTATAAAGAAGGATATAAATTCCTAATATTCTTTTAAAATATTAGAAATTATATATTTTTTTTAAACTCTAATTTTAAAATTTAAAAATATCTTATTAGTATTTATTAAGTTAAACTCTTATATCTTAAGACTATTCTTATATAAAGTTTACTATTTTTTAACTATATTTTAAACTTTTCTTTATCTATTATTAAAATAATTAATATATAAGCTAGCTTATAATTACGTCTAGTTTATAGTACTTAAATAAAAACTTCTTTAACTTTTAATTAATCTATAAATTATATTTTTATAGCTAGAAAAGTCTTAATATAATATTATAGATAGCTAGTTTAGAGATATCTAAATCTATTTTTTCTTAGTACTCTTAAATACTAAGCGTTATATTAATAACTTTATATATATTTTTACTTTTTTCTAGTATAAATTATTTATTAGTAATTTATAATAGGTATAACTAATATTTCTATAGTTATTAAAGTCTAGCTATATCTACTACGTATACTAAGATATAGTTTACTTCTAATTCTAAATCTACTAAAGTATATATCTATACTCTATTAAGCTATACTAGTAGCTTAATAAGTCTTAAGAGATTTACTATATTAATTTTCTTAGCTAGACTTTCTTAGCTATTTACTAATTTAAAAAAGACTTAGTTCTAAATTTATAGAGTTCTTTTATATTATAATACTTATTATATACGCTACTTAGATATATTTATTAGTTATACTTCATATATATATAGATAGAGTTATTAATATATTATATCTTATATATAGTTTATATTTAGATAATATCTTATAAGTCTTTATAACTAAAGAAAAAAGTATTTTTATACTTATTTTATAAGTACTCTAGGTATATATCTTTAATATATATATTTTATTCTAATTTATACTTAGGGAATTTATATACTTTTCTTAGAAATTATATAGATTTCCTCTTCTCTAAGTAATAGGTCTAATAGAAGTTATACGTATAACTAATTTATAATAATTTAATATAATAGAGATTATAAGAATTATACTAATACTAGACTAAAGTATCTTAGCTTATCTAGTTAACTTCTTATTTACTCTAAGATTAGCTTTATAGCTACTACTTTTTTATTTCTTTAGTTTATAATAGCTTATTATTTTAAAAGTATTATATAAACTCTTAGATATCTTATTCTAGAATTTTAACTATCTAGCTAATTAGTTTTATAGTATATAGAGTTATCTCTTAAATATTTTTATTAGAAGATATAACTATAGGTCTATTCTATACTTATAGTACTTATTTAACTTATTTAAGATTCTTTAGTATTAGTAATAACTTCTTAATTTATAAAAGAATATTTTCTTAATCTTAATTAACCTTATAAGATAAATTATAGATATACTATTATATAATTTATAAGATATTTAAAGTTTCTATAGTATAATCTACTAATTTCTTATTAAGATAATAGAGTAAGCTATAAATTTATAGTAATAGTAACTCTATCTCTAATAGGCTTATATAGAGCGTTATTAGTTAATATGTTTTCTTAAATATAGCTATCTTATTATACTTAGTATATAGTAGCATTATTATATTTTTCTCTAGTATATTATACTTCTTATTAGATATTAGTAAGTTATCTAGATATTTAGTTCTTATAATAGTAAAATTTGAAATTTCTTTAAAAATACTTTCTTTACTATTTACTTAGTATTTAATTATAGGTTTTATAATAATATCTTATAATTTATTAGCTAGTTTATTAACTTTTCTAAGTATATTAACTTCTTATATAAATTTATTTTTATTATAATAGTTCTATACTATATAGCTTACTTTACTATAAGTATAGTAAGTAATTAGCTTCTTACTCTTATTATGCTAAAACTTTAGCTAATCTAGTCTCTTATTAATATTATTAAGATATATAGGCTTATAGCTATTTATAGCGTATATACTAGAGATTTAAGATATATAGCTTTACTAATATTCTTAATTAGAGTATTAATATTAAGGCTAATATCTTAGTAAGTTATTTATAGGCTCTTAGATAAAGATTCTTTAATTAAATAGTCTTTCCTCTAGTATAAGCTTATATAACTTATTATTAATTTTAATAGTTTTATCTATAAGTTTATAAGTATATTAAAGTAAGATCTATTTTATTTAAGTCCTTTATATATAGTTAACATAAAACTTTATTAATATATCTATATTAAAGTATTATTATTCTAGTTAATAACTATAGAGTATTATTAGAACTTAGTTATATAATTAGTAGTAGACTTAGTCTATCTAACTTTTTAAATTTTCTATTTTATAACTACTAATTTCTTAAAAAGTAAAAAATATTCTTTTATCTTAATCTTAAAAGCGTTCTATTTATTAATATTATTATCTATATATTAGTATAGAATAGAGTTAGCCTACTTCTCTATATTACTATAAAGAAAAATAGTAGCCTATATAACTTTATTATTATTATTAATTCTATTTTCTTTTATATAGAGATATATATCAACTTAGAGTAGCTAAGCTTTAAGCTTATTATAATTATTATAGTATATATTAAACTTATTACTACTTACTAAAGTATAAGTAGTATCTATAGTTATATCTAGAGTATCTATTACTATATTATTTATTTTAAGAGTATTTAAAGTATAAATGTCTATTTTTAGAGAATTCTAAGATTAGTTCTTAGAAATAAGCTAAGCGCGTAATTAATAAGATAAGTTAAGTATAATATAAAGATTAATAAATAACTTAAAATTTAAAATTTAAGTACTAATTCCTAGATTTTAAAGTTAAATATAATAACTATATAAGTATACTATTTAGTATCTATATATTTAAAGAAAATAATTTAATATTCTATATATCTTATAAGGTCTTATATATTTTATATACAATATCTTATAAAATATTATAAGATATATATAACTTATTCTATAATATATCTTTTTACTTAGACTATAGAATTATATAAGCTATAAGGTAACGCTACTTATTAGTTGTTAAAAGTTAGCTATTTACTTAATTTATATAAAGTAACTTCTTTATTACTTCTATATATAGATTGCCGTGCCTTGTCTTCTTAGATTTGTAACATATATATCTTATAATATCCTATTAAGTATTACGTATAGGAGATATAGAACCTTATAGAATATATAAGATATTAAGTTATATTTTCTAAGTATATAGTCACTATATCTAATCTTAAAATTTAAGAATTAGTGTTTAATTCTTAAACTCTTAATTTATTTATTAATCTTTATATTATACTTAATCTATCTTATCTATTACGCGCCTAGCTTATTCCTTAGAACTAACCCTACGACTCTCTAAGGACGGACCTTCACATACGCTCTAGCCGCTTAATATAGTACTCTTTTATCTGCTCACCTAGGCTTACTGAGCTAAGCTTACTACTTATCTCTATCGAGCCTAAGGTCTTATCTTGATTAAGAAAGGAGACTTCTTTCTACTATTCTAGAAAGCTTAGCAGAGCTTATTTAAATAACTAACTATACTAGTAGCTTTAAAAGCTACTAGTGTATAGCTAATAAATCTATACATTATACTTAAGATCTTCGCGAGTACGCTAGAAGCTAAGAGAAGCCTATTATTAGCACTCTATAAAAGTTATTAGAGAGAGCCTAATTAGATAGTGCGATTCGCTATTAACGATAGCTATTAATCTAAGGCAAGAAAGCTGCGCTCGAGCGTTTACTATCTCTTGTTATACGGGGTTCGGCGATACTTCTCTGGTCCTGGTCCGTACTAAGGCAGGCGAGGTATTTTATGGCGGTAGCCCGTAAAGTTGTCTAGCGACTAAGGAAGATAATAGGTATTTAATAAAAGATAATGTAATTCTATATAAGTAATAAAATATCTAGTTAATAATCTAGATAAGAGATACAACTATAAGAGAATTAACTATATTAAAAGAAATAATAAAATCTTTCTATTCTTATATCTTTATTAGTAAGTCTATTATTGATTTATTTATTTCTTAGATACGTCTTTTTATAAGACAGTTATAATAGTAGTCTATCTCTTTATTACTTACTATCCCTATTTTAGTAGGATAGTTGTTCTTAGTAGGATAGTATATTATATGACTTATATTGTCAGGACGCAGCCCTGCACCACTACGCCATGCAACCAAAAAGGTACGTATGATCAGTGAACTACTGATCATGGTGCAGGATAGTATATATCGTCATCTGGCCTGACCCGGCCTGACATATATACTTTATACTAATTATTAATCTTTAGCTTATACAATTATTAGTACTAATATTATTTTCTTTAATTAGAAGAGGCCTTTATTTATTATATATAATGCTACTTCTCTTCTTAGAGTTATTATCTTAATACTCTAAATAACTATTTTCTTATACTATATAGTTAAGTATAAGTTATAGATAACGTAAAGCACCACTAAGACGGCCACACTACTAAGCTAGCCACTTTTTCTTGGCACCGCGAACACTACGTATAAATAGTAATATAATTATAACATATAATAATTTAAGATTAATAAGAGGGTAAAATTAAACTTACTCTTTAAGTCTATATTCTAAATTAATTTTAGACCCTATAACGCGCTAAAACTATCTTTAGCGTATAATATTAGTAGCTCTCTAATTAACTCTATATAATCTAATTTTAATACTAAGTACTACTAAATAGCTAAAAGCTCTCTATAATAAAAGAGTAAATAATTATATAATATATCTTTAAGCTTAATTCGCGAGGGTTTGCCCCTTAGCTATAAGACGTAGTAGATATCGTAGATAAACTACTAGCTGTACGTAATAGGATATCTATTAGTAAAAGTTAGATAGAGCGCTTTATTTAGTATATAGAGGAGCTTAAGATAGCCTTTAAATAAGTAAAAAATTATTAAAGAATACTCTAGAAAGACTTAAAGGTTATTAGTACTTAGTTTAAATTTATATAAGAGATAAAAGCTAAATATAGAGTCTTTAATAATAATATCTATAACTTTAATAAGATAGGCTTCTAGATAGGCGTTATTAGCTTAATAGAGAAAGTTATAAGTTTAGAATATTATATAAGACTAAATCTTATCTAGCTAAGTAATAGAGAGTAGATTAAAGTAATCTAGAGTATTTATGTTATAGGCTATACTATTCTACCTTTTATTATCTATAAAGGGCGTATTTATATCTCTACTTAGTATAAGAAGAAGAATATTCTATATAACTAGAAGCTCTCTATATTAGAGAATAGATAGATAAATAATTAGCTTAGCCTTAAGTAGTTAAAGCACTTTAATTAGTATATAAAGTCGCGTTTAAAGTAACTATATAAACTCCTTATCTTAGATAGCTATAAGAGCTATCTTAATTAGAATTATAAGAACTTTTACTTTATATAAAAGATTTTAACTCTCTATATACTTACCTGCTTATTATATACATAGTTTTACTACTTAATATAATATATTTCTTGCTATTAAAACTCGAGTACTTTTAATACGTATAAAGCTTAATATCGCGACGCGTCTTCTATATTAATAAAGAAGGCTTCTTTCTAGCCTTTAAAAAAAGAATTAATAAATTAATGTAAAAGCTATAAGAAGGCCTTTAAGATAATAGAGTTAGTCTTTATTAATATATAGAAGGTTCTTAATTACCTTAAAGTCTATCTTTATACGCTACTACTCACAGCCTTACTAAAATCGCCCTAGTAATCTTAAATACTAAGTAATATATACGAATTTGGCTTATAAGTAAGGCTTATAAGCGATGCTATTATATAATCGCTAGAAGAAGCTAGAGGAGGCTTCTTAAAGCTTATTAAAGGAGCTAAGGAGATACTACACTAAAACGCTATATAAGCTGCTCGCATCTATAAGCTTAAAGAGCAATTAGAAGCGATAACTAAGCGTAAAACTTGGAAGAGAAAGCAGGTTCAGCACGGCGGCACGATAGAGTACGGTGTAACAGCATTATCTATAGCTAAAAGTGCAGCTATAGATAGTATAGTGTTAAAAAGAGCACATAGTAGTAGTTATTAAGAAAGAGCCTAACTAGCTTAATAGCGCTATAGTAACTATAGCAAGACTAGGTATAACGCCTATACGTATAAGAATAATATAGAAGAAGATTCTAAATCTATTATAAGTATATTATACGTAGAATCTATAGATAATATTAAGTAATTAACTATTTCGTATATAGTGCTCGCGATGCTAAGAAAAAGTGGCTGACTTGGTGGTGTGGCCGTCTCGGTGGTGCTTTACGTTAAGGCTTTAGTATGCTTATTATAGTATATTTCTTTTATTCTTTACGCCTTCTTCACTATATCTAAGATTTAATTATCTTATTATAACTATTTATAAATCTTAACTCCTAAGCGTTATATTTATACTAATTATATAAGAGAATAGGGTCTAAAGATAATAATCTAGTATAAGTAGCATAAGAAGAAGAATCTTTACTATTTTATAAATACTATAACTAGTTATTACGCTAATTATATTTCTATAAAGGCAGAGTATAGTCTCTTTATTTCTAAGGAAGAGTATAAGAAGGTAGAAGTAGAGAAGTGTTGAAAGCGCTTGAAGATCGCTTATTTAGAGACGCTACTAGATACATAGCGCGCGTAGTTATGATAGTAAAAGTTAGAGCTTCTAGAGATAGAGATAAAAGATGTTACGAACCTAAGAAGACGGGGCACGGCAACCTATATATAGAAGTAATAAAGAAGTTACTTTATATAAATTAAGTAGATAGTTAATCTTTAAGAACTAATAAATAGTATTACCTCATAACTTATAAAATCTTATAGTTTTAGTAAAAACTTATTATAAAATAAGTTATATATATCTTATAATATCTTATAATATCCTATAATATCTTATAAAATATTATATATAGAATATATAAGACTTTATAAAATTCATAAAATATTAAATTAAACTTTTAAAATATATAGCTATTTAATAGTATATTTATATAACTATAATATTTAATTCTAAAATTTAAAAATTAGTATTTAATTCTTAAACTCTTAAGTTATTTATTAATCTTTATATTATACTTAATCTATCTTATCTATTACGCGCTTAGCTTGTTTCTAAGAACTAACCTTAGGACCCTCTAAGGACGGACCTTTATGAAAAGAGTAGTTTTACGCTAATTATAATTACGCTATTCTAAATCTCTAAAATTGTGCGTAAGAGGAGGCTAAGGGGAGCTCTACTTCTCATATAGACCTTCCTATTAAATCTCTACTATTTAAACTATTAGCTAATCTAGGCTAGTCATAAACTAACGTCTTTGATTTCTCTTTTAATTACTCTTTTTTTTATAGAACTAATTCTAATTTCTAAATTTCTTTTAGATAGTATTTCTATATTAGAACTTATAATTTATAAGATTACTTTTAAATTTCTAAGTATTATAGCTCTTAAGCTTTTTTATATATATAATTAAATACTTCTACTAATCTCTAAACTCCTATAAATTTTTAATTTTCTTAACTTTATACTTATTATCTTTAAAGTTTATATTTATTACTAGTTTAGTATTTTAAGATACTAATTTTAGTAGTTTCTTATCAAAGATAGAGTAAATATATATACTTAGTAATAATCAAAGTTTATAATTTACTAAGCTTATTACTTTTAGAAATATAAATAACTCTATTAGGAATTATTTAATTTTTTATATAGCTTCTTAACTTTTAAATCTCATCTTAATAAATAAATTTCATCTCTCTTTTTAAAGATTAGTCTCTTAATTCTTTAGTTTTTTTACTCTTAGATATTATAAGATTCCTTTAAGCTATATTCTTACTTAGCTTTTTATAGAGTTCTTATATAAGGTAGGCTTTATTATCTATGCCTACTATAATACTCTCTATATTCTTCAGGTCTTAGTAAGTAACTAGCTTATATCTATAATTTACATAATATGGTAAGTACTTTATAGTCACTAACTTCGTACTATTTATAAAGGTCCGTCCTTAGAGAGTCCTAAGGCTAGTTCTAAGAAATAAGCTATACGCGTAATAGATAAGATAAGTATAATATAAAAACTACTAAATAACTTAAAAGTTTAAGAATTAAGAACTAATTCTTAGATTTTAAAATTAAATATAGTAATTATAAGAGTATACTATCTAGTAGCTATATACTTAGGGAATAAAAGTTATTTAGTCACTTAATTCTACTAAGAGATACTAATTATTAAGTACTACTTAGTTCTACTTAGTATACTAAGGCTACTAAGCACTTTAAGTAGTTATATAATATATAGTATAGTAATCGCGCCGTAAGTCCTACTAATACTAATAGTTATACTAATAACTAGCTCTAATTACTTTAAGGTAATCTAGTATAGCTAGGCTATAATACTATCCTCCCTCTTTAGGACTCGTTCTTAAGTTACCTAATAGTAGCGATTAGTACGCTATAACTAGAGTAGCTCCGCATTATAAGTAGTATTAGCTACTTTAGTCTTACCTTACTATACCTAAATAACCTTTAGAACATAGTTGTCAGGACGCAGCCCTGCACCACTACGCCATGCAACCTAAAAGGTACGTATGATCAGTGAACTACTGATCATGGTGCAGGGTAGTATATATCGTCATCTGGCCCTAACCGGCCTGACAATAGTACTATTAACTATTAATATCTTACTAAATTTATTAATTCTATTAAGGAAATTTTAGTATAAAAGTACGTAGCGTACGCAAAAATTAATTATGTATGTAAAGTTTATATTTAGTTCGGGAAGTATAGCGCGTGTCTAGATTATAGCTAATAGTATAACGTCCGCGTTACTAAGTTAGAATTTAAGCGTCTAGCTACCAAGAAAGAGAAGTTGCACGATCGCATTAAAGAGAGTCGTGCTGCGCAAGATGTAGCGATAAAAGCGCACGAGAAAGCGCTTAAGGAGTTGTGGGTGCAACGTGCGCGCGAGGAGTAGTTGCGGCTCTAGATGGATTTGCTGGACAAGCGGGCCGAGGAAGCGATTACCGTCGAAGAGCGCGAGATTTCTAAGTTAAAGTAGAAGCAGTTAGTAATGGAGTTTACTAAGCCTTCTAAAGGGCTTACCCTTAATCTCTTACCTAGTACCTAGAGTGCCTTTAAAAAGTTATCTTTTAATTACTAGAAATCTTTTAATTATTAGAATACTAATTTAAGAGTAATTAGAAATTTATAAAATTTATATTTAACTTCTAAATATTTTTACTTTTAAGATAGCTTAACTATTTAACTAAGTATTCTTTACTATTATCTTATATTTAGTATAAGAGAATTTTCTTAATTTTAAATTTCTTTTCTTCTTTTATTTTATAAAAGAATGTTTTTTAGAGTAATGTTTTAGAGTTTACTAATTCTAATATAATAATATAGAATCTTAGACATATTCTTATATTAGATAGAAAGTTAAGTATACATATAATTAATCCTTTCTAATTAAGTATTAAAAATAGACTTATCTTTATATTATTAAGTCTCTTACTAAGTTATATAATATAAAAGTTCTTTATAAGTATATAAACTTTATTCTCTCTCTTTAGCTAAGATGCTATTTATTATTTTTTATTAATATATAAAATACTAACGTACTTCATAAGTGAGTGGCCGGCACAAGCGAGTGGCCAGACTTTGCCAAGACCTCACCACATCTCTCCTAACACGCAATGTCTTAACGTAGCAACGTAATACAAGATTAGAAAGAGGCTTAGATATAGCTTACACTTTAGGCTCTTATTTAAGACGTAATACTTACTACGCCTCGCGCTATAAAAGCCTATAACGTGCTAGAAAGGACGCTTAGACAATAACGCGCTAGAACGCTCTATTAACGCGATTATACGCCTAAATTAATAGCTCTTTGAGGATCTAAAGAGATAGCGATTATTAGATATATTCTAAAGCTATTAGGGTAAAAATATATACCTAAACTTAATAATATTAAAGAGATAGCTAATTTTTTATTTTAGGTCTATAACTAGAATCTAATTAGTAAGAATTAGGCTATAAATTTTATTTAGCGCTGCCTAGAGCTTAAAGCTAAGTTTAATTAAGAGTATAATTATAATTAAGCTCTCTTTAAGAATTCTAAGATTATAGAAGACTAGTTCTACTTAGTATAAAATATAAAGACTAAGCATAGTATTCTAAATAAAGATATGTATAACTTTAATAAGATAGGCTTTATAATAGGTATAATACTAATTAGATTAGTAGTTATAATAATAGAGTATTAAAGATAGCTAAAGATAGTATAATAGAGTAATTAAAAGTAAGTTATAACTATTTAGAGTATAAATATAATAAAGTAAATAATTTTACTCTTTATAATCTTTTAAGATAAGTACTATCTCTCTATCTAGTATAAAAAGAAAAGTCTATCTTAAAACTAGGTAATTATAGTCTTTAAGAATAGCTAAATAATAAATAAGCTTAGTATTAAGAAGCTAGAGCACTTTAATAGGTATATAAAGGGGAGAGTTATTAGTAGCTACCGCCTACTAGTTCTTAACGGCCACGAGAGCCACAGCTCGATCGATTTCCACCAACTCTGCGAGGAGAAGAAGATAATCACCCTCTACATGCCTCCTCACTCGTCGCACCTACTATAGCCGCTTAACGTTAGGTATTTTACGCTATTAAAGAAGGCGTATAAGTGCTAAGCTAAGAAGCTAATACGTAATAAGATTACTTATATAACTAAAATAGAGTTCTTACTATACTTAAAGTTACTTTTAATACTACTATTATAAAGAGTAATATCTTAGAAGACTTTTATTATACTAGCTTAATTCTATTTAATCTAGAAGCTATTATATTAATACTAAATATCTATTTACGTACTTTACTATTACTTACTTTTAAGAATAGTTTCTAGTAGTTATAAACTCTAAGTAATACTATAAAATTAGGGTCTTAAATAAAGCTAGTTCTTAAGAGGTTTTAGAGATATATAGATAGCTTACCTACTTATTAGTTAAGATAGTAAAAATTCTCTCTAAAAAAAAAGAGATAATAGCGTATACTTTAGTATTATTATAAAAGCGTATTACTAAGCTTAAAGTAGTTAATAAGGCCGCTATATAATATAAATTATATAAAAGAAAGTAGATATAAAAAGAGAGGTTACTTATAATTAAGAAAGATTTCTAATTATTAACTCTAAAGGAGTTTAGAGCGCGTAGTAATAGAAAGAAGGTAAAGAAGAGAGTACGCGTTAAAGTAAGTAAACTATCTTAAAGACGCTATAGACGCTATAGTAAGGTAGAATATAACTTACGTATATATAAGCTAGATAACGTAGAAGACTCTAAATAGATTAGCCTACTTTAAATACGAATTACTATTCTTGATAATGTCGTACGGTCGTGCATAGTCGTGGTTTTGGTGAGGTCTTGGCAAAGTCCGGCCACTCGCTTGTGCCGGCCACTCGCTTATGAAGCACGTTATATTATTATACTTTTTTAAGTTTATATTATAGTAGTTGATATATTATCTTTAGCTTATTTGCTATAGTAATAGCTTTTTCTATTTTCAGGCTTTATAATATACGTATAAAGAGATTTAGGTGTCTTTTATAGTTCGCGTAGAATAGAGTCTATTCTATAGATTCTAAAAGCTTATTATAATAGGCCATCTATACTATAGAAAATAGTAAAACCTAGTTATTTTACTAATAGTTAATATAAATCTATAGGTAGGCTTTTCTTATATAATTTATTTACTCTATTTATTTATCTATTTATAAATAATAGATTATTAATAGTTTTCTTTTAGTACTAATTATAATAAATAATACTATATAAAAGTTAAAGTAAAGAGCCTATCTCTATTATTAATAATTAACTTTTATATTTTATAATATCTTCTAATGTAATTATTACTAATAATTATAAATTATACTACTATAAAATCTTTATAAAAATTAATATACTTAGCTTATATTATAAAATAAGTACCTACTATAAGAATTACGTTATATAATACTTTAGTAATAAAGTTTCTTAAGACTAGTAGGCCTATAATAAGTCTATAGAGATATCTAACTATAGTATATTAAGTAACTCTATCACTTATATTTCTCTATAGAGTGTATAGGTACTATATATATTCTTCTAATAGTTTACGTATTTAGTAATAAAGAAGATAACTTTATCTTTTATAAATAGAGACTTATAGTTTTATGTAATAAATTTTAATACTTAAGTAATACTAGAGTAATTATATGTATAGTTATTATAATATTACTTAAAAATTACTTTTTATAATTCTTTTAGTTCTTTATTATTAATTTATATAACTAGGTTTAGTATTTTTACTAATCTTAATAATCTATCTTTATAGTATATATATATATTATAGATTTATTATTTATTCTTGTTTTTATAATATTATATTTATAACTAAGAGTATTAGCCCTACTATTACTTTTTCTTATTATAAATATAATCTTAAACTTATATTTTCTTAATTCTTATAATTATTTAATATCTTATTTATTACATATTTTTATAGATATAAATATAACTAAGTTCTTATTATCTAAGAATATTATAAGTTTTAAATAACTCTAAGTATATACTATCTAATAATTAAGGTAAGTAATAATAGCTAACGTAAACCATCACCAAGCTGGTCAACCCACCGAGCTGGTCAAAAATGCTTGGCAGCACTACTCCCACAATAAACGCGACATGAATTAATCATAGAATGTGCAGCCTCCTAATTAAGAGAATAGAATATCACTTACGCTTTCTACCTATAACTACCGCTAATTTAAAAGCCTCTAACTCGCTACTAGCGCGTTTAAGGTGCCTCCTTTAACATTAATTAGCTAATATAATAGAATTCTATTTCAACCTAGTATACGACCTAATAGCCACAAGCTCGCTACGACCGAAGAGCAGACGATCGTTTAATATATTCTCAACCTCTATTCGCGAGGATTCGCGTATTACGACCCGAAGTCAAAACGCTTACGACCACGCCGCAACCACGCCGCAACCACGCCGCAACCGCGCCGCACGAGCAAGACCAGGATAGCGATCCTGCAAAACGCTGACTGTCAGCAGTCACGTGACCGATCACTGCGCTAAGGACTATTGCTAGGAGCGATCACGACTGCCGCAACTATCGCTAGGAGTAATTACGACTATTATAACTATTACTAGAAGTTACTATAACTATTATATAAGTATATAGCTACTAGATAGCGCACCTTTATAGTTACTATATTTAACTTTAAAATCTAAGAATTAGTACTTAATTCTTAAACTCTTAAGTTATTTATTAATCTTTATATCGTACTTAACTTATCTCGTCTATTACGCGCCTAGCTTATTCCTAAGAACTAACCCTAGGACTCTCTAAGGACGGACCTTCACATCGCGCCCCAGCTATGCGAGGTGGCAGATATGGCCAATAAAATGCTAGCTATACGCGGTGGCGAGCCTGTAGGCAAAAACTAGCCTAATTACTTTATAGCGCGTTTAGCTAAGCTTAAAATAGCCTTTAATTAAGTAAAGGATAGGTAGAGAATACTATAAGAAGATCTAGAGATAACTAGCGCGTAGTTCATGCTAGTAGAGGACACTAAAGCTAAGTATAGTATCTATAACGACGACGTATATGACTTTAATAAGACTAGCTTCTAGATAGGCGTTATTAGCTTAATAAAGGTTATTATAGGCGTAGAGAGACGTGCTTAACTAGAGCTAGTTTAGCTAGGTGATCGCGATTATATTATAGTTATCTAGAGCATCTTGTTACGAACCTAAGAAGATAGGGCACGGCAATCTATATATAAAAGTAATAAAAGAGTTACTTTATATAAGTTAAGTAAATAGTTAATCTTTAAAAATTAATAAGTAGTATTACCTTATAGCTTATATAACTCTATAGTCTTAGTAAAAGGCTATTATAAAATAAGTTAAATATATTATCTAATATTCTATAATATCTTATAATATTTTATTAAATATTATATATAGAATATATAGGACCTTATAAAATATATAAAATATTAAATTATATTCTATAAGTATATAGTTACTATATTTAATTTCAAAATTTAAGAATTAGTACTTAATTCTTAAATTTTAAATTATTTATTAATCTTTATATTATATTAAACTTATCTTATTTATTACGTGCCTAGTTTATTTCTAAGAATTAATTTTAGATTTTCTAAAAATAAACCTTTATACTTTAAATACTCTTAAAATAAATAATATAGTAATAGATACTCTAGATATAACTATAGACACTACTTATATCTTAGTATATAGTAAGAAGTCTAATTTATATTATAATAACTATAATAAGCTTAAAGCTTAGCTATACTAAGTTAATAGATACTTCTATATTAAAGAAGATAAGTTTAATAATAATAATAAAGTTATATAGACTACTATCTTTCTTTATAGTAATATAGAGAAGTAGGCTAACTCTATTTTATACTAATATATAAATAATAATATTAATAACTAAGATAATATTAATCTTATTAATAACTAGAACGCTTTTAAAGCTAAAATAAAAGAAGTGTTCTTACTTTTAAAAGAATTAGTAATTATAAAAAAAAAGATTTAAAGACTTAAATAGACTAGATTTACTACTTACTATATAACTAGATTCTAATAATACTCTATAGTTATTATTTAGAATAATAATGCTTTAATATAAATATATTAATAAGATCTTAAGCTAACTTTATAGTAGAAATTAATATAAAATAGATCTTACTTTAATATACTTTATAAACTTATAAATAAAGCTATTTAAATTAGTAATAAGTTATATAAGATTATATAAGACGAAAAACTATTTAATTAAAGAACTTATATCTAAAAACCTATAAATAACTAACTAAGATACTAGCCTTATTATTTATATCTTAACTAAGAATATTAATAAAGCTATATATCTTAAGTCTTTAGTATATACGCTATAAATAGCTATAAGCTTATATAACTTAAGAATATTAATAAAGAACTAGATTAGATAAGGTTTTAGTATAATAAAAATAAGAAGCTAATTACTTACTATATCTATAGTAAAGTAGGCTAAATAGTATAAAATTATTATAGTAAAAATAAGATTATATAATAAGTTAATATACTTAGAAAGATTAGTAAACTAGCTTATAAATTATAAGAAGTTATTATAAAATCTATAATTAAATACTAAGTAAATAGTAAAGAAAGTATCTTTAAAGAAATTAAAAACCTTACTATTATATATATTAAATACTTAGATAACTTATTTATATCTAATAAGAAGTATAATATACTAAAAGAAGACGTAATAAAGCTACTACGCACTAAGTATAATAAGATAGCTATAGTTAAGAAAAAATATTAATTAAGCACGCCCTATATAAGCTTACTAGAAATAGAGTTACTATTATTATAAATTAATAGCCTACTTTACTACTTTAATAAGAAACTAGTAGATTATACTATAGAAATCTTAAATATCTTATAAATTATATAATAGTACTTCTATAATCTAGCTTATAGAAATAATTAAGATTAAGTAAATATTCTTCTAAAAATTAAAAAGTTTCTACTAATATTAAAAGACTTTTAATAATTTAAATAGATACTATAAGTATAAAATAAACTTATAATTTTATCTTCTAATAAAGATATTTAGGAGATAACTCTATATACTATAAAATTAAATAGTTAAATAATTAAATTTCTAAAATAAGATATCTAAGAGTTTATATAATACATTTAAAATAATAAGCTATTATAAACTAAACAAATAAAAAAGTAGTAGCTATAAAGCTAATCTTAGAGTAAATAAAAAATTAACTAAATAAGCTAAGATACTTTAGTCTAGTATTAGTATAATTCTTATAATCTTTATTATACTAAGTTATTATAGACTAGTTATATATATCACTTCTATAAGACTTATTACTTAGAAAAGAAGAAATTTATATAATCTCTAAGAAAGATATATAAATTCCCTAAGTATAAGTTAAAATAAAATATATATATTAATAATATATACCTAGAGTACTTATAGAATAAGTATAAGAATACTTTTTTCTCTAGTTATAAAGACTTATAAGATATTATTAAAATATAAACTATATATAAGATATAATATATTAATAACTCTATCTATAAATATAAGAAGTATAACTAGTAAATATACCTAAGTAGCGTATATAATAAGTACTATAATATAAAAGAACTCTATAAATTTAGAATTAAGTCTTTTTTAAATTAGTAAATAGCTAAGAAAGTCTAGCTAAGAAAATTAATATAGTAAATTTCTTAATACTTACTAAGCTACTAGTATAGCTTAATAGAGAATAAATATATACTTTAGTAGATTTAGAATTAGAAGAAAACTATACTTTAGTATATATAGTAGATAAAGCTAAACTTTAATTATTATAGAAATATTAGTTATACCTACTATAAGTTACTAATAGATAATTAATTATAAGAAAAAGTAAGATTATATATAAAGTTACTAATATAACGCTTAATATCTAAAAGTATTAGAAAAAAATAGATTTAGGTATTTTTAGACTAGCTACTTATAAAATTATAATAGAACTTTTTTAGCTATAAAGATATAATCTATAGATTAACTAGAAGTTAAAGAAGTTTTTATTTAAATATTATAGACTAAATATAACTATAAGCTAGTTTATATATTAATTAATTTTAATAGTAAATAAAAGAGAAATTTATAATATTACTAAAAGTTAGTAAATTTTATATAAGTATAGTCTTAAGATATAAGAGTTTAATTTAATAAAATTATTAAAATATCTTTAAATTATAAAGTTAGAGTTTTAGAAAAATATATAACTTCTAATATATTAAATAAATATAAAGAATTTAAGTACCTCTTTATAAAATTAATTAATAGTAAAATCTTATTAAAGTATTAAGTCTAGAATTATAAAAATATTTTAATAAAAAAGAAAACTCTACCCTTTAAATTTATATATTAATTATTAGAGATAGAACTTAAAGTATTAAGAAAGTAGCTAAATAAGAATTTAAAGAAAGAATATATTAGACTTTTTAAATTATTAATAGAATTCTTAATACTTTTTATACTAAAGAAGAAGAGACTACTAAGAATATATATAAACGATTATAAGCTTAATAATATTATAATAAAGAATTAATATCTATTACTAAATATTAAAAAATTCTAAAATTAATTATCTTATATTAGAATTTCTATAGTAATAAATATATAAAATAAATACTATCTTATTAAAATAAAGAAAAGTAAAGAATAGAAGATAGTATTCTAAATATAATATAGATACTAGAAATATATTATTATACCTTTTAAACTTATTAACGCCTTAATAATATTTTAAAAACTTATTAATAATATATTAAAAGCTTATCTAGATATCTTTATTATTATATATTTAGATAATATTCTTATCTACTCTAAGAAAAAATAAGAGTATACTAAATATATCTATATAGGACTAAAGTACTTAGACTAGTTTAACTTATAACTTAAGTTAAAGAAATATAAATTCTATAAAAAAGAAATTACTTTCTTAGAATATAATATAGGAGCTATTTAAGTATATATAAGTAAAGAAAAGATTAAAATAATTAAGAAATAGCTACTATTAAAGATAATTAACAAAATATAATTCTTCTTAGAATTTTTTAATTTTATCTAATAATTTATTATAAATTACTCTAAACTTACTATTTTATAAATAGAATTTAAAAAAAAGAATATACTATTTATATAAAATAAAAAAGTAGAAGACGCCTTTTAGACGCTTAAAAATATAAGTATAATACTACTATACTTCTATATATTCTAATAATAGTAACTTCTATACTTTAAGACTAACTTGTTAGATCTTATACTAAGAGAATATATTAGCTAATTATATAAAAGCTATTAGTATACTATAGTTTACTATTAATATAAGCTTTTAAGACTAAAGAAGAATTATAATATTAATAATAAGAAGCTATTAGCTATAATTACTTATTAAAAGTATTAGAGAATATATACTAAGAGTTACTTAGAACTTATAATATTCTTAAATAATAAGAACTTAATTATATTTATAACTACTAAAGTACTTAATAAATAATAAATTTAATAATTATAGAAACTAAGATAAATTAAGTTTAAGATTATATTTATACTAATAAAAGATAATAGTAAAGCTAATACTCTTAGCTATAGATAGAATATTATAGAAATAAGAATAATTAATAAATCTATAATACTTATAACGTACCTCACGGGCTCGTGGATCACCCGGGCTCGTGGATCACTTTTGCCAAGCCCCCACCAAAACCACCCCATTCTGGCGCAAAATAGCCCACTTTAGCCCTATATAGTATAAAGCAAGATGCGATATTATTTAGAGTCTACTTCTACTACCTTCTAGTAGGTACGCGTATTATACCTAGTCTCTTTATACTATATATACTATTATTAAGATAGTTTACCTACTTTAGCGCGTACCTACCTCTTTAGCTTCTTTCTATTACTACGCGCCCTAAAGTCCTTAAGAGTAGCTAAATAAGCCTTATTCTTAACTATTAAGGTCCTTTCTACTTAAATCTACTTTCTTTTATATAATCTATATCGCGTAGTAGCCTTATTTACTACTTAAAGCTCTATAATCTCCTTTTACGCTAATACTAGCTTATATATAATAATTACTACTCCCTTTAAGACCTTCTTAAAAGCCTCTACTATAGACGTTAGTAAGCTATCTATATATCTCTAAATTCTTACCTTTACGAGCGTTAATTGCGACCCTAATTTAAGGGTATTACATAGAGTTTATAACTACTAGAGCTTATTACTAGGGAGTAGTAGTAATAGAGTACGTAGCTAGATATTAAGCGCTATTATAATCTATTCTAGGTTAAATAGAACTAATCTAGCGCCTTAAAACTCTTCTTAGATATTACTAGAAGTAATTACTATATTATAGGCGCGTATAAAGTATAGTAAGAACTTAAGCTTTATAATATAGATAATCTAATTATATATAAGATTCTTAGCTTAGTAACTATATACTATCTTTAAAAGTAAGAAATAACCTATATTAAGAGGCTATAAGAGGTATAATAAGTATAGAGGTATATAGATAGTAATAATCTTATTCTCCTTATAGTATTCCTAGAAAGTGAGTAAGTTATAGCTCTTATAGCTATTAATTATAAATAGTTAGTAGCTACTAACTACTCTCTTCTTTATATACTTATTAAAGTGCTTTAACTACTATAGGCTAAGCTTATTTATTATTTAGCTATTCTTAAATACTATAATAACCTAATTATAAAGTAGATCTCTCTTCTTATACTAGGTAAAGAGGTAATAGTAGCCTTTAAAGATAATAAAGAGTAGAATAGCCTACTCTATCGCGTTAATACTTTAGATAACTATTATCTACTCTCTATTATCTTACTATACTATCTTTAGCCGTCCTTATCTCTCTAAAGCTATAATAACTAAACTAGTAGATATCTAGCCTATTATAAAGCTAGCCTTATTAAAGTTAAATATATCTTTATCTAGGATACTATACTTAGCTTTAATATTAGCTACTAGGCTAAACTAGTCTTATATAATCTTAGAATCCTTATAGAGGGCTCTCTTATAATTATATTTGCGATTAAACTTCGTTATAAGCTTAGAGTGGCCTTTAATAAACGTACTAGGCTAGTTTAAGCTAACTTAGCCTATATTGCGCTCTACGCGCAAAGAATTAGCTATATTAGCTATAGCTATAAGCCTAGGGGGAAATCCTTAGGTAACTAGCTTAAGTATATACTTAATAACTACGTCCTTCTTATTCTTAGTTAGATTCTTTAATTTAGGCTAGTAATCTACTTATAGAGTCTATTCTACGCGTTAGTAGCTTAGTATTAATTAAGTAATATTATAAATAGTTATAGCGTATTACTAAGAGAGTATTACGTCTTATTTAAGAGCCTAAAGAGTAGTCTATATCTAATATTTATTAGAAGGTTCTATCTAGCGTTATTATTAAGGCATCACGTAGGAAGGTAGAGTTTGGTAGGGGCTTGGCAAAAGTAATCCACGAGCCTGGGTGATCCACGAGCCCGTGAGGTACGTTATACTATAAAGATAGATTATTAGAATTAGTAAAGATATTAGACTAAACTATATAAACTACTAATATAATATTAAAAGAATTATACAAAGTAATTATTAAGTCAAATTATAAAAACTTTATATAAAGTTACTCTAGTATTACTTAAATAATAAAACCTATTAAGCGAAATTATAAGTTCCTATATGTAAAAGATAAGATTACCTCTTTTATTACTAAATTTATAGAGTATTAAAAGAATAAATATAGTACTTACGCACCTTATAGAGAAATGTAAGTAATAGAGCTACTTAATATACTATAGTTAGATATCTCTATAGACTTTATTATAGGCCTACTAGACTTAAGAGACCTTTTTACTAAAGTATTAAATAATAAAATTCTTATAATAGTTAATTATTTTATAAAGTAAGCTAAGTAAATTACCTTTAATAAATATTTTATAGTAGTATAACTTATATTTATAATTAATAATTACGTTATTAGATATTATAGAATACTAAAATTAATTATTAGTAATAAAGATAAGCTCTTTACTTTAAATTTTTAGATAGTACTACTAACTATAATTAGTACTAAAAGAAAGCTATTAATAGCTTATTATCTATAAATAGATAGATAAATAGAGTAAATAAATTATTTAATAAAAGCCTACCTATAGATCTATATTAACTACTAGTAAAATAACTAGGTTTTACTACTACTTAAAGTATAGATAGCCTATAAATATAAGCCTTTAGAGTCTATAGAATAGACTCTATTCTATATAAACTATAGAAGATACCTAAATCTCTCTACACGTATACTACTAAGCCTGAAAATAGAAGTAGCTATTACTATAGCTAATAAGCTAAAATTAGTATATAAGTTATAATAGAGCGAACTTAAAAAAATATAACTCTAAAGTATTTTATATATTAATAAGAAATAAAAAATAGTACCTTAGCTAAAAAGAGGGAATAAAGTTTCTCTACTTTTAAAGAACCTTTATACTATATAATCTAATAAGGGACTTAATAATATTAAGATTAGACTATTTTTAATTCTTAATTAGAAAGGACTAGTTATTTATATACTTAACTTTCTATCTAATATAAAGATATATCTAAGATTCTATATTAATATAATAGAATTAGTAAATCTTAAAATACTACTCTAGAAAACCTTTTATTATAAAATAGAAAAATAAATAAATTTAAAGTTAAGAGAATTCTTATATACTAAATATAGAGTAATAATAAAGAATATTTAGTTAAATAATTAGACTACCCTAGAGGTAATAATATCTAAAAACTAGATATAAATTTTATAAACTATTATTAGCTACTTATAAAGTATTATATAAAGTATTTAGCTACTTTTTAAAAGTAGAATATTTATCTAAGAAAGCTAGTCTAAAAGTACTTAATTTAATATAAAAGTACTAGGTATTATATTATCTTTAAGAAGATATACTTTTTAATTAATATTATTTACTATCTCTAGCGCTTTAATCTTCTTTATAAATTTTTCTAACTTATTTATATATTACTATTTGTAACGCTTTAATACTTTTCTTTATTTATAAAAATAATTCTTCTTTATACGTACTACTAATAGAGTATTTAATATTACTACTTCTACTATATTAGTCTTAGACACCTATTATTCTAAGTAAGCTAGCTTCTAATTTAACTAAGAAAAGTCGAGTAAGGGAATCTCTACTAGTACGCACGACTTTATACTATTGCGATAATAATTTCTATAATTCTTCTTTAATAGTAATATGCGATACTCTAGATTTTTTCTTACGCAATATTAATAATTAAATATAGCTATCTAACTAATACTATTTATATATTAACTTAGAGTATAATAATAAATAATAGTATAGAAAACTATAAGATTAATTTATAAGAATATAAAATAGAAAAGAGAGAGATAGTATTATAATTCTAAGAAGATAGAGTATAATAACTTATATATAGAAGTAATAAAGAAGTTATTTTATATAAGTTAAGTAAATAGCTAATCTTTAGAAATTTAATAAGTAGTATTACTTTATAGCTTATATAATTATATACTCTTAATAGAAAACTATTATAAAATAAGTTATATATATTCTATACTATTCTATAATATTCTATAATATCTTATAAGGTATTATATATAGAATATATAGGACCTCATAAAATATATAAGATATTAAGTTATATTTCTTAAGTATATAGCTACTAGATAATATACTTATATAGTTACTATATTTAACTTTAAATTTTAAAAATTAGTACTTAATTCTTAAACTCTTAAGTTATTTATTAATCTTTATATTATATTTAACTTATCTTGTCTATTACGCGCCTAGCTTATTCCTAAGAACCAACCCTAGGACCCTCTAAGGACGGACCTTCACACATCTACGCTAATAGATACGCGACCCTGCCCTTTATTATCTTTAAGGGACGCATCCACATCCTAGCGTAGTATAAAGAGGTAGATATACTACGTAATTAGAAGCTCTTAGTATTAGAGAATAGCTAGACTAATAACGCGCTTAGTCTAGAGTAGTTAAAGCACTTTAACGCGCATATAAAGACGCGCTAGATAGAGGTATACTAGCTACTTATTCTAGATAGCTATAAGAGCTATCTTAACTAGAGTTTTAAGGACTACTACCTTAAATATAAGATTCTAACCCTCTATATACTACTTTACTTATCGTATATTCTCTAGCTACTTAACGTGGTCTACTTTTCGCCGCTAAAGCGTAAGTACTCCTAGCGCGTTAGAGACTTAGCGCGCTAATGCGTCTTCTATATTAATAAAGAAGGCTTTCTCTCTACCTTTAAGAGCGCGTTTTTTTATATATTTATAGAAAAGAACTAATATAAGGCCTTTAAGGCATTAGGGATAGTCCCTATTAATACGTAAGTAATATTAGATCGCCTTAAAGTATAGTTTCGTACTCTACTAGAACCCCTTCTTCTAGAAATGCTATAGTAGTCAAAGACTCTAAGTAATACGCACGAATTTAGATCTTAGTTAAAGTTTATACGTAAGTCTTTTACTCGCTCGCCTATTATAGCTTAGGATAGCTTCTCCTAGCTTATAAAAGGTAGTAAGCTAATACTATACTAAAACGCGCTTTAAGCTACTTAGATTGATGAGCTTAAAGAGTAATTAGTAGTAATAACTAAGCGCAAAACGCGTAAGCGCAAGCGGATGTAGCACGGTGGCACTATAGAGTATGGAATTGCAGCAGCGCAGGTAGCCGCTGAGGCGTCTGCAGCGCCTCAGCGATCTAAGAAGGCTCGTGGTAGTAGTGATTAAGAACTAGCCTAACCAGCTCTACGGCGCTGTGGGAACTGCGGCGGAATAGGGCACAATGCGCGAACGTGCAAAAAAGATATAGAGTTATCTTCTAAATTAGATTTAAGTACGACGTATGTAGGCTCTTTATTTAAGAGCGATTCAATTAAAGATGCGTAATATGGGTTGGGGCTGCTAAGCATTTTTAACTAGCTTAGTGGGTTAACTAGCTTAGTGGTGGTCTACGTTAGTAGATTTTTATTATAAATACTATAACTTTTCTATAATCTTAAAAGCTTATATAAGTAGTAGATAATAAAATACTATTAGCCTTTAGATAGCTAGCTAGTAAATTCTTTTAATAATAGATCTAATAGATTAGTCTTAAAGTATAAGAGTTACTCTAATTAAGATATATAGAAGTATAGTAGTATTATACTAATATTTTTAAGTCTCTAAAATGCGTCTTCTACTTTCTTATTCTATATTAATAGTATATTCTTTCTTATAAACTTTTTAAGAAAATAGTAACGTAAAGCACCACCGAGCCAGCCACACCACCAAGCCAGCCACACCACCAAGCCGGCCACTTTTTCTTAGCATTGCGAATACTATATACGAAATAGTTAATTACTTAATATTATCTATAGATTCTACGTATAATATACTTATAATAGATTTAGAATCTTCTTTTATATTATTTTAGTACGTATAGATATTATATCTAGTCTTACTATAGTTACTATAGCGCTATTAAGCTAGTTAGGCTCTTTCTTAACTACTACTACTACGTACTCTTTTTAACACTATACTATCTATAGCTGCACTTTTAGCTATAGATAATACTACTACACCGTACTCTATCGTGCTGCCGTGCTAGACCTGCTTTCTCTTCTAAGTTTTACGCTTAGTTATTGCTACTAATTACTCTTTAAGCTTATAGATGCGAGCAGCTTATATAGCATTTTAGTGTAGTATCTCCTTAGCTCCTTTAATAAGCTTTAAGAAGCCTCCTCTAGCTTCTTCTAGCGATTATATAATAGCATCGCTTATAAGCCTTACTTATAAGCCAAATTCGTGTGTATTACTTAGTGTTTAAGACTACTAGGGCGATTCTAGTAGGGCTATAGGTAGTAGCGTACGAAGATAGACTTTAAGGCAATTAAGAACTCTCTACGCGTTAATAGGAACTAGCCCTACTACTTTAAAGGCCTTCTTATAGTTCTTATATATAAATATATTAAAAAATATGTCTTTAAAGGCTAGAAAGAAGCCTTCTTTATTAATATAGAAGACGCGTTATAATACTAAGCCTTATATACGTTAGAAGTACTTTAGTTTTAATAATAAGAAATATACTATGTTAAGTAGCTAAAATATATATAATAAGTAAGTAGATATATAGAGAGTTAGAATCTTCTATATAAAGTAGAAGTTCTTAAAATCCTAGTTAAGATAGCTCTTATAGCTATCTAAGATAAGTAGCCTATATAATCTCTTCTAACGCGACTTTATATACTAATTAAAGTACTTTAACTACTTAAGGCTAAGCTAATTATTTATCTACCTATTCTCTAATATAGAGAGCTTCTAGTTATATAGAATATTCTTCTTCTTATACTAAGTAGAGATATAAATACGCCCTTTATAGATAATAAAGGGTAAAATACTATAGCCTATAATAGAGATACTCTAGATTACTATAACCTACTTTCTATTACTTAGCTAGATAAAATTTAGTCTTATATAATATTCTAAATCTATAACTATTTTTATTTAGCTAATAATACTTATTTAGAAGCCTATCTTATTAAAATTATAAATATTATTATTAAGGACTTTATACTTAGATTTTATCTTATATATAAGCTTAAATTAGGCGCTAATAACCTCTAGGTCCTTCTAGAGTATTCTCTAGTAATCTTTTACTTAATTAAAGGCTATCTTAAGCTCCTCCGTACGCTAAATAAAGCGCTCTATCTAGTTCTTACTAATAGGTATTCTACCGCGTACGGCTAGTAGTTTATCTACGATATTTACTACCTCTTATAGCTAGGGGGCAAACCCTCGCGAATTAAGCTTAAAGATATATTATATAACTATTTACTCTTCTATTATAGAGAGCTTCTAGCTATTTAGTAGTACTTTACGTTAAAATTAGATTTTATAGAGTTAGTTAGAGAGCCGCTAATATTATATACTAAAGATAGTAGTAGCGCGTTATAGGGTCTAAAATTAACATAAGGTATAGGCCTAAAGGGTAAGTTTAATTCTACCCTCTTATTAATCTAAAATTATTATACGTTATAATTGCATCGCTATTTATATGTGGTGTTCGCGGCGCTAAGAAAAAGTGGCTAGCTTGGTGGTGTGGCCGGCTCGGTGGTGCTTTACGTTAATATATAGGCTAGCTTATAGTTATATCTAGTTTATAATACTTAAATAATAGTTTTTTTAACTTTTAATTAATTTATAGGCTATATTTTTATAGCTAAAAGAGTCCTAATATATTATTATAGGTAGTTAATCTAAAGACTTCTAAGTCTATTCTTTTTTAACATTAGTAGATATTAAGCGTTATATTTATAAATTTTTATATAATTTTACTTTCTCTTAGTATTATATATCTATTAGTAACTTATAGTAAGTAAGACTAATATTTCTATAATAATTAAAATCTAGCTTTATCAACTATAAATACTAAAATAAAGTTTACTTCTAATTCTAAATCTAATAAAATATATATCTATACTCTATTAAGCTATACTAATAGCTTAATAAGTTTTAAAAGATTTATTATATTAATCTCTTTAGCTAGACCTTCTTATTTATTTACTATTCTAAAAAAGATTTAGGTCTAAATCTATAGAATTCCTTTATATTATATTGCTTATTATATGCGCTACTTAAATACATTTACTAGTTATATATTATATATTTATAAATAGAGTTATCAAAATATTATATCTTATTTATAATTTATATTTAGATAATATCTTATAAGTCTTTATAAGTAGAGAAATAATTACTCTTATAGTTATCTTATAAATACTTTAAGTAAATATCTTTAATACATATTTTCTATTTAGTTTTATAATTAGAAAATTTATATACTCCCTTTAGAGGATATCTAAATCTCTTCTTTTCTAAATAATAAGTCTTATAAAAGTTATAAATAACTAATTTTTAATAACTTAGTATAGTAGAGATTATATAAATTATATTAATACTAGACTATAGAATTTTAATTTATTGAGTTAATCTTTTATTTATTTTAAGATTAAGTTTATAGCTAATATTTAGTAACTTCTTAAGTTTATAATAGCTTATTATTTTTAGAGTATTATATAAATTCTTAGATATCTTATAATAAAATTTTTAATAATTTAGTTATTTAATTTCATAGTATATAGAGTTATTTCTTAGATATCTTTATTAAAAGATATAACTATTAATTTATCTTATATTTATAATATCTATTAAACTTATTTAAGATTCTTTAGTATAAATAAGAACTTTTAAATTTTAAAAAGAATATTTTATTTATTCTAATTTACTTTAATAGCTTAATTATAGAAGTACTATTATATAGTTTTTAAGATATTCTAAGATTCTATAGTATTATCTACTAAATTATTATTAAAATAATAAAGTAGGCTATTAATTAATAATAATAGTAACTCTATCTCTAGTAATTTTATATAGGGCGTACTTAATTAATATATTTCTATAAGCGTAGCTATTCTATTATACTTAGTGCGTAGTAGCTTTACTATATCTTCTTTTAGTATATTATACTTCTTATTAGATATAAATAACTTATCTAGATCTTTAGTTCTAATAATAATAGGATTCTTAATTTCTTTAAAAATACTTTCTTTACTATCTACTTAGTGTTTAGTAATATATTTTAAAATAACTTCTTATAATTTATTAGCTAGTTTACTTATCTTTCTAAGTATATTAACTTATTATATAATTTTATTTTTATTATAATATTTCTATACTATATAGCCAACTTTACTATAGATATAGTAGAAAATTAGCTTCTTACTCTTATTACGCTAAAACTTTAGCTAACTTTATTTTTTACAAATATTATTAAAATATATTAGCTTAGAACTACTTATAGTATATATACTAAAGACTTAAGATATTTAGCTTTACTAATATTCTTAGTTAAGATATAACTATTAAGGCTAGTATCTTAGTTAGTTATGTATAAATACTTAGATATAGATTTTTTAATAAAAGATTTTTTTCAATATAAGTTTATATAACCTATTTTTAATTTAAATAGCTTTATTAATAAATTTATTAAGTATATTAGGGTAAAATCTACTTTATATAAATATCTTACATATAATTAG
>QXCR01000134.1:0-79851 GCA_004380135.1 Stemphylium vesicarium | reverse complement strand
TTTTACTCTTTGCTTTTCAACTTTGCATTGCAATTGCTAGTTCCAGAGTGTTCCGCAGAGTTAGGACCCAGTTTTGGCCCCCGATGATAATTCGAACGCCTCATCTTGTAGTACTGTATCATTACTACAAGATGAGGCGTTCGAATTATCATCGGGGGCCAAAACTGGGTCCTAACTCTGCGGAACACTCTGGAACTAGCAATTGCAATGCAAAGTTGAAAAGCAAAGAGTAAAATGTCTATTGAGTGATGATAAGACGTGTCTGCTACTTGAAATGACGCTGCTTTGGTTGTGTGAGAGAGATGACGGAAATGGGCAAAGGTGATGAATTGGATTGATTGCGTGTGATTTCGTGTGATTGCGTGTCGATAAGTCACCAATCATTCATAAAAGTGTTGTGGTTGTCAGACTAGTGATGATTACTAGAAGAAGAATAAAGAAAGAAAGAAAAGAGTGGGAGGTAGAAAAAGGCGTCATGCATAACTTCGTCCACAAATCTTCCTCTATTGCTTTAAAGACATTCATCTACATCTACATCTACATCTCTGACCCGACCCTTTTATCTCTCCCTCTCATCTCTTTCTCCCTTTCCGTCTCTCGCTCCCCTAGCCCTAGCACACTCTTCCCCAGCCCTTTTCAACACAATAACTGCACACCATCGGAAACTACCATCCATAATACCTCTCCCCAATCATGCCCTCATCCTCCGCACTCATATAATCACCCTCATCATCATCTCCACTCTCACTCTCACTCTGCCTTTCTCCCCTCACCCCCTTCCAACCCTGTCCTTGCAACTTCCCACCACGGGCAGAGCAAACGTCGCTTCGTGCAGCATCCTCGTCGTCGGTAGAGAGGTAATCGCTTCCCTCGCCGACGCCGTTGTCGTCGCTGAGGGCAGCTCGATGCGTGGCGTGTTTGGCAGTGTTGTTGGGGTGTGGGGTTTCATTGTCAGAGCCAGGGTCTGTGTCAGAGGGGAGGTAGTCGCTTCCTTCTGCTATGCCGTTGTCGTCGCTGTCTGATGCATCGTCGTCTTTATTGTTGCGACTGCGACTGCGGCTTCCGCGACCGGTCTCGATCCCAAGTCCAAGCCCAATCCCGTTGTTGCGGCTGTGACTGCGGCGGCGACTGCGACTGTGGTTGCGGGCGTGAGTGTGGGATCTAGGTCTGTCCTGCGGGGGCCTGGAGAACGAAGAGCAAGAGTAAGGATATGATGGGAGTATAGGCTGGGGCTGTTGGTGTTGTGAATTCTGCGACGGGGTCGGCGCGGGAGATGCGGATCTGGATGCAGAGCTGGGGATAGAAGAGCAGTCGCTGGCTAGACTGTGACTGCGACCGCGGGGTCGAGGATCATCCACCGGCGGTCGAGAGAAGGAAGAATATGATGGGAGCGGCAGGGGTAACGTATGCGTTTGGGTTCGAGGTTGGATCCGTGGGCTCTGCGGTGCGGAGGCAGATGCGGATGGAGGGATAGAACAGCAGTCGCTGGCTTGGCTGTGGGCGGACGGCGACCGAGACCGATATGAGCGTGCGGTTGAAGGGACGCGAGATGGAGGGCCAGAGAAGACGGCGCTGCGGTACGAAGCTATGTCTGAAGCTGGTGGCGAGGGAGAATGAGGTTGGTTGGCAACCGTGGTGCTGGGAGCTGGATGAGTATCAAACTGCTCACGACGGCTTCTGCGTGTTGCATCATGCGGTGCATCCCATCTCTGTTGCTGCTCTTGCACTGGTTTTGGCTCTGGCTGGACAACGTGGCTATATGCGATCTGTCTCCTGGGCTCGTTGTAGGAGTATTCGTTGTCAGAGGCGCACTCGCTGATATACTCTTCGTCGGAACGCTCAGCTTCTTCTTCTTCTTCCTGTTTAGTCTTTGCCTCGAGCGCTTGGAAGCGAGCGAGGAACTGCTTTGCTTCTCTGTAGTCGTCTAGGCGCGGTTGGGGCGCTCGTCGGCGGGATGTGTTGGGTGCATCCCATCTACGCTGCTCCACTGGTACCTTGGGCTCTTTGGGTTCTTTGGGACGACGGCGGGGAGCAGCAGACTGCTTCTTGCTCTTCCTGTCGTTGGTCTCATCACGGAGTGCATAATCAGCCTTGGCGGATGGAGGTTTCGGTGCGCCGATTGCTCGGATACGCTCGAGAGCTTCTTTCACTGCTTGGAAGTCGTCGGGTGTCTTGGGCCTCGCATTATAGGCATGCTGGTAGTGCCAGTCGCTGTCGTAATCACTCTGGTCATATTCCTCGTCGGATGGATCATCAACGTGCTGGCCGTTCTGCGTGTCGAAAGCGTGGAATCTGTCGAGGAATTGCTTCGCTTCTTGATAATCTTCTAGCTTGTGGGATCTGACACCATGGCTCTGCTGGAAGCCTGATTTGTGACCCCGGCCGCCATTTTTGGGACGCTGACGGTGAGCTCTCTCGACATACGGCGGGCTATCGTAGACTTCTCGACGCCCGTCGTAATCTCCAGAAGCAGAGTGTTGAAGCGGTGAACGTTCTTCAACTCGGTACTCGTCGTACCCAGGACTGTATTCAGGAGTTTCTTCCACAAAGGCACCGGGTATAGTCCTTGCTGGGGTGGCTATGTATTCATCTTGCGTTCGCACCGACTGCGGGATGTAATCCGGACCAGGCGACGGGGTCCGGAAGCGCTGCCGAGCCGCCCTACGCGGCTCATATCGAGGCTGGTATTGCGAGGAAGTCTGGTTGAGCGTGGGCCCTCTTTGCCGGGGTCTGTACGCTGAACTCATCGAGGGGCTCTCATATTGCGCAGAAGTGGGATGTTGATTCTGTGGGCTGATGTAGTCGTCCGAGCCCGAGTATACTGGTTCAGCAATGTAGTCGAATGACCAAGCTGCATGCTGGTGTCGAGACGATTGGCCACGTTTCCGCCGTGCTGCACCATACTCGCTGCTCTGTCTGTGATGATATTGGCTGCTGCCGTACGTCTGGTACGACATGTTTGCCCAAAGGCTGCGTGTGAGCCCTGCCGTCTGCACCCACGATGACGTTGGCCTCTGTGATTGGGTCACGCAACCTGCTGGCAGTGGAGAAGCTCCTGGGATCTGGGTTGCTTCATTTCGTTGTTGTTTTGGCGACTGGACGGGACATTGTCATGCACAAACACGTGTTGGTTGTCTAACCGCATGTAGAGAGCGCTAGTGTCGCCTTAGCGTTCCAGGCTTCCGCACATCGCCTGAGTAGCCTCACCGCACTGTTCCACGGTCCCGTCCCTTTCTTTGCAACCATCTCGGCGTCCGACAACACCATCTTACCATCGTGTTCAGACACTCTGGGCTTAATATGGGATCGGACCTTTTCGTAGCAACGTTCAGGTAAACAAGCTTGGCAAATTACCTTGGAGCTCGCTGAGAAATCGAAATGGCAGGAAAAGTGCTAATTTTGTCTCAGCAAGACGAAGTGAAAATCTGTGATAGATAATCAGAACATCAACAACGGCTCTGTACATTGCAGATTATCATTTTGCAGATTCGCGTTCTTAACCGCGGCTCAGAGATGAAACTCGCCCAGCCAGGGTTGTTTCAAACCATGTGGCGCAGAACTTCAAGTATTCCTCCACCTATCGGAGACATTACTCCGCAACATGGTAGACCACAACATGGTAAAGCACAGCCGCACCTAGCCCCCATGAATGCCGTGTCCTTGGAATTTGGTACCTAATCTTAAGCCTGATAAGCTTAATATACATGTTGTCTGCTAACCTTGATCAAGAGTGGTTCGTGTGGACCTAGCGCCAGCCCTGTCATGTTGACATGAAACGACAGGAGCGGGACTCGCCAAACTAGACCCTTTGTGAGGCTACGTCCGCAACGCCATCCTGTTTGTAAAGCTCCGTTTTGCAGCAGTTCCCTGAGCGCATCAATTGTACTCCACTCTCCGCCGGCGTCTACATGACTTTCGTCCAGCGCGAGTACATTCCATTTGTTCCAGAACCGCGGCACATGGCCCCGATGCCCTAGTCATGGCAGTTTGTTTCCGACGGCTACCGACTTTCGGTGATGAACGGCATGTCAGGTCCCTGGTGAATGTTCCGAAGGATTGTCCCTCTGATTAAGGCGTGGGTCATGATCCGATAACAGCCCTGAATCCTCTGTGACATATAAAGATGCGACTTCAGCCACCGGTTTAAACATCATCCAGCTTTGTCTTGTCATTCACTTCACTCTCGTTCAACTCTACCCACATTCTTTTCAGCAAACTGTGTTTGCTATCCATTCTTTCTACTTTTAACCCAACCAGACTTGAACGATGAAGTACTCTCTCTTTGCCGCTGTTGCGGTAGCTCTCGCCACCACTGTCAGCGCTGCTGATGCCGTCAAGGGCGCTGCTGAAGGTTTCGCCAAAGGCGTTACTGGAGGTGGCAACGCTGCGCCCGTCTACCCTAAGACTACCAGTGAGCTCATCAGCTACCTCGGCGACTCTCAGCCTCGCAACATTGTCCTCACCAAGGAGTTCGACTTCACTGGCACTGAGGGATCCGCTACCGAGGCTGGTTGCCGTCCATGGGGCACTGGTTCTAGCTGCCAGATTGCCATCAACAAGGACGGATGGTGTGACAACTACCAGCCCAATGCTCCCAAGGTCAGCAAGATCACCTACGACAAGGCCGGTATGGCCGGTATCAAAGTCGCCTCCAACAAATCCCTCATCGGCCAGGGTAACAAGGGTGTCATGAAGGGCAAGGGTATCCGCATGGCCAACGGCGTTAAGAACATCATTATTCAAAATGTTCGTTTCACCGAGATCAACCCTCAGTACGTCTGGGGTGGTGATGCCATCACCGTCGACGGTGCCGACATGATCTGGATCGACCACTGTACCACCGACCTCATTGCCCGCCAACACATTGTCCTCGGTAACAGCGCCTCTGGAAAGGTCAGCATCACGAACAACGAGATCAACGGTGCCACCGCCTGGTCTGCCACTTGCGACGGGTAAGCTTCTCTCCTACATACATTGCACAACATGGACTAACAAACAATACAGTCACCACTACTGGGGAATGTACTTCACCGGCGCCAACGACATGGTCACCCTCAAGAACAACTACATCCACCACACCTCTGGCCGCTCCCCCAAGGTCGCCGGTAACACCCTCCTCCACGCCGTGAACAACTACTTCTACGCCAACTCCCAGCACGCTTTCGAGGCCGACAAGGGCGCCAAGATCGTCGCCGAGGGCAACGTCTTCCAGAACGTCGTCGAGGCTGCTCAGTCCGGTCTTCCCGGTCAGGTCGTCGCTGACGGTGGCAGCGCTTGCCAGAGCGGTCTCGGCCGTGCCTGCCAGATGAACGCCTACGGCAGCTCTGGCAAGATGACCGGCTCTGCTACTGGCATCCTCTCCAGCTTCAAGGGCAAGACCATTGCTGCTGCCAAGCCTGCCGCTGATGCTAAGAACCTTGTCAACACTGCTGGTTATGGAAAGATCTAAGCACACTTTTTCTTGTCTTGCTTTTTCTCATTGGGGGTGAAGAGCTGCTAGTCAGCGGGTTATTGAGAGGTGAATGGCGAGTTTAGAAGCTGAAGCATTTTCTCTGTTCTTTGTACATACTTTTAAATTATCTTCGTAAATACCAAATCTTTTTGTTAGATCGTGTCTTAATTTATCGTTCCACGTACGATCGCGCTCGGGATCCTTGGCTCTTAGGATTTGTGATGAAAAGGCGTTACGCTCGATGAAGATTGTAAAGGCTTTTCTTTCGTGGTGTCGATGTCACTGATTTAGACATTAATTTGTATCTAATGAAGAAAACCCACTAGCACCTGACCACGAGTAATAGCGCGTGCACTGCAAAAAATATTGGAGTAAAGATAGTCCCCCCTACTAATTAGAACAATTAATTACATCGCGTCACCTACAAGTTTACCTCACACCCCTAACACCAACATTTCACTCCGCACACCCACCGCTCTCACACCCTATCTGCGCGCATCCCTTTACACTCTTCTCTCCCCATGTATCACCTAAAGCAGCGGTCAGACGGTAAAGAAAACGTCTAACGATTCGATCGATTGATTAGACCGCATATACCGCCGTCTAGTCAACTTTCCCACCTCCCCTTGATGAGCACGACACTATTCATTTCCCCAAGGAGCATTGATGGTATAGTTGCGGCTGGTTAGAGACTACGGTATTATCATATCTCGTAAATCAACTTCACGTTCAAATAATGAGATATCGCTCATGTGAACGCTACCAGAGCTGTCACGCGATGAGCTGGCCTTGCACTTCATCCGCTTGCTGTGTAGGCAACAAGGCAGAGTTTGTGGCCATCACTGTCGACATGACGTCGCGCGCATTTGCGTACTAGCAGCCTTTTTCCAGACACATAGCTTTACTGTTCTTCACCTTTCTCCCCTGTTACCAATCTGCTACGATGCGGGACCTGGACTGTTCATCAGCACTATATTGAGTTTGCCCACGATTACAACGGGCGATAGCAACGCTCTAGGATGTTAGGTGCGCATTGCATCAAGGTATCGCGGTAAATCGCTGTTTAGTGGCGGCTATTAAGGACGAGTTTGGGAACACAGTCGATGGAACAGTATTTCTAGAACGAGAGAGAGATGGTGGATCAATGGTGAGCGTTCCGGCATCTACGTAGCGTTGTTTTAGCATCACGAGGGTAAACGTTGCCTCTACTGCACCTTCCCTTCTCTGGCAGACTAATCGCGACAAGATTATCATGTGAGGGCTATCGTGTCCCTGCGAAAGAACCGTATGTTCGTTCGTGGCACAGGCTCAGCTGGCGTTCCGTGAATAGGGGCCGTTCCTAGTGGCGTAATCCTATCCGTATTTGATCGGCGCATTGACCCTGTTTGTTTGATAAGATACCGTCTAGTAGGCAATTGGTAATAAATGCGCTCACGTGGCACAGCACCTCTTGCGCATATAAAGGCAAATAATAAGAGTCTTGCAAATCTGAGGGCGCTGTTCAAACTGGGCAGGGTTTTCTTCACTAGCAGCGGTTAGGGCTGTGGTATGTATAGTAAAGTATAGCCTGCATGACGACGGAACTGGAAGAAATGGGTGACCGCCTGCTTGAACTTGGATGGATCATAGGTGTTTACAGCCCGAACATGTAGCTAATCCGAAGTGGTATGTCCGGGGATAGAACGACATTGGAAGAATCCTTTGCAGAGCCTAGTCGTGAATGACCATAGTCTTCCGCTCACTGCTTGCACGTTTCTGTGTCGTAAAAGATGTGTTAGTAGCACTAGGAAAAATGGGAGAATCGTCATGTATTAGTGCTACGAGAGTGAGAGTCTATATACATGAAGTCACGCGCTAAGCCTCTATGGAACTAGCGCGAGAGTGAGGTGAGGTGAGGTGAATCGCGCCTCGGGCAGAAAACCTGAGGGCCATGGCTGACAAGATGCAAATGCGACGGAGGACTGCTGAAGGGTTGAACTCAAGATGGTAGCGAAAGAGACGCGGTGGCCAGAAACAACGCATATCCTCACTGATCCCAGAAATTCAAGACGGGGTATACGCATGTTAAAGGCCAGTTCCCGGATAAAAAAGATAGCTGACCGCGTAAAGGAGGATGAGGCTCGGATCGTAGGGGCTGCGATGTTCGGCAATGCGAAGAGCCGCAATTCTAAGACAACGCTGCTTGCTTTGTAGTCAAACTTTGTCAACAAGGGCCTGCCTGGTTTTCCACGGGAAGTGTTGGAGGGAGAAAGGGGTGTAACTCTAACGGACAGTAGAAACCAGTTTATCCAACGGCCGGGTATTCCAAAGAAGTCCTGTCAGGAGTGCCATTCCAAGGGACTAAACCCTGTCGGGGCGGATTCCACGAGTTTGGATAGTATGATTCCTGTTGGCATGAGAACGACGAAATTCACGGCGGGAGGTCCCAGATAAAAAGTACCAGATGCAGCGACGTCTGCCTGTTTATGTTGGGAGACAACATCTGCCGAGAAAAAGGGGGCGATGACACCGCACGGGCCGGCAGGGGAGGCATCTTAGCCGAAGTGCAGTGCATGAAACGAACGCTGCGATGAGCGCATTCCAGCAGATCTCACGCGACGTGGATACTATAACGGTCGAGGCTGTGCGATTGCTGGAGGGGCATCGTGGAGTAACGATGTCGCATCTTCCAAAGGGCCAGGGCCGCATGACCCGCAATGTTGATGTCAGAGGGCTGGCAGCACCAGCCATTTTCGCGTCCCCGCTGTGTACCTGCGTCGACTGCCAACCCCAAAGTGGTGATGTAGACATGCAACAGGCAATCGTGCCGGAATGGACGGCAGCAATAGGGAGATGGAGCGGCCTTGGCAATACTTGCACGGGAAGTCGGCTTATTCCTTCGCGGGGTACCATGACGTTCCTACAACCACACAAATAGCAGTGCCCACTTCAAACACTGCCAGTCATAGCCAGGCGCTGCCTGATGGCAAAATCCGCGGATAAGTAAAGTGCATCCTTCATGCTGTCAATGGGACTGGCGTTGTCTTGCCGGTTGTGCGGTGAAGGCTCGCGTCGCGTGGCTGGGACGCTATGCTGACGGGCACTCCACACAAAGGCGGCGCGAAACACATGTAGCCAAGTTTACGCCTCTTGATGTTTTCGTCGTATCCAATCGCTCGCGCTACCTGGACTACGATTGTTAGAGCGTAGTGCTGTGCTGACATGGCGGAGCATCTTCAAAGAGCGGGTCATGGCGGGTGTGCCGAGCTCCAGACAAGCTTTCTATCCTCCGTGCTGGGAGTTGTTGGTAATGGGCCACAAGCAGGAAAACGGACGAGCGTCGCGCCTTATTTTAGCTACTGGATGCCCATGCCCTTGCACGCTGCATTCCCGCTTTTTTTCTAGAACTGGTTATTGTTTGCGTCTGCCTGCCGCGGTGTAGGACCGACTTGTACTCCTTCATCAATATGCTGCGATTCCATGTCATTTTGAAGTATGCCCTCGTACCGTCGATACTCTACTTCCTCATATCAGTCGTAGCCGTGGCTTTAACGACACATTACTGGATCCTTACCGACTGGGTCATACCGCGAGGTCTCGTTGTCGTAACACCAGAATTCGATGATCGAACCCAAAGTTATGTAACGGATGCGACGATTGTTTACTTCACCGATGCGGATACCGATGCGACAATTGTATCAGGATGTTTGAACCTGGCTGCGGCGGTGATCGCTCTCATTGCTTGGAGTACGCTGCGTAAACCGGGCATGGATTCGCAGCCTAATACGGTGGGTATTCCAACCTCAGAGGTGGAAGCGACAACTAACTTTCTCTAGTCTGTGCGTCGGTTTTGGGTATTCAGCCTCATTTTCATGTCTCTCGCCGGCGCTGTTCTCGCCATGGTATCGCTTGCGCTGCACTACACAAAGGAAGGCGATGATCAGTGGGGATGCACCCACGAAAGGCTCATGATGAGCGGCAGCATGAACACGAACGTATACTGCACTCGCGAAATGGCAGCTTGCAATTACCAGCCGGATTTCATAAACGACGAAGAACAGGGAAACGCGAGTGTAGCATGCAACGAAGCCGTCAGTCGCCTCAACATCATCCCCAAAGCCGTTATACTAACACCTGCGTAGGTCGCAGTCAAATGGATGCAGATCATTCTGGTGCTCCTCGGAATCGTGGTATTGGGCATGTTCTCCACCCAGGCCTACCTACGGAGAACCACTAGGGACACTCGATTGAAGGAATTGGAGAAGCAGGAGGTGCCTGTCGCAGAACAGACCTAAACCGACCACGCGATTCACGCAAACCACGAATTTCCTACAATATATCGGCTTGGCGTTTTTCTTGCACGTATATGCATTGCATAGCATCAGCTTGGGCGTAAGCATGCAACCACTGGCGCCACTTTTACAATCGACGACGTAACGAGTTTGAGCGCGAACAACCAGCCCGACAAGGTCATACTCCGGAGGTCCGGCGGGGATCCCATGATGATGACTCTGGGCTTGGGAAACCTTAACGACAGGACTAATTGTTAGCTCTTAATACCAATACAGACGCATTTCGTGTCAGACTACCTTGCCAACTCAGCGTGTAATACCACAACCTGCCAACGTCTTTCCAAGCCTACAGTTAGCTGTGCGCCTAGACCTGTCAGCCCGGTTTTGCGATCGTGATTGGAGTGAAGACTACATGAAATCGGGAATCCATGGTACTCAATGCCTTGGACGCACATCTGACCTGTACTAATGCAATGCCACGGATAAGGCGGCCACGTTCTCTCGGTGGTGCTTCCGCCTCATCCGTTCCAGCCGATTGGTTGGCCAACGTCACTCTGTTTCAACGTCACTATTCTAGACGACGTGGATTCCAGTCGCGATGAACGACGCTTGGAATCATGGCATTGCGCGAGCTCGATCCGCGAGAAGCCGGGAGTGTCGTACTCGTATTTTGGTGTTAGCGGTGGCAGTAGGGTCGGGGATTTACGCTAGCCGCGCTGGCGCGAGCATTGGTGAAGTGGATATCTCTGCTGACATAACAGAGCAGGAGCAATTGTAACGTCGTTGCTTTGATGTGTGGGGTATCATGTCGTTGGGTTCATATAAGGCAGTGACCTTGCGACGTACTGAGATGCTGTAGTATAGCCTGCCAGCTTTCGAAAGCTCATTGCGACATGCACACTCCCGAGCTCGGCCCCCAACCTATACACGCCTGCGAGAAGGCCTGTCGCAACGACGAGAATGTCATTCCGTGCGGCAGTCTGAAGAAAGAGATGCATATATTATGCGATAGGAAGAGTAGAATGCGCACCCGGGCGTAGAGGTTTTGACGCTTTTCGGGCCTTCACTGGGCGCATGAAAGCCTCGGAATTGTGAACAAGAGCAGAGGTTTGTTTATGAGGTAGGTACTAGACGAGTGTATATCGAAGTGGTGGCATGGCTTGTGGTGCAGAGAAGAGAGGCATGTATCTGATACTGCCTGGCGGTGCCTGATGAGCAGCTTACGTTGAGGCCATGCCGGGTAAACGTTGGAGTGAGAGTGAAGCACAGCTCCAGTTGCTACATCATGACTTCCCAACCCATGCAGCACGTGGCTACTTACGTACCGAAATTGCTCTTGCCTTCCACGACTGTCGAAAAAACAGGAAGCGCGTCTACCTCACTTCGCGATCACCCATTCACTTTCGCCTCGCCGAAGATACTTCACTGCATGGTTGCAATTCCTTATGGCACCAGCGCCGAACTGTCCTGGCTTGACAGCCGAGGTCATTGTCGATGGCCGAGCCCTCGCTGAACACGATCACAATGAGTATGCACACCCAAATACGAACACAGTTTACGTGCAATCGGAAGCAGGTGAACAGTTTGGTGTGCGATATTTCATCCCAGGTCATGTATTCCAGCAGTACGACATCAAAGCCATAGTCAGCATTGATGGTACGGCCATGCGCAAGTTCGTCCACGAGAAGTATGTGAACCAGCACTACGGAGTATCGCGTTTCGCATATGCCAGCAGCGCTCGCTTTGGCAACAGTTACCTAGGACAGCGTTTTCGATTTGCCTCGCTTGACACCCGTGCGTGCGCCCTTCACCTTTTACTGCACTTGACTAACGGAAAGCCTATAGATGATGAGGCGGTGGTAGTCGGAACCCATCTACAGAAACAGCTTGCATTCACGGGCGACATATCCGTCGCATTTCACCGGGTCACGAACGTGCGCATGACGAGCGGCAGCAAGGATGCTCCGACGATATATGAATACGACAAGGTTCCTGAGAAAGCACTGAAAGGTTCTGCAGTTTCGCA
Organism: Stemphylium vesicarium; assembly: GCA_004380135.1. Lineage (NCBI taxonomy): Eukaryota > Fungi > Ascomycota > Dothideomycetes > Pleosporales > Pleosporaceae > Stemphylium > Stemphylium vesicarium. The sequence continues at coordinate 68,102 of QXCR01000134.1, read as the reverse complement.
TAAGACTAGGTAAGCAGATACACCTCTTTAGTTGCAGTAGCCATTAATGAAGGAATAGTCTGGAACCTATGGAGCGCATCGCACCCGTGAAGTGGATGGAGGCTGACTACGTCGACGGGGAGAACTACCCCTTCGCCGTCATTCAGTTCAAGTATCGCTCAGCAGGTACGGAGAAGAACCCGATCGGTCAAACACATACTGACACTGTAGCAGCTGCTCTGAGATCGCTTTTCATCGTCCCTCGACAGCCAAGCCCTCTGCCTCTGGAACGGCGACCCGCCGACCAGCTCAGCCGCGATGAGATGTCTCTTCTGTTGAACAAGCGTTGCGTAGGACACTTCGGCGATGCATCGAGATTGAGTGTTGATAGCTAACATACCATGCTAGGCAAAGGACGAGGATGCCCCTAATCTGAAGCGAGAACGTACACAAGACCGATGCGAAGATGGAGAGATCAAGCTAGTGGAGGAACGAAGTGCAAAACGTCGGTGCCTGCCAACTAGGAACGACGAAGTCATCGTACTGGACTAAGAGCGTCACACCCACGAAGAAGTCGCACATTAGAGAGCGCGGCTCTGATCTCGCCTCTTCCCTATTTGATCTACGGGGTCGCCACTGTGTCATTCCGGCGTGGATATTCGTTGCACATCAGGGAAGACATGTATTATAGAATTACACTCTAAGATACTTTTCGTATTCAATGCGAACGACGCAAACTATACGACGTGGGAATATAGCACTGCACGCAAATATTAACTTCTAACTTTAAGCTTTTCAATCTCATGGAGAAGACGTCGTAGCCATGACCGCTCAAGTGCAGACTATTGACTCGTCTTGTTTGCGCATGATGCCCCAAAATTCGTTAAGCCATTCCTACTAGACCTTCTTACAACAGATCTGGCAGCAGCATAAAGATAGCGTTCTTGCGCTGTCTTCAATCCCAACGTCCTGCTATTTTATCTCTCGCGCCATCACCCGCAGCGAGAGAAGGTGTGACAAACGAGGAAGGTGCCATTCAGCAGCCCGCACGTGCCGGATCGTCTTACTCACTACATCGCGACGCTTATATCCAGCAAACGATGTAGCCAAGCCTTTCCCTCCCTCTAGCCTCCGTCTTCAGCTCGACTTCCACACTTCACAACGCGTTCCTTGTCGAGGTGAAGGCTTGAACGTCGCGCGTCTTTTCCCACATTATTTCTTCTATTCTCTTCTCTTCCCCTTTGCTTCCCTACTGCTCTCACCATTCTATACATCCTCATCACCTTCCCTACGACAATGGCAGTCATCGACGAAACTCCCGGTCTCGAAGTCCAGATCCGCGTCAACAACCGACCACTACGCGAATACACAGACCAGCACACGCAAGTCGCAGAAAAGATACAAGAACGCTACATCGAAGCAGATTCGAACGCTGCGTTTGAAATCCACATCAAGTTCACCACGCCTTTTCCCACGGATCGTGCAGTCTCCATGATCGTCACTGTAGACGGCAAAGACGTGGACGAGCCGTTTATTCGCGCCGAGGAGCTGTACGCACGGAGCGGTCATGTCAGCGCGGGTCCGATCTCGTACAACGGGCGAGAATGGTTTACGCAAAAATATCAGTTCGCTGCGCTTAGTATTAGTATGTCTCACACCGTATCGTAAATATTACCATGACACGAGAAGAGAGTGACAGTGGTATTGTTGGTAGTAGTGCCTCCACTAACAAGAACGGTTGCATAGAAGAATGCAGCGACGCACCCCCATCAGGCGATCTAAAGAAAAGACTTGAACCCATCGGCATCATGACGTGCGAATTCTACTTTCTCGAAAACGCGCAAAAGAATCCAGAGCGCCGATGCGTTGAAGGAAAGAAATTGGAAGTGTTGGATGGCGTGGATGAGAAGGCTGTGAAGGGTGAGGCGTTGTCACATCAAGCTACGTGAGTTCTTTTCCCTCGCTTTCAACGGTCTCGGTGGGGACCACTGGCGCGGAGAACAAACCGCAGTGGCGGCAGGGGTTTTTTCGTTTTCCGCAGCTAACATCTTGACTCTTGGTAGACTGGGTGCCTCGGAACCAACACCGGGAATAGATTATTTTGACGCCGAATACGCGGATGGCGGGGAACCATTTGCTACGTTCCATTTCTACTACCGGTCCATGTGTAAGTTCTTCTGCATACATACACCCAGCTGCAAACCTTTGCCCGCTAACACATGCATGTTTCCGCATTCCATACAGCTGCCCTCAAAGACCTTCACATCATCGAGCGTACACCGGATCCAATCGATCTCCTCGCCAGCGACGATACAGTTCTAGGCCAGATGAACAGAGAGCAGCTCGAAGCCATCGTGCGACGATTCAGAGTATGCATATCTCCTTCTTTTCCCCTTTCCTTCCCTCTCCCCTCGTCACAAGCATTCTCTCCCCCTCCCTACTGTAGACCTACAAACCAATCCGTCACACAATGCTAATGCAAAAACACGGCAGGACGAAGAAGATACCCGTCTCCGCCTCAAGCGCGAACGCTCCGATACGCCCACCATCGTAGCAGACGATGCAGATGACGTGGGCGACCCTGATTTCATCGAGACCGGGTGCATTGATCTGCGGAAGAAGAGGAGGGATGAGCGAGTGCAAAAGAGGAGGAGGCAGCAAGTGCCTGGCGATGAGAATGAGGTTATTGTGCTGGAGTAAAAGTAGGGGCGGAGGGGAAGAGGTGAAATATGGTGGGGATCGTGATGTCTGATGAAGAATTTTCGCACAAAAGAAGTGCATGTGCGGGTGATTTGAACAAGAGAAGAGGTGCTTCACGCAGTCCATTATATCCACCACTACCACCAGCCTAACCCAACAACACCCATCCCCATCAAAAATAAGCTCCCCCTCAAACCACGTCCTCCCCACCCTCGCCTTCTCAAACCCCACTCCCCCTCCCCCCTCTTCAACAACATCGCGATCCAGCGCGATAAAACTCACAATCTCCTCCGGTGAAATTGTCCCACATACGTCCTCTTCCCCCACACTCGTCGCTCCCATTAACCGTCAGCATCTGCATCACAGCTTCCACGCCAACTTCCGGCACGAGATGCGCGCGGCCGAGTGGAGAAGAGGCAGACTTACGCCACAAGCCCAGTCGCCACCCACAGTGACTAGATTGCTTGCTCGGATCATTTAGCGGAAGTCGTGGCCGCGGATGGGGAGGCGGGGAGGAGGGGTTTTGAAGTACATGGCGGGTGAAATTTCAGTTGTTACATTTCGGTGTCTGAAGCGGGAGAAGTCATCTGTTTCAAAGGAGAAAAAAAAAGGTCAGTCCATGCCATTGCCATTTCCCCGCGTAGGCCAGTTATGTGGGAAGAAAAGAAAGTGTTAAATAGACGAGGGAGGTTTTCTTGTGAGTATAGGGATGAATAAACCTAACGTGCCATCATGAACAGAAAAGTAGTGGGCGACTTCATGTCTCATATCGCCCTCGCGGATTCCTCTTTCCGCAGCTCTTCGATAGAATCCAATGTCTGCCCTCACCGCGCCAGCCAACCAACATCATGAATCTTGCAGCCCAAGCCCGCCGTACTCCATCTCCTTAGCTTGTATCCAAGACTTTTCTCCAATATCTTCTCATGCTCGATATCGCCATTCTCATCCAACTTCGCAGTCGTAGATGACAAGATTAGTCGGCGTCCCCATCCATCATAACCTTGACAAAACCGTGTATCAACACGCCGACTCTCGTAATCCCGTGCCGTACCCACGATTTCCCTCGCCGTTATTTGCGCATCTCGCGCGTGAGCCATTCATTGCGGTATAGGATGTGCGTTGCGATATTCCATCTGAAGCTTCCCTTGTATGTCGAGCTCCGAAGACATGTCGCAAACCGGCGCGCTCTAGCCCGAGCGTGTTGACATATTTCACGTGCCCGCCGCCGCCGCCGCCGCCGTGGATACCGGCACGGGGTTTCTGCGACCAGTCTGCGTTGAGCAGGGCACAGTCGTACGTTTCCATCGTGTCCAGCACCCCGACTATCCAGTCCGAGTATGTGTTTTGCAAGGCGCAGGTGCAGGCCCTGGCGCCGAAGCCTTCTTGCATCCGGGAGGCTAGGTTGCTGGCGTTGGTTCAAGTAGTCCATGTTGATGTCGCTGAGGAGGTGGAGGCCAGAGTGGGAGGTCTTCACGTGTTTGTCGTGGAGTCCGGGCATGATGGATGAGCCTTTTAAATTGACGGTCATGAGATTCAAGGTTTGGGCTTGTTGAAGAATGGAGGCTGTTGTTTCCTACTAAGGCAAATTTGGCGTCCGGGGTGACGATCAAGGCTTCTGCGTATGGTTAACTCCTGTCGATAGTGTAGACGTTGCCGTTCAAGTAAGCAACACTGTCGCTGTTGATGGGAATGTTCATGGTGGAAGGCTCCAAGGTCGGTGACTGCTTTCGCTGTGTCTCTCTTATGACCACACCAGCTTGACCTATTCATGACCTAGGGTATTGTTGAGACAGCACCGGTCCCAATAGAAGGCTCCGATCCGTCTTGAAATGTACATGTTATTTTGAAAATGGAAGGAAACGTAGATCCTACTCATTCAAGTATTCAATCGGGCCGGTTGGGGTGCTTTTGCGTATCTTGGTATGTACGATTGCTTATAAAGTAATCCATTCAATACCCGAATTCAGTTAGTACGTATTGGACTCCAGCGTACGTTCATCGGGGCTATGGCTATTCGTGAAATTAGAGGCCCCTCAGCTAAGATATTCCCATCTGCAACCGCGATATTCATCCTCAGATAGTCTGTAGCAATCCCGCGTGTCATGTGAGATCAATGGTCGCGACACCATTCGGATTTGCGGTGATATTATAGTGCGGTCGCTTTGTTTCCGAAACAAATAAAATCTAGTAATCATCTTCGCCGCTTTCCCTGACGGCACTATGTTCACGCTTGACACCATGTTCTTGTTTGGAATTCCGCGATGTGGTCTCCTGCTCACGCATTCGCCGAATCAGTTCTTGGGACTCCTCGAACGTTAGCGTATTGACGTCTCTATCTTCCAGAGGCAGCGGACTGGGACTGCGGGGGATGATGAGCAAGGACTTGAGGGCAGCTAGAGCTTGTTAGCCGCGTATATCAAGGCGGGTCATATCAAGGCACCTTTGGAGCGGTATCTGAAGTTGAATATTGCAAAAGGTATCTTCCCCGGATGAACATGGTCATAGTGCGTGTGGCGTCCCAAGGTTGTATAAGACCTGTTGACCGCGGCACCGAATTTATGACATGAATTAGACACGTCCAGAAGTTTGGATGATGGATACATACCCCGCCTGGTACGTGAGGGCTTTTCCCTCCAACGCCTTCTCTGGTATTGGACCCACATTGCCCCTCTCCTTGTCGATGCGTTTCGGCTTGCTTGAGACCATTTGGAGATTTTTGATGTATTGGACTTCTAGTGTAATGGAGCCCAACGACTCCAGGTCGCCTAGGAGCTTATCCCCACAGGTGTATTCATCCGAGTCGTCTAGACATGTGAGTAAGAGTAGGTAACCAAGGCTAGATGTCATACCGACCTGGAGCTCAGAGAAGCAGAAGTTTTGCTCTAGGCATTGCCCTCTAGCTATCTTTGGAGCAATGCTATCAAAGCTCCGCTTCAGGGTTCCATGTGCTCTCTTGTACTGTGTATTACTCGCGATGCGCGAAGTGACGTACTTTCCGTCTAGAAACACTGTGATGAGTATTGGATGGATTGGGAACGGACGTTTGCAGTCCAAGCTCGACCACAAACTCAGCACCGGATTTCGCCTCGATATACTTGGTGATGGCATTGGTACTCGGAGCATCTTCCTCGGCGTCGTCAGCATCGTATTCCTGTAGAGTCTTTCTTTCGCATTTGACCCGAGCCCGGACCCTAGGGTGCTCTGTAAGAACGGCCATTATTCGCTGCGCTCAGTGCAGCTGCCGCAATTGACGTCAGAAGAGGCGAGTATGTAGACAGGCGTTGAAAGCAATAGATTTCCGGTTGAGGCGGGAAAGGTAGTGGGCTGGAGATGAGGCCTCGGGGCTGCTAGTCGTGATTTCCCATTGTAGATTGCGCGCTGACGTCGCAGCACAACATTGCGTAAGGAAGGACCCCAGACCACCAAAACTCCAGAGATGTACATTGCACAGTCAAGGCATCGAGAACCTGGGTCTCGGAGGATGCACACCCAGTTAGCCGTCAGCAGAACGAGCAAGATGAAAAGTTCAAAGAAATCGTCAGTTGATATATACAGTGTCTATTCCCCTTCCATACTCCTACTAATACCAGCCCGCGAAAAAATGCCTCCCTCGTCCCATGGTGCTCTTTGAACCCAGAGACTTCAGTCCTTCAACCAAAAAAAAAGAAAATGCATTCCGGCGCACGGTAGCCCAAGTGGGGTACATAACATGTAATGATGACAAGACATTACGCCCAAGAGGGCGAAAACAGAGGAAAAAGATCAAGAGTCATGCTCGCAGAGATATCACGTCCGGTACGCCTATGTATCGGAAGCCTGTCTGCCAGATGCGATTGTACGTAAACAAGGACCGAAAGAAACGCTATGCAGTCGTTATCATGGGTATATGCCTCCATGCAATGGTATCGTTCGCTGTTTGAATCAGGCCGTAATTGGTGGAAGATGGTCCTGGTAATAATGCCGGGGTGGATGACAGATGATCGATGGTGGTGGTGGGGCGTGGGGTTCGGAGAGCCTGGCCGGGTGTTCTCCAAACCCTGGATTCTCGAAGTGGACGTAGGAATTGCTTTTTGGTGTAGACACGCGCATTAGCTCTAGTCCAGGTACCGTCTACCATGCACCAATGCTGGCAGGTGAGCCGCTGCCGTAGTTGCCGCTCAATAGCTGCTGACGAATCGACATGGCATCAGTAGGTCCGGCTGCAGCAGCATTGCCCGTCTCGGCACCCATCCAGCCAAGACCCCCGCGCAGCTCGTTGACGGCCTCCTGCATTTTTCCGCCAGAGACTTCGTTGTGCTTGGCAATTTTCTGGTCCCATCCGCCATATTGAAGCTGAATTCCGCCAGCCTTCTTGGCTGCCTCGCGAATGACCATGGCCCATGCCTTGGCCATCTCCTCGTACGCCTCTTGCTTGTGTCGGTTGTGCTGGTAGGTGTCCCAGTTGGGGAGACGGTGGATGATGTCGGTGGCTCCATCAAGGAAGGCGAGTGAGGTAGCGGGTTGTTGTTCGTTGGGCGGAAGGAAGTGAGGCGTAAAGTCTTTGAGAGAGTCCAGCAACTCGTCGAGCTGTTGACGGACCCTATTGTATGCGTAGTCTGATGACGCACGGCCGCCGAATGGAAAGGCTGCCTGGAACGCCGCTTCGTACTTGGACAGAACCTCCAACGTTGACTGGATGCTTGGTCTGGGCGCTGTGGTGACGACTTCGTTGCCGATGTCCGGGTGGCGCTGGCAGATGGACTGCAGCAGATTCCTCATCTCGTCGGCGCTGAGCGTCTCCAGGAGGCGAGGCAAGGGGAGCGGTCGGCCCGAAATGTTGGTTCGCATGCGCTTCATGCCTCGTGGGGCAGGTCGTGGGAGGACGGCGGGGGAAGTTGATGGCGATGCACTCATGCGGTCGTCGTCGCCGGCGCTGCCCTCATCTTCGGCTTTCCGCTTGCGGCCAGTCATGGCGGCTGAGGGGGAGAGAACTGAGTGGGGATGGAAATTAGTTGCCGCCATGTGGTTGAGAGCCTGATAACGGCAAGTTGACATACTGTTGCGTGTGGGAGAGCGGCGGTTGTTGTTCAAGAGGTGAGGGGGCGTGAAGGCCTGGTATTGTACATTCATGACGACGAATGGCCCGCAAACGCTGTGAAGTCGCAGGCCTGCTTTGTTGGACCGTCCAGCTGGATATCGATGCCAGTGAAGTGATGCAAAGGAAGCGCTCTTGCTGTGTGGGCGAGCGGGCGAGCGGTGTCGGGTGTTGTGTTGTTGCTGTGGTGGAGACCAGCAGAGCCATGCGCAGGCCCAAGAATGTGCTAAGATTGGGCCGTGCATCGGCATCCAATCACGTCACACGTCACCACCCGACGCATGAAGCCTGCACATTCATGCATCTTCATCATATTCCCGATCGAGACATTTCTAAATCTTTCACACTACTTCCTCATGCCGTCGTTCAAGCGGCTATAGCTGCATATCACGTTATATCATATTCATTCACATATGTGCACACGAGATGGGTGGGGGATCATCCGCCGCGGCGCAGGCCCGCGGCATCAGATCTAGTGAATTTCTATCCAGGGCACATTTTGCTGAGACTTCTCCTTTTGAAAAGTTCAGCGCGGAAGCATCCTTGTATGCGCCTAGCACACTCGCGTGCTCGACGGGGTTTTGTTTTGGGCAGTAAAGAAAACAATCCTTGCATGCGCCCGGCACCTCTCGTGTCATGGCGCTTTGTGTTGGCCAATACGAAAGTGAACGCCATACTTACCTTTTCCAACAAATTCCCAGACTCCAACGATGGCATATTATACAAGACTAGGTCCAAAGATTAGAGATAAAGGGACTGGGCGGCTACTAAATCTCTGCGCACGAGCTCCAGCGCTGCCGTGAACTTTTGCTCGAGCTCCTCGCTGCCCATAACCTTGGCGGCTTGGGCGATCTGTCGGAGCAACTCCTCGAGTCGTCGGAAAAGGCGAATAAGACTGCCCTCGTAGACATCGGTCATTTTGCTGCATCGGATTAGCATACATTATTAAATCATGATGGATCAAGCCGACATACCAAATTTGGGAGAAGGTAGCACCCTTGGACCAGGCGAAGACAACCTCCATCAGCTCATACTTGAACGACTTGAGATACTCTTCCTCGTTCAGTGTCAGCTTGCTCTCTTGTGACATCTTCGCAATCACCCTGGCTTGTTGCTGAATCTCGCGGTAGGGCTTGGCGAGCTCTTCTTTGAGCGCCGGCACCTCTTGTGTCTTCTCTTCGAAGATGAAACAGCTAAGACAAGCAGCGCACTGCTCTGGTGTCAGCTCGTTGAAGAAGCGGTTGAAAAGCAGCTCGCTTAGCACAAGCTCATCGCCCGTGCTAATTTCACACGCAACGCGGGCTTTCAACTGGACGACATCGGCATCATCAATGAAGCCCAATCGACGCAGCACACGTTTTCTGCTCTTCAATTCATCGAGCTGAATGACGGATAAAGCATCGGCAATTTCCTTCTTCGTGTTCTTGATCTTTTCACCAATCGCAATCTTCTTTGCGTACTGGCTGTAGAGTTCAGGCAACCTCGGTGAGCTGTGAAGGGGGTTTGACAGTAGGCGAGATTCAAGCACCTCGATTTTCTGGGGAGTGTCAGCTGACGATTGTGGACACGGGTGGGAAATACATACCCTTAGCAGCCTCTTGAAGCCATCGTCCTTGATGCCCATGTTCTCGATGGGGTCGAGTATCGCAATACCGTCGGGGAATCGCTTCTTGATCTCGCCAAGTGCTTTGCGGACGTTGTTCCTCTGCTCAGTTGACTTCAGGTCATTTGGCAGGAACACGCGAAGATGCCCGATCGACTCAATGCAGTTCAAGACTACAGGAACCACCTCCATCTTACCCTTGTCTTCAGGCGCAGGCGGTCTCACACCAGGAGGCAAGCCGTCGTTCACAGTCGGGGCGAACTTTGTGTCACTGCCAACCAGCAAAAGGACATCAACAATGTACGACTCCTGGGGTGGTAGAACCTCGCCCTTGTTCGCCCTGCGGGGAGCGAATGCTACGACAGCACCCCATCCAAAATCGTGGTCCTTGAACTTGATCTTGACGAGGCGACCACCCTGCAGGAACTGCAAGCAGTAGTTGGGATGCATGATGACATCGCGCATGTCTTTAGTGTGTGTATCGAGTTGTTGTCTCAGGTTGTAGTAGTCCCTGATAGCTGCTTCGTCGATAATGTTGGTGTTGGCCTTTTCGTACTCTAGTTCTTGAAGTTCTGTGACATCATTAGCGCGTGATTGGAGATGGTAGAGGAAAAAACTTACGCTTCTCCAAGCTAGAGACACCAGCTGTGCTTTGAAATTGGAAGAAACATCTCTCCAGCATGAATTCTGGTGAGATACCCTCCACTCGCATTAGATTAAGAATCATGTTGTATCCGAGATGGAAAGCAGAGTTCAGGTTGTCTTGCTGACCGCGCACAATCTCCTTGGCTACGGCGGGCTCCATCTGCTCGTTGATCATCATGATGACAATACCACGGTCATCAAGACCACGACGACCGGCTCGACCTGACATTTGAATGAACTCTGACGGCGTAACCCATCGCTGTGCCACTCCGTCAAACTTGCGCACACTGGTGAAGACTACGGTCTTGGCCGGCATGTTGAGTCCGATAGAAAAGGTCTCTGTCGCAAAGAGTACCTTGATCAAGCCTTCCTGGAACAGAATCTCAATGGTTTCCTTGAGAATAGGGAGCAGTCCAGAGTGATGGACACCAATACCTCTCCGCAGAAGGGGGAGAATGTGTTGGATCTGTGGCAGTTGGCGGTCCTCCTCGGAGAGCATCTCGATGGCGCTGTTAAAGACCTTGGACACCATGGCCTTCTCTGATTCGTCGTTGAAGGCGAGCGAGCTCATGGCGAGTGCGTAGTTTTCACATTCGCGCTTACTGAAGCTGAAGACAATGACGGGGTTGTACTTCTTGACCATGATCATCTTGACAATCTTGTAAATGTCCGTCTGGTCCTTGTTACCACCAGTGTTGGTCTTCTTATCCTTGCCTTTGCCCTTGCGCTTGGCCATGAAATCCTTCGAGTCTGTTCCAGCTTTGTCCGAGATGGAAGACATTGCCTTTTGGAAGTTCTCCTCGCGGAACATGCCCTTTTCGTCTACCACCAAATGGATGCCCTCGGCGCCGGCGGGGAAGAAGTAGTGCTGTAGCGGAGTCGGACGGAAATCGGTGTAGACGACGTGACACGGCTGGCTGTGGGTTTTGGTGATCCATTCGGCGAACTGCATGGCGTTGGGAATGGTGGCGGACAAGAAAACGTAGCGGACCTTGTCTGGTAGCAGAATGATGGTCTCTTCCCAGACGACACCTCTTGCCTTGTCGCGGAGGTAGTGGACCTCGTCGAAAACGACCCAAGCTACTTCGCGCATAATCTCGGAACCTCTGTACAACATGGATCGCAGAATCTACCAACGTTAGCATGCGCTGGTTGTGAGTTTCTTGGGTACATACCTCAGTAGTCATGACCAGGCAGGTCGCAGTGGGGTTGATGGTGACATCACCCGTCATGAGACCGACATCGCCAAATTCTGCCATGAACTCTCGGTACTTTTGGTTGCTGAGCGCCTTGATGGGACTGGTGTAGATGACTCGCTGGTTGTTCTTGAGACACTGCGCAATAGCGTACTCTGCCACGACCGTCTTTCCGGCCGACGTATGCGCCGAAACCAAGACACTCTCGTTGCGCTGGATCGAAGCAATAGATACCTGTTGGAAGGGATCCAAAGTGAAGGGCCAACGGCGCGCCGGGTCCGAGGGGGCCTTGTGCTCAGATATGGGGACATAGTCGTAGTCTGGCGGCAAGGCGACCTGATGGCGAACTTGATGTGAAAGAACAACTGCCTGTCCGTCCTGCGTCTGCGCTTGCAGTCCAGCAGCGGCCGCGATTTCGCGCGACTGCTCCGTCTCGAAGTCGTCGGTGACGATGGGCTCGGGCTCGGCGTCGCGCTTCTGCTTCTTGGTCTGCGCTGTGTCGTTCTCGTTGGCGCCTTCCGGTGCTTCTGCAGGTGCATCTGACATGGAAGCATCTTCTACGGGTACGGGCGACTTCACATCGCCGTTGGCTTGCCGTTTTTTGTTCCTTCGGGGCGCGCTTCTCTGGGATGGGCCGCCCTCGAACACGTCAAACATGTCGTCGTCCATGGTGGGCGAGTTTCGTTGCGCTCTACTCGTCGTATGCGTCAGGCGTTGTCATGCGACGGAATGGAGAGAGCATGCAAAGCAGCGGGCGAGATCAAAAAAGTATACCGCACGGCCCATCATAGGTGCCAAGCCATGACCGTGGGAAGCTGCACTCATCGAACCACCGCGACTAAACTCCGCATCCTCTCCACTCTACAACACAGCCAAAGTACGCCTCCATTCCGCCCCAATTGCAACACATACTGACTCCCGCAGATGCTCGCCCGTGCTACTTTCCGCGCCGCCTCGGCCCCCACTCTCGTCGCCCGCCGCGGCTTCCAGTCCACCCGCGCTCAGTTCGCCAGCCCGTACCACTACCCCGAGGGCCCGCGCAGCAACTTGCCCTTTGACCCATTGAAGAGGGGCTTTGCCTTCAAGTACTGGGGATTCATGGGTGAGGTCTGAGTGACACCAATGGCGCATCGTATGCTAATGCAAACAGCTACCGGATTCTCCCTTCCCTTCCTCCTTGCTGGTGAGGCTCTCCGCACGATTCTACGAAACACTAGCAGCATACTAACTGTGATACCACTACAGTCTGGCAAACCAAGAAGAACAAATAGATGCAACATTTCAAAGCATGGGCGTGGGGTTCTGGCACTGCATGGACAGAGTGCCTGTAGAATACGGTGCGGTCCTCAGGGCAAATCGCATAGACATCACAGCATCAATTTCATTGTCTGTCTCAAAACTGTCCACTATGACCTCTAGCCGAGTGATGCTCACTGATAATTAATGACGTTCTCACTGGGTTGCGCCATGTCTTGCTCAGCGTGGCAATCTACTTACAGAGACGCATCAGATAATGACTAGACAAATGGAGAATCGAAATGTACACAGGGTACTGTGATCACGCGCATTGGTAGTTCCATCCGCAACACCTTGGAAGCAACTGTGATGATGTGATGCATTACCCTTCGGTAGAAGCTCGGCGCTAGCATCACCAAAAATTCGCGACCACTCACAGCACCCCGAAATTCGAGCCAGCGAGAACGTACACCTCCTCCCTCCACCAAACCTATGACCTTCCAGCGATGCGAAACCTCAAGATTGTGGGGAGATCGCTCCTGCGATTTGCCGGAGAAGAGCCACTTCCGCTAACGGCGACTGCCTGGGACGCTGCATCCAATGCACTGGTATGCGCCTTTGGACCCTCCGAGTCACGTGCGACCATTGAACTCAAAAGACTGCATCACGCCCGTAACGGTGGTGAGGAAAAGCTCGAGAGCATCGCTTCGTGGGATGCGCCATGTCCGCTGCCCTCGCTTACCCATGACGCTATCTTGAGCCTCCACCATTTCTCCGACACTTCGACATCATGTCTAATCCTGGCCGGAGGAGATATCGTGCTTGTAAGAGAAGCCCCGACATCGACCGAGGAACTGGTTGAAATTGTGGGTTCTGTCGACGCTGGTATCTCAGCCGCTGCCTGGTCGCCCGATGAGGAACTCCTGGCCATCACCACTCAAGCAGACACTCTACTACTGATGAGTCGCGACATTGAGAACATCGCAAGCGTCAACCTCACACCCGAAGATGTCAACGTATCGAGTCATGTGTCAGTGGGATGGGGAAAGAAAGAGACACAATTCAAAGGCAAGCGGGCTAGGGCGCTCCAAGATCCAACCGTGCCCGAGACAATCGACGAGGGTGTTCTAAGTCCTCTTGAAGATCGCTCCGTCACCATAAGCTGGAGAGGTGATGGCGCGTGGTTCGCTGTGACCAAGGTCGAAGAGAACCGACGCCGCATGATCCGGGTCTACTCTCGAGAAGGACAGCTGGATAGCGTGAGCGAGCCCGTCGACGGTTTAGAAGGAGCTCTCAGTTGGCGACCATCCGGCAACTTAATCGCAAGCACTCGACGCACCGATGAGAAGGTTGAGGTGGTGTTCTTTGAGCGTAATGGTCTTCGCCATGGCCAATTCAATCTTCGCTTCACCCCCGAGGAGTTGGCGGCGCTCACAAAACCTTTGACCCTCGAATGGAACAGTGACTCGAATGTGCTGGCGATATCTTATCCGGACAAGGTACAGCTTTGGACAATGAGCAACTATCACTACTCCTTGAAGCAGGAGCTGCCTTTTCCGGAAGTTGCGTCGCGGACGGTTATGTGTAACTGGCACTCCGAGCGTCCATTGGCAGTAGCTCTTTCGACCCCAGGTAGGGAATATGGCCTTCCAAACCTCAGGTCTCAGCTAATTGATATTCAGGTGCACTCCAGGTACTAGAGTACGCATCCACGATCTCAACTGGCTCAGTCGCACCACCAAATGATTTCGGCATGGTTGCAGCGATAGACGGACGTAAGTCATGGACACTATTTCACGGATGCCTCGATGCTGACCACTTGCAGTAACTTTGAAGCTGACACCGCTGCGAATTGCAAACGTGCCGCCTCCAATGTCCCTTCATACTCTGACACTGGAGTCTAAAGCTGTCGATGTTGCGTTATCAAAGTCAGGCACTCGCATGGCCGTGCTTTCTGATCGTGTCCTTTCTGTATACGAGCTTGATCTCAACAAGCGCCCGATACCGAAGCCTGCGTTCCTCTGGAAGAGCGATGCAATCACAAACCACTCCCCACGTCACGTCACGTTCATTGGAGACGACCACATATACGTACTTACTGACAGCTGGGACAATGATGAGAGCACCCTTTGGAGATCTGAAGGGGATATGTTACTGCCCCATGGACCCATAGTCGAAGCTGACAGTACTTCGACCTTGCTATCTAGCACAGATCACGAGACGCTGCACGTTCTTCTTCAGAATGGCTCATTACATCAGATCAGTGCAGACGAGACAGCAGCGGATTTACCTCCTCAGACACTGCTCATCAACAAATTTCCCACCTTTGCGTCCGAGGTTCAAGTAGTCAATTTTGAGGGACAGGTATGTATTTTGACTTTGGATTGTCTTGACATCGACTGACGCTTGCAGACACTGGCCTTTGGCTTGTCCAAGAGTGGAGCTTTGTTCGCAAACGAGCGGATATTGGCGCGTAATTGCACATCATTTGTTGCGACATCTGCGCATCTCATATTTACAACGACTCAGCATCTGCTAAAATTCGTCCATCTCGCAAAAATGGATGGTAAGAAAAATGTAGCTGCAAGCACCCAACCAGCGCTAACTTCCTCCAGAGCTCGAAGTACCCGCGGACGAGCCTCAAAAGGACGAGCGATGCCGAAGTATCGAAAGGGGTGCCAAGATAGTTACAGTCGTTCCAACAACTTATTCAGTGGTACTGCAAATGCCACGAGGTAATTTGGAGACGATCTACCCGCGAGCATTGGTGCTTGCCGCGATAAGACGGAGCATCGAGGCAGAGCGCTACGATGAAGCTTTCTTCGCATGTCGCAACCAGCGTGTGGACTTTAATATCCTACACGATCACGACCCAGAGCGATTCATGGCGAGTCTCGACAAGATCATCATGCAAATCAAGAAAGTGGAGCACATTGATTTGCTCTTAGCACAGCTTCGGTAAGTAAAGTTACAACCGACTAATGCAACGGTAGCTAACACAGTCAGTGATGAGGATGTCTCGGAAACCATGTACAAGGAAACCTTGAAGACCAAGGAGCTGGTGACCAAATCAAGACTGTCTCAGGACCAAATGGAAAACAAGGTCAACCGCATCTGCGATGCCTTCCTTGCGGTGCTGGAGCAGTCTCACTACAAGGATGCCCACTTGCAAAATATCATCACAGCCCATGTCTCTAAGACACCCCCGGCTCTCGAGACAGGGTTAGAGATGATAGGCCGCCTACAGGGTAAGTGTTACTTGTCAATCACTTTCCATGTTACTAATACCATCCAGCATCCAGCGACCCATTGACTGACAAAGCCGCTGAGCACATCTGTTTCCTTGCAGATGTCAACCAACTCTACGATACGTCATTAGGACTTTATAACCTTGATCTAGCGTTACTCATCGCCCAGCAATCGCAAAAGGTATTTCCACCTACGATCTCGCTTTTCTTCAATCACCCTAATCGTTCTAGGATCCGCGAGAATACCTTCCACATCTACAATCCCTCCAAGATGTACCAGAGACCCGCCGCAAATTCCGAATCGACGACCAGCTCGGACGCCGCGCAAAGGCACTCACGCATCTCAAGGACCTGCAAGCTTACGACGAAGTGCAAGACTACGTACAGAAATACGATCTCTACCCGGAAGCGTTGAGCATGTACCAATACGACAACACGCGCCTACGAGAAATCATGCGCATGTACGCCGACTACCTGAGCGCAAACAACCAGCATAAGGAAGCCGCTCTAGCATACGAATACCTCTCCGACCACGCCTCCGCATGGCCATGTTACCGCTCCGCCAACCTCTGGCGCGAAGCACTATCATCCGCGATGCTCGCCGAAGTGAGCGCAGAGGAGCTATCATCCATAGCCAGCGACCTAGCAGAAGGGCTCTCAGAATCCAAAGACTACCACTCAGCCGCAACAATAACCCTAGACTACCTCTCGGACCTCGCCTCCGCAGCGCGCCTCTTCTGCCGCGGCTGCCACTTCGGCGAAGCAATCCGCACCGTCACACTCCGCCGCTCCCCCGACTTACTCACCTCCGTCATCGACCCCGGCCTCATCGAGCGCAGCGCAGACATGACCGAGTTCCTAGCAGACATGAAAACGCAACTCACCGCCCAAGTGCCCCGGCTCAAGGACCTACGCGCCAAAAAAGCAGAAGACCCCCTGGCCTTCTACGAAGGCATGACCGACGGCGCCGGCGGCGACGCGAATATCCCCGATAACATCTCCCTCGCCCCGACAGACACGACGTCCGGCGGCACATTCATGACGCGGTATACGCAGCAGACGGGTACCGTTAATACCGCCACAACCCGCAAGACGAGCAAGAATAAGCGGCGTGAGGAGCGGAAGCGTGCCCGTGGCAAGAAGGGGACTGTGTATGAAGAGGAGTATCTCACGAATTCTATCGAGCGCCTTATCGAGCGGATTAACAGTATGCAAGACGAGATCCAGCGGTTGGTCGAGGGGTTGGTGAGACGCGGGATGCGTGAGCGTGCTGATGCTGTGGCTAATGCTGTTAACGAGGTGCTGGATAGGTGTCGGGATGCGATTAGGGAGATGTATCCCGCCGAGATGGGAGCGCCTACGTTAGGTGCCGAGGGGCTGGCGAATGGGAGGGAAAACGAGATGGCGAGGCCTACGGGCGGTGATGCGACGTTGTGGGATAGTCTGCAAGAAGTGGGCAAGAAACGCGATGCACCAGTCGTCAAGGCATTCGAGAGACTGAGTCTACTAGGCTAAACGCGACCGTCGCCACGAGGCCCAAAGGTTTCCTTCGTGTACAGTATACCCACTGTGCATCCTTCCCTCGATCGATAGACAAAGTAAAAAATTCCCCTTTCAGTCATGAAAACGCAAATGCATCCCACCACACGATCCCCTCTCCGCCTCCTGCCTGACATCCTCCCTGTCCAACCCCACAAACTGCACCCCACGCTCTCGCAGCCGCCGCTGAAATTTCCTCAACATCTTCCTGCCCAGCCCTGTCCCTTCTGTGTCCTTAACACACACCAGAGCCATAACACTCCACTCCGCAACATCCTTATTCTCCGCCACCAACCCCGTCAGTTTCTTCACCGCTTTGCGGATCCGCGCCGTAGCTTCCCGTGTACTCTGCACGTCGTCGCTGGAACAAGGCACACGTGCAGACAAACCCAGACTGCCATTGAAGTCGAAAAAAGAAGCCAGCTCAACACTAACCGTCCGCCGCCTCCCGTTCTTACACCGTTTCCCCAGTCTGCGCCAGCAAAATAGCAATTGCCGTATCACCGCCCTCAACAACATCACACAATGCTCTCGCCCAAGATCCAGTCCCAGTTCATCAAACGACGGCATCGCAAGTGCAAACTACCGGAACCTCGCAACCGCAAACCACATGCCCGTTCTCTTCCGGCGGGATGCCGTGTACTCCAGCAGTACACTGTTTATCTCAAGCCGCAGGGTGGGCTTGTGGCGTAACACCCAGTCTACCTCTTTCATGACGCTTTTGCAGACGTACAGCAGGGCGAAGCGGCCGCGCGCCCTCGACCGGCGTGCGGGCGTGGCGCGGGGGCTGTTTGACAGGAGGGCGGCGTTGATGTGGAGACGGATGGGTGCGGTGCTGTCGATGGCGAGTTCGTAAATGAGTTGGCGGAGTTCGAGGGGGAGGGTGCTTAGTGTACCTAGGCTTGATCTGGATTGTGGAGCATGTGGTTGGCTTCTGGGGGGGAGCATTTTTCTTGATGGAGGTGAAAGGACGAACTCTGGGATTGTTGTGAAACTGGTTTCTCCTTGTTCTTCTTCCATTGACGACTGGTTTCTCCATTTTCTTTGCTGCTCAGAATCCCATGTGTATGAGGCGTGATGGCGTGCCATGGTGCGGGCATACACTGGGCGAATGGGATACTGTGGCAGTGATGAGCAAGGAGGAAGGACAAGCTAAATGAGGTGTTTGGGAAGAGTATCTGAGACTAGCGCGACTTTGATGTTGCTGGTTTGTTTGCGCAAGCAGCCTGGACCCTTATTACATGGCTCCAAATTCCAGGCTACAGAATTCGGAGGGTTTCTAGCTTATCAGCCACGTGGGAGTCAAATGTTACAACTACCAACAGTTCGACGGCATGGCAAATTTGATAGTACTCACGCATGAATTGTTCCGTAGCAAAATCTTCTTTCTATGCTCTATGCATTATGTAGATGTAATGCCGCTCAGAACGCCAGCCATGCAAGTGATACAATTCATCTTACAAGACACCAGGAATGGGGCCCTTCTTCTCGTTGGAGCCCAAGTCTTCCTCATTCCATCCACCTGCGGCACCGACTTTGCGTCCGCCTTCTTCGCGTTTGACTCTGCACCACAAGCTGATGTCCTTGTCCCAGATAAACTGCCAAAGCACGTATACCCAGCTCTTGTGTTGCGGTAGGTCCTTGTAGTAGTCGTGTGCGATCCTGTTCAGCGCGTGAAGACGGGTCCACGGGATGGCGGGGAAATCATGGTGCTCGTTGTGGAGGCCAACATTGTAGGTGAAGAAGTTGAGGGGTCCGTAGTATGAATAGGTCTCGGGAATCGGGATCTTATTGGCAGGGTTTGACACGTCCTTGTTGGGCTTCTCGAAGACGTAGTGCTCAGCAATGAAGTGGCCCGCGCAGGGGTGCAGGGATCCAGCGAGGAAACTGCTCATGATCAAGTAGCCCAGCGCCCTTCCACCCGCATATTGCACCAGTAGGTAGTCGAAGACCAATTGTACGACAACATTGAACAGGTGAATCTTGGTCATTGGCAGTGCGTAGACGAACATAGGTCGAAGCGCGTAGAAGAGGATCTGGAAGGTAGCGAAGAAAGCCTTGCCAGCGACAGAGTCGAGGAAGATGGCTTCGAAAGCGGTCGGCAGATCGGTATCAAGACCATTGACGCCTAGCGACTTGTGGTGTGTGAGATGGTAGGGCCTGAATGAGGCGCTGTATGGGATGCCAATTGGCAGGTTGGCGAAAACGGCAAAGAGCCTGTTTGCCATTGGCGACCGGAAGGCCAGGTTGTGCGATATCTCGTGGATGGCGAGGAAGAGGTTCTGGTTCGCCGTGGCGCCAATTATGTATGCGGTGAGGAAGAACGGCCAGGATATCACGGGGGTATCGCGGAGGAGGTATGCGCAGGCAACTTGTATCGATACGACCAGTAGGACGACATATTTGGTGAGAGGCTCTGGGCCACATAACTTCGTCACCTGTCATTGGGTCAGCAAGAGAGCAATTGATACAATCAGGTGACCATCATACCTCTGGGTGTGCCTTGATAATGGCCATTCGACGTGTCCTGTGTGGCTCCTCGGTGTATGTCCAGAAGAAGTGGTTGTGTTCATTTTCCACCTTTGCCTCTTCCTGTTTCTGGGCTTTAACCGTAAAGCCTCGAGGAACAGGCTCCTTCGATGGCACTGTAGCAGTAGAGACCGAAGACCGCATGATGACGGCTGTAAGAAACAATTGCAGAAAGTGTGTGAAGAGCAGAGGGGTTGAGCTCTAGAGGTTTGTGGAGTGCTTTAGACCCTGAGCTGGGCGCTAGTCGCAGGCGGTGGGCCAAAACCCACTTTTCAATCGCCACCCCACTAGCGGAGGAACGTGCGCACCGTCTTCTAGAACACCATCACCTTAGTCTCTCTTGACACCAAAATTCATGTTCGCAGCTAAGGGCGGAAAAGTCAATTCTGGAACTGTTTTCTCTAGTCATTCAGCTGAATTAGTCTGGGGCTGATTTTAATCCCTTCGCTATTTTCCTCAGAGAAATGGTTTGGCGGAAATTGGCGCGAATTATTGCATCTACCTACTTCGTTCTTTGCTTGTACAAGGCAGGTTCGCCCTACATCTTGCTTTGTTGTTAGAAACAATATTTGATACCATTGAACTCCTTCCACATGAATATACACGTGTCTCTACAGGCCATACCCAATGTGATCATCTGCCTTTCGCTGTCATCTTGGTGCGTATAGCACAACCGCGTCTATATACCCTTCGCTCGGCGGAATTCACAAGCCACGCTAGGGGAAAACACTTGAGTAAACTCTTCATTCATACTGCTTTTCTACCCTTGACATCCCTCCACATTTCCTTCCCTATACCCCTCCAATTCCCCACCTCATCCTCACCCCTCTTCCTCTTGATGAAACTCGACCTCCTCACCTCCACAAACCAGACAAGCCCCCAATAAACCAGCGATAACGAAGTCAGTAACCATGCAAGCCACGCGAGAAGCAATACCGATGCGCCTTGTTGGACCTCTACATCAGCCACATCGACCACACGGCCGACTGCCACGAAGACGCCCGCTATCAAGACGGTGAGAAGAGTAGAAGCCAAGAAAGCAAAGTTACTCGCGAGAAGCGGCCAGAAAATATTAAAGTAGGCAAGAAGCCTGGAGTGGGGAAAGAAGATTGCTGGGATAGCTGATATGGCCGACAGAGCTGAACCAACGAGGGAGACGATGAGCGAGGCAAACACGGCTATTCGCACACTAGCTAGCGTGGTTGAGAGGATGTTCAATGACCTCGCGACTAGGCTCAAGGGTGACGTGAGGTTTTCGGGTACTGCCTCGGCCGAGGACTTCAACATTGTTAATCCTGTATGGCCCGATTAGCCAAGGGTATGAGGTACGTCCGAATTGACATCTCACTTACTTGCGTTTGCCTCGGCATAGGTTTCGCAGTTTTCAACGATGATGTTGGAAGCGCTTCCCTCGCTGTTGGCTGGAGAGCCTGTGCACACCCCTTGGACATAGAGATAGTATGCACGTGCCATCCCCGTATCGTTCACGCCACTAGATGCGCTAACGGATACCGCCTCCTGCTGCGTTGATGTTTTGCCCACGGCGGAAGTGTTCAGCTATGATGCGTAAGTCCACGATCTCGGCACCGACTTGGGGAGAGCATACCGCGACCAGATACTGACCACCAAAGGTGTGTGCATCGCCCCCCGCTAGTATCAGTACCAAGGTAAGAAGAAAGCCTGTGACCGCGAATGCGATAGAAAACATAGCTGAAAATCTGTATTTCATCAAGACCCTCTTTGGCGTCTTGGGTGGTGCTGGCAAAGCCTTGTCAGTAGACTTTCGCAAATCGCCAAGGTCAGGTTCGATGGATATTTCCTTATCGCAGTAAAACGTCTCATCGATCTCGTTCATGTTTGTGTAGGTTCGCACGGGGTCAAGACGATGCTAGCGATACGGGTGGCGATGCTCAAGACGGCCAACATGCAACGGCGGGCGACGGGTACCCATAGTTCTCGCCATGTAATCAATTCAGAACGACGCTCTATGTAAATACAGTCTAGCTAGCTTGCTGTATGACGTAGATCCTGTTCTACGCAGATCTATCGCCGGATGTTTCGAGTGCATGGATGAACGCGGTCGACATGTTGCGATATTGCATGACATAGACACAGGAATGCGGTGCTAGCGGTGAGTTGCTCGATATCGTAATGGGTCGATTTGGTGCTCAATCGACAGGTCTCGATGTCCATGCGGACCCTGTGATCATCGATCCTCCTCGCTGCGACAGTTGTGGCCACAGCGCTGCATTGGTGCGGCTACCAGTGATGACCCATGGCCCAAAGCTTGTCAAGCCGCATCATGCCACCGCCGTCAAAACATTCCGCGCTCTATCGGAGACTGGTGCGTCAAGTCGGAAGTAACATGGGTTTTCATGATCGCAAGTCGCGTTTCGCGACGAAACAAACGGGGTTTCAAGCATCCTGCTGGCTTTGACGCACGATACACCAAAGCGGTGGCCGCGGCTTCTTCTCATGGTAGCCCGAATCCAGCAAGTAACGCACAGCTATTCGATAGCTCATTGTGATTGCGATATTGCTGCTGCATATCTCGGGGAATCTGAGGCCACGTCTGTTTTATTCGAGTATCTGCCGTTGATATTCACCATATGGCTGCATCTGAAGGTTGGAAAGCATGCCGTCCTGTACTTTGTCAGTTTTACAGTCTAACATCGAGGTATATTAAGCTCACCCAATCGAACGGTATGTTCAAGCTATCCAGGTCCATAGGCATTTGGCCATATGCAAAAGAGTGACCGAACCCGTCATTACCCAGAGGGAAGCCGTTAGATCCGGAGGCGCCAGGTGAAAAGCCATTGAAGTCGAAGGAAGGGGATTGCGAACTCATGTCGTGCTCGTCCTGCATAGCCTGAGCTGCGTAGAAGGATTAGCTGGTGATCGATTAAGGTGGATCGGGAACCACTTACTGCGGGGAGTGTTCATTGTAACATCGTAACCGTCAACTTTAGAGAGAACTAGTTTCACCGCTGCAGCCACCTTTCTCGCTTCCTGAGACCTTTTACTGGTCTTAATCCAGATGCGATGCGCTGAACGCAGGGTCGCAACGATCTCTTCGCGTGCTGGTGGCGCACTATCCAGTCGGATCCCGCTTCGCAATGAGTCCACGAGGTTTGGTAGAGGATATATCAAATCCTCGTCGAGATCAAGGACTAAGACAGTAGTGGCGAGAAGGAAGTCTTGGGCAACAAGAGAAGATAGGAACCAGCTGACGGTGGATATACGCCATCCCTAATTTGAGAGCGGAAAGTCAGTATGCAGCCTGTGTGTCTCTTCGATTCGTTCGCTTCTTACCGGTGTGGCCGGTTTACCGCCTGGCTGGACCTCAGCGTCCAGTTTAGACTGGAACGACAGCATTTCCATAGCAGCATTAAGACAGACCCTGCGTGAGTACTCATAACGCTGGTCAGTCCTCCCGAGCTTGAGATACGGGCGATGGAGCATTAATTCGGCCTTGAGGAAGGCCAAATCCAAATAAAACCGGCGCATCGAGTCCGGTGTCATGGTGATGCCGAAGTCTTTGACGGTGTCGGCTTTTGGAACCATTGGTATTTCATCATAGACATGTCTCAGGGATGTGTCGATGTCTGTGAGTTCGCGGTAAGGGGGCAGCGATGAGGCGTTTATCAGGTCTATGATTTGCGCCTGAATTCGGCGAAACCTTGTTAGAAGAATAGAATAGAGCAGCTGGCTCACCTCTGTCCATGGTCTCGATGGTGGCAGAGGGCCGCTCATGTCTTCGTAGATGTCGTCTTCGTTTAGGTTGCGGGGCTCTTGAGTGTCGTACATGGAGGGCTGGACCATTCTCGGCAGCCCTAATTGAGATGATGTGATCAGATCAAGCGAAAGGACTACTAGCCACTTGCGACGTCGCAGCTCGCCTTCGAAAGGAGAGATATTTGGAAACCTCGACGGGTCTCTGTGATATCCCATTCGGAAGCATAGCCTTACGAGCATACCCACGATCATGTATATGCTGAATTGAGCATCGGTAGAGCGCAAGAACTCGGTGCCGAAGTAGAGTAGAAACGTTTCAATCGTGCTCGGTGGACACTTGGTGTAGTTAGCAAGGAGCAAGCATTGCACGACCTTTTCGCGATAAAAGTTCATGCGGGCTGATGACAAAGTCAGACTTTGTTCAGGTTCCAAGTCGGAGCCACCTGTTCTATGCGCATCGATAGTTGCTTGGAACCGGGAACCAAGGGCCAGGGCAGCATATAAAGTTCCCAACCACATTGTTGGAGTCTCGAATGGGTTGAACCAGAATTGGTTGTACTTTACAATCATCAGCCGTTAATTCAATAACTTACCATGAAGAAGGATAATACCTGATTAAGAAAAGTTGGCTTGTGAAGAATGGCTAACGCCGTCAGTAGGTATCTTCCGTACATCGTACTTGACTTACTGGGGTGTGTATCCATCGACGCGAAAAACGTATCTATGAGCTGGTCTGCTTCATGCCGCGGAGGTATAGCAGCTACAATTTCTTCTTTGGTCGCATGTTTCTGCCTCCCAAATAGGAGTTCTGGGCCAGGAACATCTTCTAAGACCTCTTTCGGACTGGCCGATGCGGGCACTTGATCGAGATGTTCACGCAATTCAGAGATCTGCCTCAAGTTCAATAGAGTGCTGGCGATGACTTAGTAAGCGACTTACCCCGTCAAGGATACTGGTCCAATGACCACTATTCGAGTAACTCGTGGTGTCACCGCTGAATTTCACGCGATCGGGAGTGCCAGGTACGTCGGCATTGTCCTCGTCATGATGCTGACGCGCGTGCGATAAGTTAACAGAGGCAGGGCTGGCATGACTAGCATCGTTGCCGCCCATGAGATTGGTGACGAGTTTCTCGAGCTGATTGATTCGGTCATGTACACTGTTGGGAACCTTGGGCTCTTTCGGCGTTGGCATGCTACGCACATACGCGCACGACAGCGAAAGACCGCGATCAACACAGGTTTTGCATGGCTGCTGACGATCGCATTTCAGTCTCCAATGTATTAGCCCAAATCCAAATGAGAAGAGGTGATTTTCTCAACTTTCTTCGCCTACAAAGGGTACAGCTCAGGATGGGCTTATCCCTCCGCCTGCTGGGAGGCACAACGCGTGACGCATGAGTCTCTGCGTTCATTCCGAGAACAAAATGCGCAATCGGCATTCGTCGCGACAAGTGGTGAGTGCGAGTGCGGCTTGTCGCAACGGAGCTTTCGCAAGCGGTGATGCCTAAAGACCTCGGGGAGGGCGCCATCGGTATCTCGGTGGCGAGACTTCACCGACGCTAGCCGCTTTGGTCTCGCCTCGTGCGAACCTTCAGTTGCGCGCGGCTGGGCGCGACACTTGATTACATCAACACAATGCGTCTGAACTCGTACGAAGAGCCAGAATGCATCCAACGCCGGATGGCGCATCACGAGAGTCTAATATAAGGTTCAGATCCTGGAAACAAGAGACACGGCACGTCATCGATTGAAAACAAATGATTCCCACTATTGAATGTCAAAGGTAGTATCGCGTTGCCAATTCGTGGCTATATCGTATGGGCTACAACCAGCACCACATATTTGCTGCTATCGAATCGTCTACATATATGGATTCGATTGGCGCTCATGACGCAAAATGATCCCAGCGCCGAAATACGACTTATACAGCTTGGAAATCGCCAGCGAATACCATCCGTTTCGTGTCACACGACTGACGCTGGCTACACGTTGCATCGGCTTCTCTGTGAAGGATTACATCCCGCTATCGCGGTTTTACTCAGATGAAAGATTCGACCTTATACCACACAGCCGCCATCCTCACATCTTGACACCTGCATACTCCATCTTTCTCACCTGCGCATCGCCCAATTTACGGAACGAAGTCGCCTTCAAGTCCTTGTCCCATTTCAACGCGTACTCAGGCGTGTCAAACCTTGTCCTTCTTGTCTGGCCTTGAACGGCTTAGTGGGAGTGAAGATCATGCATGTACCACGCTGACGCCCCCATACTGCGGGATGGCTATTCATATCGAAATTGAAGCCGAATTTCCACTGAAGATCTTGCTTTTGTACGGTGGAGGAAGAGCAGGTCATAGTAACGACTGACGTCGCACCATCCTTGCTGAGCTCTTTGAACATAATCTGCAGTTTGCTGACGTACAGAGTGGGTGGAAGGCTTTCGACGCCTGTAATCAGCTCTGGAACTCTGTCCGCTATACCATCGCGAAAGCTATGGCTTCTCTCTAGTGGTAACGAGAGGGTCATCTGCCCTGGCGATGCGGTGGGTGAGAACAGCTCAGCGATATCGCTGATGAATCGGAACTTGGTTGAGAAAAGTGAGTAGAGGCGACAACCGCCGATCTTTATATCGACGTCGGTAGCTGTTCGTGTCAGGCCCTGACGTAATACAGCTGCTTCCCTTCCAGGAAACTCGGCCCCTGCCGCAGTTGGCTGTTCGGCTTCCTCCCCGATATCCGCGTCTTCCTCGTCACTAGAATCTACATCCTCCGCAGAGCTGGATTCAGAGTCTCCGTTAGTCCCGCCTGACGCTGTATCAAAAGACGCAGCGTTGTTGGAAGGTCTTCAGGGATCTTCGTGCGGATCTAGATACGGCAGTCCAGCATCGTAATCCTATCGCCTCGCTAAATTAGAGAGTACCTCCCATGCGATCTCAGCTAAGCGAATATTACGGCCAACTAGGGCTCGTGCAAAAGGCGGAGGATACTTCGCTTTGTCCGGGTGGTTAGCGGAGAGGACGGCATGGTATGCTTTTTTGACGTCTGCCTGTGTTGCCGAACGCGGTATTCGCAGAGCCTCGTAGTGGGTTCGTTCGAACATGGTCATGGTCATGGTTTAGGAAGTGGAAGAGTGGCCGGGGAAAGAGGATATAACTGTTCGCAGATTTGAGTGAAGTGCCCGTTCTAGCACGGTGAATGCACTAGATCTTTATGAACAACAATCCCACCCGGAGACTATCGCGCTACGTCTGACATTTCTCATTCACTAGCTACTGCAAGCACTGTATGCGCGCGGATACCCTTTACCCCCTCAACCTTCAATCTACCTTCGAACTCTCAGCTTCATCCGATTCTACACTGCCCACATCAAAGCCCTTTCCCCCAGTAATGCACCCCAAGAATCATCCTCATGTTTGGGTCTTGGAAGAGAAACAGCACCTTTCCCCGGCTTCACCATCGTGAAAACTTCGCCTTGCCCCAAACCACCTCTCCTCGCAGAATTTGTGACTCCAGGTTCCAGGAAAAGTGGGATGCCAGTGAGTTGTTGAGCCTGCTGGATTGCCCCTTCTTGTAAGTATCACTCTCACAATCGGGATGCGAGAAAATCGTGACGGTCAGATGTGCCATCCCACTAGTGGTTTTTGCCAGTGATTCTATCTTTGTGACGCTCCTCCCTGCGGGGTTCGACATCACATGGATGAAAACGTCCGGTATATCTGCTGGCGCTTTGGCCCTGGCCCTGATGCCCATGCGGATGGTTACTTGGTCTCCCTCCTGGAAGACGGTATGGTTTCCCCAATCGTACGGCTCATAACGGCCTTCGATTTCGATGGAGAATCTCCACGCCCCCTTGGTAGCTCGAAGTGAGGTTGGAAATCTTTTCGAGGTGCGGAAGTGTTTGTATGAAGGACGTTGAGGACCTTCGGATGTATTTGAACCATTTTTTGAAGGTTGTGCGAATGTAGAGGATGTAGAAGATGTTGAACGGGACTCTGTGCGCTTTCTAGAGAGTTTATTGTCGTAGATCGCGCGAGACTCTGGATTGGTGAGAACTTCGTAGGCGAAATTTGCTGCCTTTGAAGTGGTCTCGCGGCATGCTCGCTGGGGTTCAGGAAGATGCTTTGTTTTGTCGGGGTGGTTCTGGAGCTGGATCTGTCGGTAAGCCTTCTTGATGCATTCAAAAGAAGCTTCATGTGAAACATTCAGGATAGCGTAATGGGTAGCCATGATTTTCTGTGTTGGCGATCCTTCTTGGACCTTTGGTGAGGTAGTAGCTGAAAAGTGAAATTGAGATGTTGGAAGAATTAGGTTTGATGAAGGAAAATTGTGCTGCGACAACGACCTTTTTATTACTGACATATATTTCTCTACCATGGTTGAGAGGTGAAAAATTTCTGGAAATCAGATTTTTTATGCTCGCAGTCTACAGTTCCTGCGTTTTCCAGTTCCCTGCTGTGAGCTGTGACAGTCTTACTTCCTGACCATTCAGAACCTTGGTGAGTGTCAACGGAGAGAAAAAGCGCGAACCCCACCCAATGGACCGAAAGACAGTGAGGTCGCCCGCCCCAATCACTGTACCTACTATACTACGCACGCTGCCCGGGTTGTCACGGTACAGAAACCCGAGATCAACGGGCCAGTCATTTGAGCCCAAGTATAGGCAAGTGCGGTTTTCCAGAACGCTCCAAGCACTGCGCGACTTGGGAGTGCGAGGAATCGACCTGCGGAGGTGATGAGATTGGTAATGACGGCAATAGGCAGGACTCGCTCCATGCGGCACTTGATGAGGGGCCTAGGCAGCTACATCTAACCGAAAGCGAGAAGGAGGTGGTAACAGAAAGAAGAGGAAGCGTGCGGGGAACTCTGAAGTTAGACAGAAGCGTGGGTGATCCCACAATATGTCGCCGAGACGCTAGCGATCCGCCAGGGTCTGTTCTATTCTGTTCTCGCTCTTCATCACCACCACGTCTCTTTTCTGAAAATGCCAAAATCTGTCACGAAATTCTGCGGCATCCGCTCAACAGACGGTCGCACCGTGATGATCGATGCGACGTCAACGGTAACGCGGTGCTCTATTCGAATTACGTCGCGGCATCAGGAAGCTTCCCACATGCAGGTAGTGATGGAGATATTGAACGTGCTGCTCGGAATGCAATGCCTTTTGGGACATTACTTTGAAGGCTGTGTCCCGCAGTGGGGCAGACATGTTGTTGACATGGGGGTAAAAAAACCGAAAATTATTTGACGGAGCTAAAGATGCTGACGTACATCATACTGTTCAGACGCAATGGGAGCTTGAGTACACGGCTAGTGGCGATACAGTACTCAGGTAATCGTCCTTTCCTTCATTTATTCGCAGCCAAACGAGGCGGCTTCCGCTGGGCTTCCATCAATATACACCAATCGCTTCGGCCACATACAAAGCTCGGCTTTCCCCCCTTTGGGTGTCTCGGCTGCAAGCGTTTCAGGAGCCACGCCCTTCTCTACCCAATCAATGAGCGCCTTCAGGCCATCACCAGGATACCATCCTAGCCCAGCACCACAGTGGTCTACCCCCGGCGCCTCGAAGTAACGATAATAGTCACTCGCCTTCAAATCACGATCATAAACTTCTTTAGTGTAGTGCGCCGTCGCATCAGGAGCAATAGCCCGGTCTGCAAGTCCATGCCATGCAAGTAGCTTCCCTCCCACCCTGCTGAATTCGTCCAGATTGGGGTCTGAAGTGCCGATGATGGAGTCATAGCGGTTGACGGCTTGGTGGAAGAGCTGCTCGAAGTACGTGGTGTTGATTTGCGCGGTATCGAATTCGCGGTTGACAATCACAAAGTCGGTGATCCAAGTCTCGGGTACTGCAAAGGGAACACCATGACATGTGCCGTTGTTACATGTTGTCGCAGCAAGACCATCAAACAAGGCACCGACATTGCCAGGAAACCACAGAAATTCGCCTTCGGGAGTAGTAGCGCCTTGCCATATCAGTTTAGCTATAGTGGCGACGGTGTCCGTGATGGTGGTGCTCTGGTTTGTAGACGGACACACGTAGCATTTTCCGACAACAGTGTTGGGATCAAAGCCACATTTCTTGGGCGAAGACAAGATGCCATCTTTGATCCCATCCATGTCATCACAGGCTTCCATCGTGGCCACATTGAGCGCCTCGAATTCGCAAGGAGAAGGAAAACCTGGTTCACATCAGCAAGCAATCTTTCATTTCAGGCGGGAGAAACACACCGTTTTCGTTCATGACCACTTGCGGCCAAAAGAGTTGCATCATCAACTCATTCCAATAGATCGCTGGCGCAGTCGCAAGGATACCGTCGTACTGCTCCGGGTACCTTTGCGCCATCATATACCCCTGCCTTCCTCCCGTCGAACAACCATTCCAGTAGCTGTAGGTTGGTGCTTTACCATAGTAAGCTTCTGTGACGGTCTTGCCAAGCGTGGCTGCATCATCGAGCGCAATCGAGGCAAAGTCCTGCAACAACACCCAATTGACGTTTTCGGGGCTCACGAGCGACCATTCAATGTCTTGTCCGACATGGCCGCCATCAGTTGCGACCGTGGCGAAGCCCTCGCTCGCCGCCCAAGGAAGAGTGGTGTTAGTTTCTGGCCCCGTGGACCAACCTCCGCCTCCGGCACCAAGAAATCGCCCAGTCCACTCCTCGGCAGAGGGCAGCCATACCACAGTATTGATGGTGTCATTGTAGCCAGGGTGGGTGTATGTGATGGTTACCTCACAGGCTTCGAGATCTGTCACTGTAGTCGGATAATGGTTCTGTTCGGCGGGTGCCTCGAATGAAAGGCTCTCATGTAGTTCTGTAGTAATGTTCAGGATCTCGCCGCCTTCGAGCTCCACGCCTTGGAAAGTAGGTAGCTCGCATTTTGTTTCGCTAGATGCTAAGCTGACGAAGAGAGGAAGAAGAATAAACGTTGCAGCAAAAGTACCTCCGCGTTGAAAAACCATCATTGCGAAGCAAATCACCGTCAACGAGCGACGAAAAAGGCCCGAATTCAGTAGAAATAACCCACCACCATACTCTCTAGTCTACTTTATACCACATGCCATCTAACAGAAGGATCAAGTTCGCCGTGCATCGATGAAATCGACATGCTGATCATGCGTCGCACCAGCGATGGCTAATTGCGAAAAGGACAAATATCGCATATGCTACATGTCGTAGATTCGAACACACGTCCCGGGTGATCCGTCGAGATGAAGCAGACAAAGAAAATAAATGATCAGGTTTGGCTATCCCTACGTCTTGGAAGGTGTCGTGCTGACTCGAGTAATATACTGTCATTTCGCACACCCCTGTCGTGGCGCTTTGAGGGCATTTGAGGCCTTTTTCGTTTTGCGGAGGTTAGTGCATCCTTCGATACTGTGCTTGGGGAGGCAAGAAAAACCGATGATGGCGCAGCCAGCCATGCCTAGAATAGAACGCGTTCGCAAAGGTTGTAAGTGAGGGGAAGTGTGGTGGTGCTCGGTTTGGTCGGACCGGGTCATCGTGCTGCGGCCCTACCCACGTTTCATCCCCAGCTATCTCCGCGTTATCTCCACAGACTCAGCATTTGGTCACTCTGCATCGTTCTGTCACGCGACAGTCTCTCGGGGAGAATCTGGCATCGAAGGCGTCTGGAATGGTTCGAAGCTGCGGGATCCCTTGGATAGATCTCGGCCTGAGTAGCGCGGGTGTGCTATACCCTTTCCATCAAGTGTAGGGCTTGGTAAAATTCGTCTTTCTCACGACACATAGACGCGACTTCTCCAATTACACGTTGGCCCTTCTTTTGTATGGTAAAAGTGTGCGACGGTCATAGAACCCGCGATGATATGCCGATGTCTTACTATGTGTACTAGCCCCGGCGCATCTTGCCGAGGCATTGAGACTATAGCGCATACATGCAGTCAGCCAGTTGTTGTTCTTCTCATCCAGCTAATCCATGAATACACGATCACTGCCCATTCTCATGTGTCAAAACATATTACCTCGGCTTGCCATCTTAGCAGACAGTAATTCACACTTCAGCAGATATATCAGCATCTCCTTTCCCGTTACAACTACACCCAACTGAAATACCACCACTATCTACCTCATCCAACAATGGCAGCCGCTAATCATCCCCCCACTACTCCACCGCCCCTCCTATTAACAGACCTACCACCCCATCCACGCCCCCAATCCCCAGTCATCACATCCCCGCCCTTATCTCCATCCCCATTGCCCCACCTCCCCCCAATTGACGGCGGAACCCACGCCTGGCGTCTCCTCGCCTCAGCCTTCATCTTCGAAGCCCTACTCTGGGGCTTCCCCCTCTCCTTCGGCGTCTTCCAAGCCTACTACACGCAACACCCCGCCTTCAGCTCCAGCACATTCGTCTCAGCAATCGGGACCACCGCCTCGGGCATCGCATACCTAGGCGCGC
The DNA here is from genome assembly GCA_004380135.1 of Stemphylium vesicarium. Classification (NCBI taxonomy): domain Eukaryota; kingdom Fungi; phylum Ascomycota; class Dothideomycetes; order Pleosporales; family Pleosporaceae; genus Stemphylium; species Stemphylium vesicarium. The sequence continues at coordinate 36,194 of QXCR01000134.1, read as the reverse complement.
CCCTCGCGGTACCCGTGATCCAGCGTTTCCTAGCCTACCGCACCCACATGATCCTAGTGGGATGGCCACTGTGTATCCTGGGCTTAGTCTGCGGCAGTTTCGCAACTACAATGGGGGGTTTGCTGGTGACGCAGGGCGTTATGTATGGAGTTGGTTTTGTGGTTTTTTACTACCCCATTTTGAGTATGGTGGATGAGTTCTGGGTGCGCAGGCGCGGGATGGCGTATGGGGTGCTGTGCGGCGCGTCGGGCGTGTCGGGCGCGGTCACACCGCCGGTTGTACAGGTGCTGCTACAAAGATATGGGTTTAGGGTTACGCTAAGGGCGGTTGCTGTGGCGCTGGCTGTGCTGACGGGGCCGTTCATTCCGCTGCTCAGGGGCCGCGGGACACATCCTCATCACGCTGTGGGGCGCCGGGTTGACTGGAGTTTCCTGAGGAAGAGATTGTTTTGGATGTATAGTTTTAGTAATCTGGCCATGGGCTTGGGCTACTTCTTTCCCGCGCTGTTTCTCCCTTCGTACGCGAGGTTGTTAGGCGAGGATGCGCAGATGGGTGCATTACTTCTTGCACTTATGAGTGTGGCGCAGGTGGCGGGTCAGTTCACGTTTGGCTATGTCTCGGACAATAGGAGGATACCGCTCAATGCGCTGATTGCTACTTGCGCATCGGTTGCTGCGGTCGCGACGCTGGCTTTGTGGGGCTTGGCTTCGTCTTTGGGATCACTGGCGGGCTTCGCCATCTTGTATGGCTTCTTCGGCGCGGGGTATACAGCCATGTGGGCGAGGATGGTGACGGCCGTCAGCGAGGAACCGTTGGCGTCACAGGCCATGTTTGGCTTGTTCTGCGCTGGGAAGGGTGTAGGCAATATACTCACTGGGCCAATCAGTGCAGGCCTGCTGAAGTGGTCGGAAAGGTCTACTGGATATGCGCATAGGATGTACGAGGCAGTCGTCGTGTTCACGGGCGTTTGCTTGATTGTGAGTGCAGCCAGTCTGGGCACCGTGTACCTGCGACCCAAGATACAAGGATAGCAGCAGCGATTCAAGATGAGATTCTCAGATCTTGGCCTTTGCAGGCGCAGTCACTCTTTTCCCGTGGACATAGCAAATGCCTCGAATCTTCTCCGCCGCCTCACCCCACAGTTCGTTCCTCAGCAGACTATACACGCCCATCTTAGCCTTCCCCTGTACTTGTCCTGCTTTCTTCAGCGCAACCTCAAGCATCTCCCTGGGCTCCGCAATCTCATCCACAATCCCATCTTCAAACGCTTCCTTGCCCGTCCACCGATTCGCCTCAAGCAGCATCTTGCGCGCAACCTGCGGCCTGAGCTTTAACCGCGGTAGGAACCCTATCCCCGGGAAATGCAGCCCCAGATCCACGGGCGGCATGGAAAAGAAGCCGCGCTTCGAATTCATAATCCGATAGTCATGCGCCAGCGCAAACGGACATGCTCCACCAAACGTATGTCCGGTAATCAGTGCGATGGTCGGGAACTGGTAGTCGAGCAGGGTGGCTAGCAAAGGAAAGAAGCCATCGCTGTTGGCAAATGGGTTCGTGTCGCTTTCGTCGAGGTCGAGTCCGGTGCACCAGAACTTCTCGTCGGAGCCCTGCGTTATCACGCAGCCAGAGGAGTCGGGGCCGAGTTCAAGTTCGATGTCGCGTAGTGCGCGGATGATTTCTTGGGCAAAAGCTACGTTGATGCGGTTTTCAGGCGCTTTGGCGAGCGTGATGATGAAGATGCGGTCGTGGCGTGTGATGCCGAGGTTGGTGTATGTGCCTAGTGCCATAATGAAGTTTATCGCGTCGACGAGGGCGACTTGTTCTGGATGCAATGATGTAGTTTGTGGGGACGGCTGCGCTCAGCGAAAGCAATATCTACGTGCGTCATGATGGGTCGCGGGATGCAGATGGCTAATCTTCATGGTGCTGAAGCCTCGGTCTCCCAGGTGCGGAGAACGTGGGGAAAGACCCTGACTAGAGGCGGCGCGTGCTGCAGTCCATCGCTTGCCGTTCATCGCTGACTCGGACTTCATATACGATCTTTCCAAAAATTCAGACGCAACAATGCAATGCAAGATGGAAGCGACGAATGCAAAGGGTGTGGAGACACCGCAGAGCCCCAGAAAAGTCATGGACCCGCTTGGGCCCCTTTCTCGGACGGCCTTGCCCCGATCAGCCTTTGCTTTCACTACACCGCGCCCAGCGGCATGTTGTCAGGATCATGCATCTCGGCCTTGCTACACTATAACGTCCCCAAGACGGTCAAGAGTGTCCGCTAGAGGAATGGCGTTTGTTAATAGCACACTTTCAGCTGCTGTTAAACGCTAACTACCACTACTACCAATTCTATTAGAGTTCTATCTAATCTCCTACAGAAGTATAAAAACAATCCTGTAAAAGGTAGGATCTTACTATATCTAAGTATAAGACTATACTATAATGAGAAAAAGTTACTCTACTAAAAGCTTTTTAACTTCTTTTACTACCTAGCAGACTATATAGTTAGGAGTGGAAGTAGTAAGAATTAAGCTTACTCCTCTCTATCTAGTAGACAGAGAGGCGGCCCTAGTGCATACTCTACTGCACTGTACCTCCTATCAAACGCCTTTGGGAACACCGATTAAGAGATGTTCCGATCGCCCCAGCCTATGGCTTCACACCACCTTCTATTACGCCTCACCAGTCAAAATGGATCAGAAGCGACGAGCTACTGCAGTCCTCCAAGTACACTAGATAAGCAGGCTCGTGTCAATCAACATGTGGTGATCCTGGCGGGAAGTGCTGACCTACTAGCACGGAGGATCATCCTGAGCGGATTAAGTCCACTTGCAGTTTGCGCACTAGTAGCTCGAGCACGCCGCAAGTCTACCGCGACTGACTACACTGATACTATATCGAAATCCTGGGCACCGTGACTGTGCAATGATCAATAAATTTCAGTGTTGGCAACAAAGAAGTCAATTAAGCCAGTCTAGCCTTGTATGGTAATCCGCCAGCTATTGTAGGTCAAACCCTTACTCATTGCATCATTGCATCATTGCATTCCTCATTTGTCGAAAGCTTTCAACTTTTCTCCCCTTCTCAAACCCTTATCTAGGTACCATATTAGGTTGGACCGGCTTGATTGACTTGATTGTTGCCAACACTGTCAATGATTGTGGCGTATTTGAGCCATTTCGAGTGGTTCGCATACTCGAGCTGCTCCAAGTTGTACTAAGCCGACGACGAGAATCTGGCAAACTAAACGGTGAGTGTGTCTAGGATCACGGCGTTAATGGGATAGATAGCAAGCACGCGCGCCCGAATGACGCACAGATGTGTGTTTGCCGTGTCGGGCCTTGCGATTAACGCTATCGAGAATAGCTTATGAGAATGATGAACACGGAGAAGCTATAGAATGCGTTGATCTGCTGTTTTGAGTATTCTCTAGATCCACGACTTCCACTACATTATTTCTTGACCCAGTCTCTGCCTTGGAAACTGGCTGGTAGAGAAACCTCCACGATGGCGTCTGCATCGCACGACGCTTCGAGCTGCCGACCCCAAAATGTCGCCGTCCTTGGCTCGACGGGATTTGTCGGCCCGTACATCGTAGTCGCCTTGCTTCGCAAACACAGTCGCTCTCGTGTTATCTGTCTCAACCGGGGTGCTGATGGCGAACAACGTACTATATCAGCTATGCAGCGTATAGACAGCAGCGTTCTGAAGAGCCGCTCCCACTTGGAGTTCATTACCACAGATATCACCAAACCGCACCTCGGCCTGAATGAAGCACATTACAAGCTCATCCTATCCAAGGTTGACGAAATGGTGTTCAACGCCTGGAACCCCAATTGGGGCATACCACTCAAAAACTTCGAGCCACTCCTTGGTGCTCTAAGCAGTGCAATCGAGATAAGCACAGCGAGCCCCCGTCGACCACGAATAACCTTCATTTCTTCTACATGCTCGATCACAATGTGGCCACGACAACATCCCACACAGCCCCTTTACCCAGAGTCACCTGCTTGGGACGAGGCAAGCACCGCAGAAAACGGCTACGGAAAGAGCAAATATCAGGCCGAACAGTTGCTTGCCCGCGCCCACGCCAAACACGGTCTCCGCGTCGCCATCGTGCGCGCCGGCAACATCGGCGGCCCATCGCGCTCGCCCACCGGGCCCACAGACTGGCCAGTCCAAGGCTGGCTCTTCGTAGTCATTAAGACAAGCCAGAGACTTGGACACTGGCCTACACACCTCAACGCGCTAGACTGGATCCCCGTTGACACGCTCGCCGCCGGCATCGCAAACATCACCGCCACACAGCCAGACAACTCAGAAGCAAAAGTCTACAATATGATGCATCCGGATCCTGCGCCGTGGAACGTGCTGTACAAGACTCTAACGGACAAGTTCGGCCTAGTCGCAGAGGAGATGCGTCTTCCTGTCTGGCTGGATTTGCTTGATCCGGTCAAATTCAAGCTGCATGCTTTTTTCAGTGGAGTAGGCGAGGGTCTCGAGGAAGAAAGTAGCGCGTTTGAGAATGCGAATGCGCTGGGCGTTTTGCCTGATGTGCAGAGGATTACGGGGGAGCAGTTGGAGGTTTGGATGCAGGGGTGGGATCTTAGGCTTGGTGAGATGAAAGCGAAGTTGTAGCTTTGCGGAGGAGGTCTGGCGGACGAATATTATGTACCTGAGAGTCTGAGGAGAGCCTAAATGGGCGCATACTGGAGTGTTGGCCAGAGGTCGCTTGTGGGCGGGAATGTGGGGTCACTGTCTGTCCCTGGAACTAGATTTACTTGCTTCGGCCGCCGGACCGACAGGAAAGCAACCATCATCCGTAAAGACTTTTTGGAGTATACGTGAATTCGCAAGTGCCGTTGTACCGGTTATATCCATCTGTTATAGTCTTGAAAAATCGCAGGAAGTCTAACGCAACCCCGAGGCTTCATCTTTGACACCAAGGTCAATCTTCTCATAGTCCAAAACGGCTCCGGTAGCACAGCACACAAATCGTCTCACATCGTCCCCCACAATCATTGCGCGACGAAACCTCGACCACGGCATCGTGCTCAGCCGCGATGGCAGCACACTGTACGTCAGCTCTGCGACCTCGGTATGCGCCTGGCCCTACAACGCTAGTTAGTTTGAAGATCTCTTGTCGCTGAAACAATCTCAATGACAAGCGCAAGTAAGAAGACTTAGACGGCAACTCGTAGTCAAAGGCACTGATTATCCGCAATTGTGTATTACTGTGTACCGTTGAGGACGCCTTGGGGAGTGTGTGCCAATGTATGACCACCGAATCTGGAGCTGATCTCGCCATTCTATCCATCTAGAGGTTGAGAAGATATTTTCTAGGTCTAGCGATCCCTTGAAAAAGTTACTGGACTTAGATCGCATCCCTCGGTCTTTTCCTATGCATAGAACATTGTCTTTTCCTGCAACGTCTACCGAACTGAAACGTTCTTCTCCCAGGGTCTTCACACCTCCCCATAGCCAAACATCTTGTTGACCACCATGTTCCAGAACATAATGCTCGTGGAGAGATCCGAAAAGCGCGAATGGGTGGGGCGATGCAGCTATGGCGTGTGGAAGGGAGGTCCGAGGTAGGTTGTGTTCGCAGACTGCTATGATTGTGTCTTTTGCTTCCTTCCAGCTTACTGAATTTCCTTGGCGGCGCATTGCGTTACGGCATCTGTCGCACGACTGATTTATTTCGTGGTGTTCCCATCGTAAGTGCTCAGGGTTCTCGCAGACATTAACATGACACACATAGGAATTGTCGTTATGGCTGATGAGCTGATTCCACTCGTCGACTGAGCCTCGGAATGATCCTAGTCTCATGATTGTTGAAGGCGGCATGTACCACGATCTAAGATGTTGATGGGCTTCACAACAGACTCTATTAATGTGGCGGTATGCGCCTTGGTCTGTTTGTCAGTCGGAGTTCCGGTGAGGAGCCGAGAAGCTTCCGGTCTGTACAGCTGATCGCTGTTTGCCCCATTTTTCCATCTCATCTTTGTTCTATCTGTCTTTGTCCATCTGTTTGCTCTTAACCGGCAAGCCTCATATAGGCTGCCGCTCGCGATAGATAGACCAATCGACATGATTCATCCCAAGCGATTCCGCCTGACACTGTTAAAACTACGTATCCGGCCTCGCGAATCTGCGCCTTCAAGCTCTCTGGTATAGTCTCAACATGTTCCCATGGAGTAATGCTCGGAATAACGATCGAGAGGCGCTGCCATGATATGATGTCAAGCTCACGCCGGATGTGTGTGTCAAAGAAGGCTTCCTTCTTCGCGGAGGTGCACACCCCGATAGTGTCAGGAGAAATCAACTTTTTATGTGTGCCATGAGAGGGTCTATCTTTCAAAGCCCAATGGCAGTGTGTAGGCTGGTATAGAGGAGGGCCCCTAATAGCACTTTGCACCTTGGCGACATCTCGAAGTAGCGAGGCTGGTGTTTGGCGGTATGACCGGGTCCTCGTCATCAGAGTTAGAATCTGGGGCGTTCGATATCTTTTGCGGTGCTGGCCTACGTCCTGTTACTGGCGTGGTGGCGGAGGATGGTGCTGCGGTGGAGGACGGTGCCGCCTTGCTTGATGTTTTTGGTCTGGGGTACTGTTTGGCGTCGGAGAATAGCTCGTTGTCTTGTGCAATAAGTCCCTTGTCCACGTAGTGCTGTAGGAAGGCAATGAACCTGCTGTCCTTCTCGCCTCTCTTGGCCATCCTCTGGAATCTCGGCTAGATTGCTCGCAACGCCAGCACGGCTCCGGTCTCCGGGGGCAGTAGGAGGGTTTCTGCTGTTGTCGGAGACATCGCGTTCGGGAAGTGACCGTAGGCGGCTCAAGTGGGAAGTATTGGACGACGAAGCGGAGGGAGTATTGGACAAGGAAGCGGGGGGGGAGCTTGGAAGGATGGACTGTTGGGCGATACGAGAAACATTCTGATTACAATTAAAGGGGTTGTGGTATTAATGGCGGGTGCGATGGTGCAATGGATGTAGCAAGTGCAATGGCGTCTCTTACCTGTGCTGGCGGGGTGATGCAACTCTGTGCTGTTCGCATTTGACCTGGGATTGACGAGAGGAGAGAAATGAGTGAGATAGAGCGCAGAAGGAGCAAGGCGAGGGCATGGAGGTAGTAGAGGGAGGCGGCGCGGGTGGGCTAGCGTTTCGTCTTGGGCGTCTGGTGGAGGTGGGCGGAGGACAGTTGAAAGAAAGGAAGAGAAGAGTATAGAGACAATGAATACAAGATTGTAGAGACAGAGAAGAAAGGTTTGTGGAGCGTGAGAAAAGTAATTTAGCAGTGGAGCTTAGTCTCTGGAAACTTGACAAACGACTCTCTCTCTCGCAACGAGAGCTCCAGAACCCGACGCAGCACCAGACAAGCAGCAGCGCATGAGAGAAGGGCAGAAACCGGCAAAGGGTCCGGATATGTCAGCTAGAAAGACGTTTCCCGTAACGACACTCAATCCCGTAGATAGGACTCTTCTTTCAACATCATCGCGCAACAGATTACAAGACAATGAAACCGGATACTTCCCATTACTCCATTTGACTTTGACATTAACGTGATCTGAGGTAGTCTGGGCAACTACGATGGTTTTCATCGGGGACCCCACTTTATGCGGGCCACTCCTCCAGAAACCGGTGCTTGCTTCCCACAACGCTCGCTCTTTCTCAGAATATGTAGTATATGAACATCATTTTGTGATTTCCCTCCATCAAAGTAAGTAACGACAAAGTTGCAATTCGGGCTTGTGGTTTAGTGGTATAATACTCCCTTAGCATGGGAGTGGTCCAGGGTTCGATTCCCTGCAAGTCCATCTTTTTGCCTTTCTTTTTGCCCACCCGTTTCTCCCTCACTGCTCCCGCTGCAACATCACTCAAGAGGAGGCTAGGCGCATACAAAGTGGTCGACCGCTCCTCCCCGTGAACTATACAACAAGAGCAAGAGCGACCCAGACGCCTCTTTTTCGTTCGCGTCGACTGCTGCACAGATGGGCGAGGCAAGATCATGACATCAACGGTGCGAGTGTGCGGTGCTGCGAAGTCGCGACTGCAATTGTGGTTGATCGGAGCAATGTGTCGAAGAAAGTGCTGTGGGTGCGTATGGTCGTGAGTGCCTGTTGTCTGAGTGAGGAAGGAGCGAGGGCATGCTCACTGTTTTGGCGGCAGCCGTGAAAATGAGGAAGGAGCGAGGTGGAGGATGGGAAGAGAGGTAACGCTTCATATGCATTCTTGCTTGACTTCTACTTGGTATCGAGAAATGTTATGGTGAACAAATATTAAACGATGAACCATCAGCGGCGATAAGCTGACCTGCTACACATAGACCCGCTCATACCACTACTCAACAGCAACCTTGTCCCACTTCAGCCCCTCGTCCAAACTACCCATGACAGTACCCCAGTTATCTGAGAACCAATTATCCCTCGGCTTCCACGGGCCAACATCAGCACAGTTTGGCATCTTCTTCATCGCGTTCTTGACATAGGTGCTGTTGAGCGGACTAGCCGAGACCGTCTTTTGCTTGTCTTTCTCATCAATAACAGGCATCACACTGGTGTAACCATGTTCTTGTTGGTACTTGATAAGGCGCACGAAAAGGCGCGATGCAGTATCGGAGCCAAGAGTCCACGACGCATTCCAGTATCCGATAATGTTGCCGAGGTTGGGGAGGGACGTGAGCATGCTGTTGCGCCACATGTACTGCGAAGACACGTCGACCTTCTTGCCGTCGACGGTAGCCTCCATGCCGCCGAGGAAGCGCATGTTGAGACCGGTGGCGGTGACGATGATGTCTGCGTCTAGCTTCTCCCCGCTGTTCAACTCGATACCGTCAGAGACGACGTTCTTGATGGTGTCGGTGACGATGTGCGCTTTGCCCGAGCTGAACGCTTTGAAGTAGTCGCCGTCAGGGCAGAGACACATGCGCTGTTGCCATGGGTTGTAGCCGGGCTTGAAGTGTGGGTCTACGGGGAAGTCGGGTGGGAGCTGGGCAGCGGCCTTCTTGACGAGAAACTTGGAAGCGATGGAGGGGAACCAGATACACAGCTTGTAGAGTAGGATCGGGATCAGGGTGAACATGAAGCCTGGGAAACGAGTCAGCAGCCATCACACAAGAGAGAGGTGTGCAACTCACGCTTGTATCGGAGCATAAACCACTCCGGAGCGTACTTCTCAAACCACGCTGCGTCGTCTTGTGGCAAGCTCATAATGTAACTCGGGCTTCTCTGTAGTTGCGTTACACTTCCAACACCGCCATCCACCAGCGCAGGTAGCAGTGTGACGGTGGTTGCGCCAGAGCCAATAACAATCATCTTCTTGCCCTTGTAGTCGAGGTTCTCGGGCCAGAATTGCGGATGTACAATCTTTCCCTGGAAGTTGTCCATGCCGGGGATGTTGGCATGCAGAGGCTCGTCGTAATTGTAGTATCCAGTGCCCATGATGAGCCACTTGGTCCAGTAGACGACCCTCCGCGGCTCTCTGCCAACGTCATTGCTGACTCGCACATCCACTCTCCAGCGCTGTTGGTCGCTTCTCCAATCCGCCGCCATGACCTTGTGGTTGTACCGAATCTTCTTGTCTAGGTCAAACTTGTGCGCCGTTTCTTGCAGGTAGCTCATGATGCTCTCTCCGCTGGCGATTGGGTTCTTCGCACGCCATGGGTAAAAGTTAAAGCCCAGAGTATGCAGGTCAGAATCCGATCGCACACCCGGGTACTTGAATTGTGACCATGTTCCTCCGAGTTCGTGTCGCGCTTCAAGGACGGCGAATTTGGCGTTTGGCAGCGATTCTTGTATACGATAGGCAGAATTGATGCCACTAAGGCCGCTGCCAACGACGAGGACGTCAAAGTAGGAGTCGATCATATCGGGCCGGCTGACGTCTTGCTGACAGGCGTACTGTGGAGTAGAGGTTCCGAAGTAGGTACGCGATGCGGAAAGGGCGAGGAGAGGTCGCTCGGTGTATGGTATAAAAGTGCAGTGTCGCAAAAGCGGTCAAACGATTCAGCGGTCAACCAGATGGCGTAGGGCTTGCAAACAGTCAGTGGGGAGACGAATAGGCATTTCCAAAGGGGACCCGGTGTCCACAGTGCACCCTTTGTACCAGACACACTTACCTCCGAAGTCTCCCCACCTCCATCGTGCGACGCCACACCGGGCACGCGCTACCCCGCGGAAGCAGCTTTGTCCAGCGTCCGAACATTGACGGCTGTCTTTCACCGTGATGCGATTGGAGTAGTTGTCTTTGCACCGTTTGTGTTGGCAGAGCAGTAAGTACGTCAGCGTCTTTTTGCCGAGGCAGATCCTTAGTTTCTTTTTTGTTCTGCGCACACCTTACCGCAAAGGGAAATGGGCTTTGCTCCGACAGGCCAGTCTCGCCCTGGTGACCCTATTCCGACTAGGCGCCTTCACTCGCGAGCATCGGAAGGAATGCTATACCTTGGCTGCGCATGTCACGTAGATCGTGATCAGCAACTAGCCGGAGAAAGTCGTGCACCGCCCTCTCTCCGCGACGACAATGAATTCCCCATTGAACCCGTGGGTGGACAACCAAGCCTTCCGAAAGTCCGCGGTGCCTCGGCGCGATTCATTCATGGCCATCATCTGGGGATACACAGCACCACCCTAAGGGACCCTACACTATTAGAGCTAGCAGTGCGGACCGAGGCAGAGTTGCCCGTCATACTGAGTTCCGATAGGTCCATGCATGGCACCCATAGTCGCATGACTAGATTTACGTGTGACACTGGCGCGATCTCCGGCAAGACAAGTCATCACATGAACGACAACAATCCAACCGGACAATTATTGGGTGAAATACGATGAACATGGTATCATTGAATAATCTTGTGTAGAGCGCATTACTGCACAACTAATCTAAGTGGCTCTAAGACCACCATAGAAACCAACTCTCTACAAAGTTTGCTTTCCTCTCGTCTCAATTGGCAACACCAACATGCTAAAGAAAGCAGCAATGAACAGCCCACCACTCGCGTAGATGGGTGCCTTGGGGTTGCTGTCTCCGGCGTAAATCGCGACGATAGGCGCGCAGAGTCCAGCAACTCGGTTCAGGAAGCTGCTGATTCCGGTACCAGTACCACGGATTGGCGCGGGGAAGACCTCCGGAGTGTAGGCGTACAGCACACCGTACATGATGTTCTGGAAGAACGCCTCCAAACAGGTGAAAGCGAGCTGGAAGTCTGCATCGCCAGAGATTGTGAACAAAAAGACGAAAACACCTGTGATGACGGTAGCAATGGCCATCGTTCCCTTGCGTCCGAGGTACTTCATGTCGACAAAGAAGCATGCGAAAACCGATCCGGGAACACCGACAATAGCAGTGATGGCATAGTTGCGGTATACAGTGCTGGTGTCGTTTTGCACCTCACCACCAGAGTTGGCTAGGTACTGCGGCAGGAAAGCGTTGAACAATGGGTATGCCATGCCGATAGTTGTCCATTGGAACCACAGGAGAGCGGTGGTAGCTCCCATCTTCTTGTCCTGGAACAGAATCTTGAAGCGGCTGAAAGAGAATCGGCTGATAGAGCGCTTGATGATCTCGACGTTGCTAAGCTTAACATCTTCGGTAGTCACTTCTTGGTCGCCACCAATGTGGTTAAGGATTTCCTCGGTGAGCCAAGTGTGGGTCTTGTTGCAGTGCGCAATTCCGTAGACGGTTGCTACTGCCTCAGCCTGACGACCACGAGACAACAAGAACTTGGGCGATTCGTAGAGATGGAAGAGAAAGAAGCGCGAGATGAACATGGCGAAGGTGATAGCGCCTAGGCTGAGAATAAGATATCTCCAGCCCCAGTTGTCAGCCATGCTGCACTCTCCGATGGGGGTCGATGAAGGGCATGAGAAGTTGGGAATAAAAGCCCAGGCGACTATAGATCATTAGTCACAAGACTCGAACACGAGTGGAAATAACTTACGGAGCGAGGCAACCAGATTACCTACGGGCCAGAAGACGGAGAGCAGTGTGAGAAGATTTCCAGACGCTTGTGGCAGGAACTCCAGGAAGAGTGCTCCGTCGACGGGAAGATTGCCACCAACACCAAGACCAATGCAAGCGTAAAGAGCGCATGTACCGATCCAATTAGGACCACCGCCTGCTGCAAGACCAAAGACACCAGCGAGGAAGAGAGTAAAGTTGAATGCAATGCGGCGACCGACGATATCCGACGCAGTTCCCCAGAAGGAAGCGCCGATGCAAAGACCCAGAAACAGTGCTAGAGTAGTGTAACGGACTTCTGTGTCGCTGACTCCAAACTCGGCTGAGAGTTGCGGCAATGTGAGTGCAACACCCTATAGACTTGTGAGTTTGGATACTGGCAAACTGGGATAGTGACTAACCTGCAACCACAGGTTGTCTGCGGTCCATCCACATCCAGCCAGGACGAATAGCCGCCACTGGTAGCGGCCCATGCCCATGTCAGTCAGGGCCTTGTTGATCACCTTGGACTTTCCTAGACAGAGTTTAGTAAATCTTCCTCACATTCGACGGCTAAGAAATCTGGCAGTTCAAAGCCGCTACGTACGGTCATAAGGAGTGTCGGTGCCGGAAGCGGCAATGTCTGATTCGATTTCTGCTTTGAGTGCTGCGAGGGTCATGCCATGGTTAACAACACCACTTGATGCATCACTGGCGGGGGGTGCGGGCTTGTCGTCTTTGGCTTCCTTTTCAGAGGGAGTGAGAGAGTCGCGTTGGTGGTCAGGAGCAATAGAGCCGCGATGGGTGGATTCATCAAGAGGCACGTGGACGCCTGGGAAGTCGTCCACACTGTGCTTTTTGAAGGGGTTCATAAAGATAGTTCGGGCCATGTTGGCGTGATGATGGTGCTGCTTGGAAGTTCAAGGATCGCAGTGGGGAAGTTGCTTGGGTTTGGCGCAATGGTAATGAGGGGGGCTTTTGCAATGGGGAAGTCGCAACTGGGATGATCCTGTTTTGGGTCGTCGTATCCTCACCAAAAGGTCGATTCGAGAGAGTCGCTGGGGTTTGGCGGTGGCGTGGGTAGTGGCGTATCTCGAACCGTCACGGCGTCTTCACCTAAGCACGAAATGCTAAAGGCTTGTGAGGCTTGGAAAAGCTTGTGTATTGGATATGGCAAGCTTCCGCAACAGCGAGGTCGCGGGGAAATCAGAGAACAAGTGTCGTACCAACTCGAGCACGAGGATGGAGAGCGGCCCCTCATATACTCCAGTTCGTCCCGGGGCCACCCCATGTCAGAACCTTTTGCGACGGATGCAAGGTGTGGAGTCTTCGGTGTGGTGCGCCAAGGCAACGGCTCTTCAGGCGCGCCGTGACGTATAGCTCGGTGGGACCAACACCACGCCCATCACGTTTCTCTGCCATTCACCGCAAAGATCAGCGAGTATTACCGCCGTGGTTCGTTCCGCCACTCTAGTCGCGGGTTTAGTGGGCGAACGATTCACCCGCGCAATGGGTAGCTTCCAGGCGGTGACGTACGCCTTTCTGTCAGTTGTCGCCTCATGCGCAATGGCAGCACTCTGACATGCAGAGTAGGATTGATCGATTTGCCCATGCGCGATCGCAAGCACGTCAATACGGGCGAGCATTTATCGACATATTCAGGGCGCATCGCATATCGTTCAAAAAATTTCCTCGACGCGAGATTGGCCTGTGGCGGCTCCAGAGAATTTTGCCGCGTCCCGAAACGCGACTAGGGATGTACTCATTACGTTTACGTTTCTCAAGCTTTTCACGCGCGAAAAGGGTAAAGAAACCGTCCACCTCCACTTGAAGCGCCAGCAAGCGTATCCCAACAATTATTCCATGTACCGAGAGTAAGCGCGGGGTGCAATTTGGTCTTCGTCGCATGCCTACATAAGGTATGGCATTCCTGCGATGCTCGACTCCGCAACCGTGGGCAGGACCGAATCCCAACTTTGAGTAGAGATCGACGCTCTAAAGCAGCGACAGGAGACTTTGTTCCTTTTTGCAGGGAAAGGAACCGAGAGGAATGCATTGCAGTCGAACCGTCGCCGCACACCATGGCGGTAAATCGGACCCTTTATTGACTCCACAGGTATCTGACGCTAACAATCCATCTGACCATAGATGGCTGGAGATGGTAGCCAAGACGGTACAAAGCCAAGGATGTGGATTTAGTTTGAAGAGCCGTGTTGAAAGAATGCATTATCACGCGACACTCCCTCAATACGGGCGACTCCGATCAAAGCCTTTCGAGTCGATAAACGGTGTCGCCATCAGGCACCGATCAGTCCTCGCGTGGAGCGCCTCTTTCTTCGAATTTGCAGCGGTGCGGCCAACCACCTGTCATCAACGACGCAAATATCTCTTGTGCTATGAAAGGCAATTTACCGAGAGGATCTACGTGAGGGTGGTGGTTGGCAAGACGTTGACTGACGCTGCGACGTTCAATCCTCTTGTGGATCTGTGTTGTCTTCGTACAACTACGTTCGCACAGCGTAAGTTTACATGCTGTCCTTTTGTATGCTTGTACTGTGCTCAGCATAATCCATGGCGCAAAAAGCTTTCTTGCATCACAGGCGACTCCGCGGCCTACAAGGCGCAACTGACTTAGGTTGTTAGCCATTCATAACAGGAGGAGTATTCCAATGGTATTAATCACATTGGTAATTCTCAGCACCGCCTGCCGTATACAAACTGCAGGTTCTTTCATACCATGATAGGTTGCGAGTTCTTGATATTTGTTTCGGAACACCCGGACCATCGATATGGGCAGCCTACCTTCCTCTTCAATGTGTATCGGCTTTATCTTTCATCTGGGAGAGAAGTCAAGGTTTGCGAAATACATCTTTGAAGCAGTCGCAATCACCAACATGCGGTTCAGGCACGTTCGGGCGCTGGGAACGTTACCTCCATTCAACATTAGCCATCCACCTTCTATTCCCAACACCACTTTCTCCAGCATCATCTTGAGATAGCTCATTATCAATAGCTCACCCATCCGTACCACATCCACCGCTATGTCATCCACCATCTCACATCCCTCGTCACACAGCACTCTCGAAGTCGCCGTAAATGCTGTGGACACCCATAACGATCTTGGTCTCCTCCACACAAGTAGAGTATGCGCCATGGATGCCTTAGAAAGCCGCTTCACTACTCTCTCCACATCTTACAGTTTTGTCTCTCAACGACTCAACAACCTTGCCACCAAACACGACGCGCTCCTCGACATCACCATTCAGCTATGCGCGGAGCTAGGCACACACGCCGGGAATCTGGAAGCGTTACAGGACTGGGTTCAATCTCAAAAGGACTCGGCGAAGACATGGCAGGAAATTTATGTTGAGAGACGGGAGGATGAGCAAGATGGCGGATACATGACCGCTATCCCTACGTCGAGAACAAGAGCAGAAGAACTTGCTGCCAAAGTACTCCAGCTTGCGAATGAGTTCGAGAAGAAGACGTCGGAATACAGCCTCGCCAAGCAACAAGCACAGGGCCCTTCTCCGTCGCGACGCACGCCTCAGCACGCCGCGCCTAGAACCCCGCACTTGTCATTGAAATTGCCGGCGAGACCAGACAACAAAGACGCGACCAAGGCCAACACGAAAAAATCTGCGACCGAAAAAGTAAACAGCAGGGCTGCAGGTGAAAAGCGCAAAGCGCAGCACTCCCCCGAGACATGCGCCAAGAAGGCGAAGAAGCAGGCTTAGATGTGGCTGTTGAGTTATGTCATCACTAGCTATTAGGTAGGTGTGATGGATAGTATCACTAATCTTTCCATCGCTCAAGCATTGTTCCAAGCCCATCACGGAATCGGAGTGTATCGAAGTTGCCGCGTTCCGGGTTTTACTTGGCATGTATGACTGGCCCGGGGCGGCGCGGTGGTGGTGGTGGTTGCATCGGACCCGGACCCCGACGGATTTCGGAAGGCGCAAACGCTTGAAAGACCGCGGCGTCCACCCGTTTGGAAAAGTGTTGATCCTGACCTATTTGCTTTCGCGTCTGTGGTTTGTTTGGAGTGAGAAGCAATCATGTTGTGGTGTGCTTGGGTTGCCATAACATCACATGGCCGCCACTGAGAAAGGTATCGCATCAATTGCGCCTCCATGTTTGATGTAAGACTAATATGTATTCCAGAGTGTACGGTATGCGCGACCTAATAGTCGGCTTGTGCGAAGGTATGCCAGTGACATTTTTGCTGATATATTTACTCCCCTTCTCTAGGGCCACCTTCCGTGTGCGATGCAATATTATCCTCTCTGATGCGTGGCCATCCCCGCATTCTAGGAATCACCAGGATCTACCTACCATTCCATGATCTCGAAAGCCCCAGAAACACCAGGAACTATCGTCAGGATCCTTGTCCCGTGGACTCCCATACATTCGGCCCACCCTGCGAATATGTATCTAAATGCAGATCCTGCCAATCCCATATCTGCTCCATGCCGCCCATGTCAACGGTATTAGGGTCGCCGACATTGCCGAATGGATTCTGTGCGAGGAATTGATCTATGTCAAAGGACAGATCATCTGCAATCGGCATGGTCGAGATAGCGCCGGCCGTAGAAACTGGAGGCTCGACCAACACATCAGAAGGCGCTG
Source organism: Stemphylium vesicarium (assembly GCA_004380135.1). Taxonomy (NCBI): domain Eukaryota; kingdom Fungi; phylum Ascomycota; class Dothideomycetes; order Pleosporales; family Pleosporaceae; genus Stemphylium; species Stemphylium vesicarium. Next base: position 19,637 of record QXCR01000134.1, on the reverse strand, counting down.
GCGCCGCGGGCGGAGGCATGACAGCTACCGGCGTCGGTTCGTGAGCCGATGGCGTTGTCTTTGGCACCGAAGGCGTAGAGGAAGACTTCTGCCTTTGTCGCTTGCTGATAGGAGAGTGCCGCGAAAGCTCTGGTGTGGCCTTGACGAGCTTAAAGAGGAAGTTGTAGGACGTTGCGCCGAGCTTCGTGCTGAGGCTGAGCTGATGCAGCATATCAAGCGAGCTATCGATGACATCCATGACGTCCTCACGATGAGGCAATACGTGCTCGCGGTCGTGGACAATCGCAGAACAGAGCAAGGTTGCGGTATCGAAGATGCAGAAGACGACCATGTGGAACTTTGCATTGATCGGAAACTCATGGTCGAAAAGACTGCGCGCAACTTTGAGAAGACGCAGCGCGATTTCTATGCCCTTCTTTCGAAACTCGTCGTCTTGGTCGGTAAGCTTATCGCTCCGCTCTCGGGTAAGATACGTCTTCAAGAAGTCCAACACCGTCAAGTAGATGACGCAGTGCAGCTGGTGTCGCTGAAACACAAAGTATGGATGGGCCTCGTCCAGTGAGGTATCCGGGTTCTTAACGCGAAAGATCGCTGGTAATTCTTCGATGAACTTCTCGCACTCGCTTTGTATGGCCAATACCTTTTTCGCCGAGAGCTCGGATTTGGAGGTCGCATCGCCCATGACAGTCGCGACTCTCCGCCCTAGATTTGCTTGAAGAGCCATGTGTGCGAAGGGAGAAAGAAGGTTCGGTTCGGTGGTTGACTGATCGAGCCGCAGATTCGGGAACTTGAATGTGAGGTTTTTCTGGTCGATGAGGTTCGGTCGACCGAGCCACGCTGACATTTGCCTATCGGATCTTAGTAGCTGACTTTTGCAGACAGGCTTCATACTTACCAGTCCCAGATATAAAGAAGGGTCCAGATTCGTCGCCTGATCTCTATGTCGAATTCGCACAAGTCCTCGATACCGGCATCCTTGTCGATGCCCAACTCTTGTGCCTCTCGAATTGTGCGGGAAAGCGCATGCCATGATTCGACAATTTTCGATTCTGATTTGAGCCAGGCGCCTTTCAAAAATTGCTCTTGCACGCGTTCGATGCTTGTTCGCGATGCTTCAAAACTCCGGCTGAGTTCCTCTGCTGCGGCGGAAAAACGCTCGGTGAGAGTCTGTGAGGTACACGCTAGTTCGAACTCGATCATCTTGCGAAGCGATGGCGTCAGGTACTGCACGGAGTACGCGCATATTCTCAAGAGCAGGCATGTGAACTCAGGCGAAAGTTGGTTGCCGCTACTGCGGTCATTCCACCATTGCACATATTGTTCCGCTAGAGTTGGTCCATATATGGCGCTGTAGCGGTAGTTTACTACACTCAGAAAGTGGTTGACGAAAGCGTCTGCATCGGGTTAGCAGCAATATTGGTATCTTCCTAGGTGCGCTTACCGGTTATTGATCTCGGAGGGATGTCTTGTAGTACTTTCTGGACGGCATCAGATGCTGGAACTTCGGTCGGTGAGTCCTTACGAGGGCCGTTCTAGAGTTGTCAGTTGTCAAGCTTCGATGTTCCGATTAGGTAACTCACGACGTCTTCACTAGACCCAACTTTGTAGTGGACGTGTCCGGGCATGTACCCCCACACCTTCAGTCCATCTTCAAGCACCTCATGCTCGCCGTTCTGTTTAACGAACTGTGGCTCTGCAGAGTCTGGTGCGCTTCTCTTGACACCTTGGGTGTTGTTGGAAGAACTCTCCCTGCGCGATCGCTGTTACCGCCAGGTTCCGCCAATCGCGGGGTAGACAAAACGCTCAACGTACCGAGCGGACTCCGGTGGAGATTCCTGTTGGGCCCGTTTGACGGAGAACTGGCAGAGATGGGGGACCTTTCTCGCCTGGCAATGATTGCAGGGCCATTCTCGCGAGCACTAGCCCTGCCGTTAGTTCGAGTCGTAGATGCAGGGCCAGTCGGGGGTGGAGCAAACCTTTTGCTTGCGGCGCTGGCACTCTGTACAGGATGTTGTCGCACGGCTGTCCTTTTGCGATTGCATCTTCAATATCGATCTCCGTGAAGGACAGCAATCGGCGATGGCCTCGAGCCTTATGAAAGCCTGGATCTCGGACGAATACAGCAATGTTGGGTAGCAAGCCAAGTCTTAACGCCGTCTCCACTAGGCCCACTCAGAGCCGCTGCGCCACCTCCACGGCCCGGTCGCTTAAGCCTGTACCTGATTTCTCAGCGAATCACGTGGTGTGGCAAACTGTCTGCTTTTGGTAAGAATTGTAATCTTTGCGCAGGAAATATCTCAAATCCCTCGCGAACTACACGGAACTTCCGACGTCCGCTGCTGCTGCCCGAGCGCTCCTCGTACACTAACCGCGCAAACTTGCCAGTAGCCCGGAGTTTGCCTCCGGGACGCTTCCTGAGTGGACGTCTTCTTGTCAGTCTCGACCCCAAGCATGACTTCGCCTACAGGTCCCTTACATTAGCCCTACGGATCCGCAGGTAGTCGGCGCTATGGAAGCGACTCGACTGTAACCGAAGCCAGTAGTGCACGTTTCTACTATCGACTTCGCGTTTCCGTTCGAACGAACCTTCGAGAGTAGAGGACCCTCGGAGCGAATTCGTGGATATGCACCGAGTTTGCCATGCATATATTCGGAAAAGCGTTCAAGGGTTAACAGGAATCAGTCCTCAGGCATGCTAGCATATCTGACGACAATTACTATTGAGAGGTCGACTGGGTCTACAGGGTCCCTTATGTCCGGCGATCATGTCACCCACCTGCATGAGCTACCAGTTACAGCGAAGAAGCGCCTACATACGATCCTGAGCGCATGTTCGCGCTGATCTGAATCGCTTGGCGAGCTGCTCGTCTATATTTTCCATGGCTTGGCAGGGTCTCCAACTGCCCCCTCTCCTAGCCGAGGTGATGATGTCACCGTGCCCAAGAGCCTTTCCACAGGCTGGAAGATAATACCATGACAGTTTTGCCGCTCGTTACATAGAAAAGCTTACGGTTTGCCCTCAGAGACCCTCTTCCAGCCTTGGACCGGTCTATTAAATAAGTCCAGCCTGTCACCATGTCGTACGCCCTTCGTCTGAGCATCTACTACAATGGCACACGCTCTTCCCCTCATCCCATGGCGCACGACCTCTACACTCACCTGCAGGGAGCACCTGAACTCCTCAAGAATCGTACAACATGCCGCATTGGATTTTTTCGTCCTCGGGTTTCCCCTGCAAGCTCATCTACTCCTCGAAGCTGTTCACGAACAGGGCCTTGATACTATCATCTGTGACTACTATGGCCGCAAAACATATTGTCAGTTATGTGTAGCCCGTAGTGCTAGTGGAACATCGCCTGAATGGAACGACAGGGAAAATTGGGAAGCGTCTGATGCGGTTTGGGCTCAAGAGGTTCGCGGTGAGTTATCCGAAAATAGAAAAGAGACATAATAAGCGAGAAATTAAATTGGGAACGCAGGCGCATGTGGAAAAGAGCTCAAGACAACAGATTGACAGAAAAGACGACCAGTATCGGCGCATCGTCACAAGCTGCTATGCTAGCGGGCGAAGAGGCATTGGCCAAGAGAATATTGGTGGAAGACCTCACTGCATTGTACCAGCATCTGCAAACTCAGTGGGCCGATACTGGAGCAGATGGAGATGAATTAAGAGATTTCCTTGAGCTCAATAAGGGCTTAGAGCGCTGCTCCCGTAGTTGGAAGATACTCAGAGACGCATAGCTTGGCGACGCACTTGGCGTGCACGAATCCGATCTCGACGAACATGTTCGAGAGGGCTGCGCTCTTATCAAACAGTGCTCCATCGGCGGTCCAGTGCGAACACATGCAACCAAAGTATTTGCGAGCTAGTACAGATGATGAACCAAAATATGGTCGTCGGCAGCGCAGGGTTGGATGGTGTCCCCAAGATAGCCACGTTTCGCAAACCTGGCGCGACAGAAGGGCAAATCGCCGCACTTGAGGAGCACCTGTCTACAACCTCCATAGATGACGATGAGTGGGAGAGCGAGCAAGCTGTCCCTCCCGGAAAGCATCTCCCAGACCACTACAAAGACTTCTTGCGCGCCAGCAATGGAATCGGAGAAGACATTCTACTGCGCGGAGATCAAAACCGGTGATGAGGATTATGATCTATTCTCTGCGAGTAGTACTCATCTGTACGGTGCGGATACGGACTTCGACTTAATACCACTCGGGAGATATGGAATGTTCTCTATTGGGTCGGGCGACGGCGAGGGAACGGTAGTACTTCTATCACCCGAATCAGTCAGACCCGTGATCGAAAGCTTCGAGAAGGCTTATGCGACCGCGAGCGAAGTCAACAAGAGGGTCTACGAGCGTGCTGCATTGGACATATATGAGGGAATAGAGCACCTGCGAGCACTGCAGTGGCTTGTAATTGAGATCCGCCGTCCTGTCTCTGAAGTCTACGGAATTTGGGGAGGATTTAAAGCGTATCTTCAGGATTGCGTTGAGCGGGTTGACAATGAAGGTAGAGAGTATGCAAAGGCGACGGTGGAGACGGAGGTAGAGAAGAGAGCGATCCGAAGAAAGGAAAGAAAGCTGAGAAGAGGATGGAAGAGGTCGAAGAAGCTGCCGATGGTGGGAAGGAAGATGCGGAGCTGGCCCCGAAAACCAAAGTTCGGCGAACGGATCAAGACTCGAAGATTTGTATTACGCAGTAGTTGACAATTCTTTCGCCATCTTTTCTCTTAAACTGCTACATCAATCTTGCGACACAACAAAGTCCTCCCACCATCGAAACACATCCATTGATCCGTTATCCTCAAATGGGGTCATTTCTGCGGAGTCGCTGAGTAGTTCCGGGCATAATAAGCCAGCATCTTCGCTAGCGCTTTTTCGAGCAGCAAGAGGCATATAGCTTAACCACTTTTGCAGGAAAGGGCCTTGAAATCGGTTCAAGATCTGGTCCACATCTTCTGGACGTATTGGCGCCGTGATAACCCGCTCAAAGGCTTCATAACAGTCTGCGCGTCGAGTTGTCAGCAAGAAGACAGTCTCAATCAAGGTAGATCAGCCAATTACCGAGAAACAGTTTAGGCAAAGCCCAGAACTTTGCATATTGCTGAAGGAACAATCGCACGATATCCTTGCGGCGAGACAGCTGTTCCAGTAGCGCTGGATGAGACACGCCACTAGACAGACTGTGTAAGTGCAGGCACACAAGCAGGGAAATCCCGACGAAGCATAACGCTGGATCGACGGCTCGGAGATGTTGATTATCCCAGTTTTGGAGCAGAGATACCATGCGATAGCAAATATCCAGGCTCTCCTCCCATCGAGCCTCCCACACATCTGTGTCTAGTAAACGGTATGGAAGTCGCAGTACGAGGCGCATACTGGACATCTTCAACAAGATCAGCAAGCGTGAATGATAGCGAGCTTCGGATTCCCCCCCAAGAAGATCTCGTGTAGAGCGCAGGTAATTTGTTGGTAGTGCCAACTGAAGCGCCGCGAGGTGGTCCTCCAACGCGCACATCCGGTCTCGGTTCGACTGGCAAGGATTTTGCTTATACAGCCGATTTGTTGTGAGGACGTCTTTCAACAGGTTGCTGATAGCCATGTGCATGCTAAACCCCTTCCTTTCTTTCGCGCTAGCGATATCCTGGACCATCTTCCAAAGACCGCTCGGATCCGAGGGCAGGAACATCTTTTCCCGTGAACACAGATTGCGCTCAGGCGAGCAGATATCTAAACAAAGTGCTGTTCGCTGGCTTTGACTCTCTACTTGGTGTGGAATAGCGTTGGAAAAGCTGACATAACAATCCAAAAAGTAAAGGCACCACCACACATGACGCCAGGCCTCGAGCATCTCTTCACTGAGAAAATCCCAGCCAAAAGAAGCTCGGTTGTCATCGCTGTCAATCTGATGTAGGCCGTACTGGTATGCTTTTCGAATCAAGACCGCAATGTGAAGAGCCTCGCCTTTGCCTGGGTATTGATGCAACCCGTACCAAGATAGTAAGCAAGCCGTTTGCCATTGAATGAGTGCCCGTGGATCGACGACACCCTCCACTTCAACTGTTGCGGAGCCGAGTAAGCCAGTCAAAGCGGTGTCGATGTCGATAATCCCGTAGAATGAATGGTTACCTGTGAGCTTAGCGGAGATGGCGTAGATACCCGAGGCCAACGTCCTGTAAATTGTTCCGTTCTCCAAGCGCTCAAGCAGTGACTCTGATTGAAATAGAGGGAAAGCTGTGTTGACTGTTGCAATATAATTCACGACACTGACATGGTCAATTTGGCGGTTTTGGTTGATGGAATCTTTGTTGGGCACATACAGTTCACATCGTTGCTCGATAGTGAGCTTTGAATGGTAAAAAGACAGGAGATCCGAATCATCTAGTGATGATATTGTTGTTGATAGGTTTGGGTCCACCCCCGGCTCATCAATGGAAAACGTTGGACCATCTGTGGATGCCTCCCAGGCGACGTCGTGTCCATTAGCTGATGAAATATTCCGATACGATGCGGGACCACCTATTCCGACGTTTAGCGCTGCATCAAAGTTATCCGTGTGAAGATTGTCATACCAGAGTTCGGCAAACGCTGTTTGGTTCGTGGACGAGAACCCTTAGCTGGTCCCGGTTTTCCGCGTTTACGGGAGTATTCACAATCACATTCAGCTTCGATACAGCCTGTGCATTTTGGGAGCTTTAGATCGCCTGCAACAAAAGTGACTCAGTCAGCCAGGCTGTCTTCAACTCTGTCCCTGTCTAACCACGCGAGGCAGTTCGTCATACATTTGCGTTTCTTCCTAATTACAGTCATCAGAAAGCACCTCTACGAACCACGGGAAGGTATTGCGCACACAATACATCGATCACACACTCGATTGGGGCTAATTGGGTCGTTTAGCAGTTTTCCAGGGGCCCACTGTACAGGCGCTCTGCCCTTGGATCGCCCGCGCTCTGTGCGGTCTCGCGGTGCCAGCAAGACAGTACGGGGCATTCTTCGCGTGATTTTGTGGGTTCGGCAAAGATTTCCTAACACGGGCGTACGCTCTGCAATCTCAGAAAGGTGGTTGTCAAGAAGATGGGGGGCATTGGTCCACCAGATTCGGCCACAGGTTCAGTGGGTCCGGGCTCAGCGATGATTGGTTCGGAAGATCTCCGCATCAGGCCTAGCTCATTCCATGTCTCGCAGCTCGCAGCGCTCGTCCGCTACCTTGGTAAGCACACACTACCCCAAGCTCAACCCCGGGTTGTCAGCGCCTTTGACTGCGGGGTAGTGCTTGAGTTTTCTTGTCTGCGCTTTCGAATTACAGGCACGCAAAACTTCTGATGTCTCTATGATGTTAGACCGAATTTCTATATACATATCTTACAATAGTTTCCAGACCGGCCAAAAAACGCTAACGCAAAGGGCACCATAACGCCACCGCACCCAAAAAGCCTCCCTCCTTCTTACTCGCTATCCCATATGGGCTCAACCATAACATCATAGACAAAGTCCTTTTGGTTCATTCCGATGCCAAACTTTTGCAGACCCGCAGTCTTGTACAACCAGAACCCTGTCCCGATGGCGGTCTCCTTCAACCTGAGACCCAAAGGGCTGATTCCTTTCCGCATGTCTCCATTTTCGGCCGATGCACGTGCTATAGCCTCTACTCTGGGTCTTCGGATAGCTTCGTATCTTCGGAAAACAGCATCTAACGGATGATCACCGTCTTCCAATGTTCGCGATAACACAAATACGTCTTCCAAAGCCATAGATGTTCCCTGACCTGCGTGCGGTGGCATTGCATGTGCAGCGTCACCCAGGATAAGGCATCGTTTTGTGGACCAAGCTACTCCCGACGGCATCCTGTAGATGGGATAGAACTTGATGGCTTCAGTCTTGTTGACGACTTCCTTCAGTTGGGACGACCAGTCACCCTGAGCCTCCTTGATGAGCCCCAACACGTCATCTTTGAACCCATCGACTGCTTGCTTGCCAAAGGCCTCCCATCCTTCGCGATTATCGTCGCCGCCTGGAACTGGGACCTCGCGTGAGTAGAACCAGTATAAGTTGTCGCCGGATGCAGTACAGGGCATTGCGCCAAGTAGGCCATGCAAAGTTAACGTAGCGTGTAGAGCCGGCGAAATAGTGCGATTCGCTTGGGAAAGAGAGGATGTTGGCAGAATGGCGAACATGTTGGCGATACCCGTGTACTCTGGCAATGTCTTTGGGCTAACGTGCAAGGTGCGGACAGCGGAATGAATGCCGTCGCAACCGAGGAGTAGGTCAGCTGTTTGCGTGGTACCATCGGCGAAAGACACCGTAACGTCTTCCTCGTTTTCTTCGATCTTCGTCATGTTCTTCCCAAAGTAGATCGGTATTTCATGCTGCTTGGCAGCCTTGAGAAGAACATCCATAAGGTCGGTCCTCAACACGCGCATGAACCCATATCCTGTTTTCTCTCGGCTCCAGCCAGCCATGTCGATGTCAACTAAGACAGGACCCCGCATGGAATGTACGTTCAGCTTCGAGGCGGAAGATCCCCTTGTTATGAGTTCGTCGTAGACGCCCAAGCGTTCAAGTAGACGAAGTCCGTTCGATGGTATGTTTATGGCGCCGCCTAGTGTCGTCGGTTTCGATCGAAGCTCATACACTGCTACATTGATACCGTGATGGGACTTCAATCGAATTGCTGCCGCTAATCCTGCCGCGCCGGCGCCGATGATGATTGCCTGGAAACGAGAGTCGGTTAGCCTGCATTTTGGCTAGTGTGGAACTCGACCTTAGAGATGTTTACCTTTGCCACGTCTGTCATGTTGAAATGAAGGATGATCTTTAATAGGAAACTGGAAAGAGATGACTTTAAAGGAAATGAAGGTATTTGTGAAGAGTCGATTTAATGTATATGATGGTTCCGCTATAAGCCTGCCGCTGCGGTATTGGAGTTGCTGATAGAGGCAGGATGTGTACGGTGGAGTGAACCAGAACCAAGAAGGCGTACTTGAGTATAAAAGCAAAGTCGACCGACGCGCATGAGCTGGGAAGGTTTCGAACCTCATCAAGGCTGAAACTTACAGTTCCTTAGCTGGACCCAACCACCCAGGTGCTTCCATATTAGCGAATTCCCCGATCGTGAAGATACTCCGGTTTCGTGATCGCATCCTTGCGGAACGACTGCGATTGGTGCGGAACATTTCCTCCTCTGGACTAGCGTGGGCTTACCATAAACCACAACACTGTATGCTGTACTCGCAAACAGCTACTCTCAACATTCGGACAAGCAAAGGACAAGCCAAGAAGCTAAATTATTACGGACGTATGCACAGCCTTGTTAATATACCGGTGACATGTAGAATAAAGACGGGTTTCGGAAATCTTAGGACTTCGTTCATGCCATGATGCCCGGGGCTACGCGTATGATCGTTGGAGCTCTTCTCTCGTGCGTAAGCATATCCAACAAAGCCCAATCTTTTGTTTCGTGTCACTTAATCGCTGGTTATACGTTCTCATTGAAGCTTTGCACGTGAATTGACTAGCAGAGCCCTCATCACAATACCCTCCCGCTACCAATCTTACGTGATCAAGACCAACATAATGCGATATCCTATTATTCAAAAGCCACTGCCGATAGATAAAGCTAGAGCGCAGCACATACCAGCAAGCAACACCGCCTCGAGGCCAAGATATTCCAAGACAATCTCCTCCGACAATGTCCACACTAAGAGACTCAAGGCGTGGCAAGGAGGCAGCATTGGCAAAGATGATTGCGAATGCAGCTACTACCCGAGTAGGCCCGTTACCACAAGAGTCTGTATATATTGCGCAGGTACCAAAGCACCTGAGACGTATCCATACATTTCCTTTCCATCTTTTGCTCACAATCGCTAGAGCGACTTCTTCACCAGTCATGAACCACCCGATCAGCAAGATCACTGCCATTGTTATCATACCCATCTCCTTTTTCGGCGCGACTTTGGGTCTTACCTACGCGCCATGCTACGCAACAGTGTGCCCCGAGGACTTCCTGCTCGACGAGACGAGGATACACTTAGGCACCTTCTACCTCATGTTAGCCATCACCGGTCTTGGACTCGGTTTGCGAGCGACATTTCCTTCCGTCCAACTTTTATTGTCGCATTCCACGCCGTTCAGAGTTCCGGTCCTTGGGAAACGAATCACTACCGGCGGCTCCGTGGCATCGATCTGGATCGTCGGCAGCACTCTCGCCACGACCGGAATTTGGCTCACTGCTCTACTTGATTTCTGGGCCTTGAGAACCGACCCGCTAGACTGGACGATTGCAAAGATTCTCCTCACTGTTACTGGTGTGACGGGACACTATGCCGACTTTCTCATGGCTTTACTCGTCATCCCCGTCTCGCGCAAAAGTCTCATCGGGAAGGCATTTGGACTGCATCACAGCACGCTATTATTTGCGCACAAAGCGATTTCGTATCTTTTCGTGGCTGCAGTCGCGGCTCATGGAGCAAGCTACATCGTAAGTCTCATTGCGAAGTCGCTGTTTGGATAAGCACTCACAGCTCTGCAGGTTTACGCCACAGCTCTGGGCGGAGAGGACGAGGCAAGAGAACAAGCATTCGCCACTGGTAACCCAAACATGACCCTGGAAGAGTCAGAGAAGCGCAGTCCTTGGTTCACGACTACAACCTACAACGGCATTGGGACATTCCTGCTCATTATCGTCATAGTACTAACATCAATTCCCATCCTGCGCAGAAGAGCATACAACACCTTCTATTACTTTCACCTTTTCTGCAGCATCTCTATCTTTATCGGAGCATCCGTACACGCCAGTACGGACTTTTACCTTCTATTTCCGGGCTTGGTTCTCTACATTATCGACTTGGGCATGCGAGCCTTCTCCGGAGATACAAGTGGTTCGCACAAAAAGGTCAAAGCGATGATCGAGAACGCAGGTTCAGATTGGTACAGAATTACCTTAGCTCAATGGGAAAAGTCTCTGGCGAACGATGGTGATGCCATCGAACCTTCGAACGAGAAGGCCGTCGTTATGGGTGATCCGCTCAGACATTATTACATCAACATGCCCACCGTCAGCAAATTGCAAAGCCACGCCTTTACGGCAGCGATCCCTAGCTCAAGCAAATCTGGCCCAGTCTTCCTCTTCCAGAGATCGGGAGGAAGGAAGCAAAAGAGACTCGACAAGGAATGGACTTGGAAGCTTGGGGCGCTCGTTCCCAACACCCGCGACACAGTGGAGCTTGATCTTCGCTTAGAGGGACCGTATGCTTCAAGCGACACCCAGTACAAGACCGCTTCGCACATTCTGTGCATCGTGGGCGGGACCGGAATGACCGGCGCGTACAGTCTCGCCATCTGGTGGCTCGAGACCAGAGCGTCAGACGAGGACAGTACTTTCACCTTTGTGTGGAGTGTTCGTGACCAGGACACGGTCTCTCTGCAGGAATGGCAGAAGCTGAAGGATATAGCTGCTTCAACACCGCGACTAGAGCTCGTTGCTCACGTCAGCTCGGAGAATGGGAGACTGGACCCAGTACTACATGTGAATTGCGCTCTTGGTATAGACTGGGCCTCTGCAGATACGAATCCGGTTGGTGAGAAGGGGGTAGCCCTTAAAGGGAGTGTGTGGGTCTATAGCTCTGGGCCGGACGGGCTAATCAATGCTACGGAGGATGCGTGCGTCAAGGCGCAACGTACGATCAGGTCTGGAAACCAGACTTCTACTGGCGACATCAGCTGGTACATGGCGAAGTGGGAAGTATAAAGATTTTGATTAGGTCTGGGCGGAGTCTGGAATTTAGGATCGGGTTTCTTAGAGATGAGCGAATACTTGGTTGACTGATTGTAATTTAGAGCTTAGTATGCGTAGGCTCAAAGCTAACAAAGAACCCATACATTACTTTGCAGGATGAATCGTATTGAGAAAAAAGATGAATGAGATTCAGGCATGATAAAAACAGAAGTGATAGTCGGAAAGGGGATGCATGCCTACGAATGAGTAAAAGCGTCAATCGCGTCTCACACTTTTAGAATTAGGCCTTCAGCTCGGTAACACCCGCATCATCACTGCTGCGGTTGTCAACCTTGTGGGCATGCTCCGCTCCCGTAATGCTCTCATCGCCCATGTCCCAGTCTTGTGCCAGATCCTCCAGCGTTCTGCGCTTGGTCTCGGGAATGAGTAGGGTGGAAAAGATACCAGCGAACATGAAAGCGGAGAAGATTTCTAGATGTGGGCGTAAAGAATCAGTATATGTTTGATATTCAGTTGGTACAGGGACACTTACGCATGACGTGGTTGAGCCAGGGGCTGGGGTTGAGCTTTGTAGCATTGCCGCGAGTTCGGAGAGGAGCAATGGCTCCCTGGGCGATGATGGAGCCAATCTTTCCTGATCCAGCGGAGATACCGTGCGAGGTTGAGCGGTATCGCGTGGGGAAGCATTCACCTGGAACAATGAAGGTCGTGGTGTTGGGACCCCAGTTGAAGAACAGCTGGATGAGGACATAGATTGCCAACATGGCGTGTCCACTGAGGTGTTTGTAGGCGAAGCCCTAGAGTGGAGTTAGCATGAACTTTCAAGCTTTTAGCTGTCGCCAGGTATGTGTACGTACCCAGATGATGAAGAGAATAGTAAGGAGTGTGAACCCAGCCAGCTGAAGGGGCTTGCGGCCAACCGTGTCAATGGTCGCAACGGCAAGCCAATAACCTGGAATGGCACCGGCACACACAAGGATGGCGTTACCGGCGGCGATGTTGTAAAGCTTGAGATGCAAGTTGTCGCCGCTAGCATAGCCAATTGCTTGGAGGACAGTGGAAGAGTTAAGGCCAAGCCCATAGAAGGCAACATCGAGGAGCAGCCATGACATCGCAGTTCCGAACAGAATCTTCCCATTGCGGAGCTTTCCGTAGAACCTAAAGAAGTCGCGAAAAGAAGCTTTTGGGACTTCGAGCTGAACAGCAGACTGTTGACGAGCAGCGATCTGGGTGATCTCGTCCGGGTTTCCTTCGCCATGCTTGCCAGAAAGGTACTGTTGCGCATCTACATTTGCCTTCTCTACGTCGCGAGCGACGTCAAAAGTGTAACGAGGCGTCTCCGGGATGGTAAGACGATAGTAGAGGGCGATGCAAGCAGGAACGATACCGATTCCGATCAGAGCACGCCACATCTTATCGACGGCCACTTGGCAGTCTCCCGTGCAAGTGTCGTATCCACTTGCGGAAGAGAGAGTATCCTTAAAGCCAGCTACGAGGCAAAGCATGACAAGGGCTCCACCAAGCTGGCCGAAACCCTGCATGGCGAACACAGCGCCCATCATGGCACCACGCCACTTGGTGGTCGCGAACTCGGAAGTGATGATCGAGGAGAGAGGGTAGTCACCTCCGATACCTGGGTATAATCAGCAATTGAACAGAGATTGAACAGAACAGCGGAACTGACCGATTCCCATGAGCACGCGCCAAAAGATGATGAGGCCAACAACTGAAGTTCCCGGACCTGGACCAACAAGCGATTGCGCGAGCGTCGCAACAATAATCAAGATCAACTCAAGTCCATACATCTTCTTGCGCCCAACGATATCAGCGAGCGCACCAAATCCAAACTGCCCTAGGACAGTACCGGCTGAAGTTGCAAGCTTGATAGCGGTGTCTTGTTGGGTGGTAAGCGTGCCCTTGTGGTCTTGCTTGTACACGATGCCCAGCATGATAGTCAAGAGGGATACACAGAAGATATCGTACGAGTCGGTGAAGAAGCCGGTGCCTGCTACAAGGATGGCGCGCACGTGATACCATCCAAAAGGCGCTTTGTCGATCTCCGCGAGGGCAAGACGTCGCCGCTCATTGGGGTCTTCTATATGCTATGCAACGTCAGTATCTTTCAGATTGAAGCGCACATCGTTTCAACGCACAGCGAAGTCACTAGAACGATCGTCAGTCGGAGCTGCTTGTGGAAGTGTTTCTTGGAAGCATACTTATTGAAGTTGTGGAACGCGGCGTTGCCGCCAGCTGTTTTGGCAGCCATTTCGAAGATTTGCCGAGCCTTGGAAGGATTTCTGCAAAGCTTGGTATCGGAAAAAACGGATGTGCGAGGTGGAGGTCAGTGGTCAAGAGTGCAGGGCCAAGCTTTATACCTACATCCAAGCATCTCTTGATGGCTGAGCGACATGCTTGTCGCTGAGTTGAATGAAAGACAACAGCCAATCCAAGAGCCAGAAACGAGCACGCACCGAAGATTTGCAACGCCTCCTTCGTACATGCCGCCGCGAAAGGCAGATTTACGCGTTAAATGGCCCTTCTGCAAGCCCAGGCCGCTACAAGGCTTGGTGGTTCGCGAATTGGCACTGCGACTGTCATATCGCGACGAATGCGTGATCCTTGTCGTGGATCCGGTGTGGTGGGGAGGTGTTGCGCGGGATGCAGTTTGAAGGTCGGCGTTGACACCCTATCGATTGTCCCACGTGGCCGCTAGTAAAGCACTGCCAGAACACCTTCCAAAATATCCCACCTACGGCGTTAACTGGTATGGATTGATTGAACTCGGGGTAATTCTTTAAAGCAGCAGCCCCTCACTCTCTCCTTCTACGATGTCTGCATGAAGTCCCGTACCCTTTCAGCAAGAAATTAATCTCGAAAACGAACACCCAAACATCGTGCTAGTCATAGCGCTGTCCTACTACCATGAACTTGGTTTGACATATGACAGCCCGCCAAGCTATCAGCGTGAGACCATCTCGGCTCATCAACTACGAAACGGGCTACCCTCGCCGCTAAGGCGCTTTCCAAAAACCATGTTCTGGACCGCCGGAGCCAGCCGTTGGGCTTCTCCATACCGAGGTCGTGATCCGGCGGCATCACTACCATTATACTATTGGGTGTTCGTGAGAACATTTGCACCCGCCAAATTGTCAGCTTCGGGATCTTCCCTTGTAAGGAAGGATCCAGGGCTTGTGCTGCAGCTGTCGAGTGACCGACGCAAGACGCCATTGAATGTTTAATAACGTCCATCCCTGCGTGGCGGGACACCCTGTGAAGCGGGACACTTTTTTGTCCGGACCTTCGGCATCAGGCCAGCGCAACTGCACAAAGTCAAGCTCAACACGCTTGGCTTCTGCAGCTGTTGCTCTGCTATTATACCAGCCTCCGATCAGGAAGAGCGTGGTGTTGTACACGCTATCGGTCGATCTGCTGAGGGCATTCATCGACTCTCTGCTGGTCCACTTACAAGCTACACCGCCAGACACAGCAAGGTCAGTAGCATCCTCACGGTTCAGCTTTCGCAGCCCTACGTACATCCTACACCAAATTTGTTAGTATCAATTTGTAGAACACACGACAGCTTAGGTACCTTCTACATATCTAACTTATCTATGATGAGCTCAATAGGCTAGAAAGAAAGTTAAGACAGCAAAGAGTAAGTCCGCACACTTAAAAAGTAGACTTAGGTAAGGAGTATGCATCCCGGCCATTTCGCCGCGCGAAAGGCAAGATCATCAGAACGCGTCTAACCAGCCGTGCGCTGCTAGCTGCTCGAAGCACGCAGCAGCTTGCAGTAGCGTGCTGAAATGTCTACGTGGGGCAGTGCGCACTTGTAAGGCGCAGTTATAGGCAATAGTATTTGCTTCACACTGCAATAGAATAGTGGGGGATGACTCTGTATTACTACACTAAGGGGGTGGTAGTAAGGAGAATAATTCTTGCCCGTCTTCCCCTGCGCGAAGCGCAGATTAAAAGCAGGTATCTTCGCCAAGGCGCGAGTGCAAGAAGCAAATATGTTGGGACCAAATCCGCCCAACTGCAGACCTTCGGCCTGGGTGTTACAGCACTGTGGCTGAGGATTGCGGCCTCTAATAACCATTTCAGCCTCAGACATACCTTATTCCCGTCCCGGTCATGTCAGCATGTCGTGCTCGACTTTTATCGCCAAGTTTCACGCTGCAGACCTGCTTCGTACAGTGTGTGATCTGCAATCAGTGAGGCTGTGCGCGATTGGCTACCGATGAGGTTCCTTCAACAAGTCTAAGCCTTGCTTTGTGTCGCACACCGTGAACATCAATCTAGAATCTGACGTCAGTCTACTTGGGTAAAACCGACACCCATATAATCAGCGCTGTCTCTCTTCCCTTGTTGTCACTATACGATAAAAACCTCTTTGAGAATTCTCAAAATGAATAATCCCGAGTCATTGATACGACCACCTATCACCGACAACGATAACGCAGCAAGAGAAGAAGCGGAGTATTTACGCGAGAGCAGCCCCTTGCTACGAAACGAGGGCATTTCAGTGCCGTCACCCCTCATTGCTTTCACTGACGAGATGAGCGATGGGCTTGGACGTGTCGGTCAAGAAGACCTATCGACCCATGCACCGTCAAACATTGACGACATTGAGATGACCGAGGTGTTGCGACGATCCAGTCAGGGTATTTCTTTGGCGGCGAGTGAAGCGCCAGCATCTATGAGAGAAGATCCTAGTGAAACCTCGACGAGGAATTCGGATGAACGACCCATCAAGTCGCACCAGCCCCAATTATCGGTACCAACCCGCAGTGGTGTGGGCTGGAAGCGGTCGGCCCAGGGCTTGAATCGGAACTGGACAGCAGAAACTTTCAGTTACGTCGTGTCGATCTTGGCGCTTGCTGGGCTTGTTACGACACTCTTAGCTCATCAAACTAAGCCACTTCCTCAATGGCCTCAATTGGTCACTATCAACTCTATCATATCGTTGTTTTCTCTAGTCATGAGAGCCGGCGTAGGCGTGGTTCTCGCAGAAGGTAATTCAAAATCACACTGTTGGCGAGAATAACCTGACGATATTGACAGGTCTCAGCCAGTGTAAATGGAATTGGTATCGAAAAGCCAGAAAATTGGAACAGATTGAACGACTGGACTTCGCTAGCCGTGGCTCCTGGGGTTCGGTCACCTTGCTATATCACTTCAGACCAAGAAACGCATAGTAAGTACCAATACAGCCTCCGTCTGATGAGAATAATTAATATACGTAAGCTACCTTGCTATGATGGGTGCACTTATCACTATCATGGCATCCCTCACTGGATTTTTTTCACAACAGCTCGTCCAGTTCAGGGACTGCCCTCAGAAAGATACCACTGCTTTAGTCAACATCTCAAGAACCAATTCATATGCTCAGATAGGAGGGTTGGCCCAGAGTAACGTGCCCATGGAATATACCCCGATGGTAACTGCGATCAATGTTGGCTTGCTGGATCGCCTGCGTGATCTGACAAGCGTACTGTCCTCAGGATGCAATAGCGGTAATTGCACCTTCTCTGAACCTAGCACTCCGTCATTCTCTTCGCTAGGAATTCTCCACCACTGTGAGGACACCACCCGCCAGATTCGTGTTGTTAACGAGTCCGACTCTGGAGTATATCTGGGATATGAATATGGCAACAATCAGTCCATGGAGTGGAATAGAATGGGCTACGGAGTAGTTGCGTCGTCCTGGATCGAACCTACATCCATTTCAGGAATGATAATAGGTTTCTATATCCGTTTTAGACCGGACTACGTCAGCACAGACTGGCAAATAGTCAACTGTTCGCTGATCCCAACGGTCAATACCTACACCGCCAAGATCGAGAACGCCGTACTTGAAGAGATTCTGACCGACTTTTCTTACCTCGAGCCGGTGACCTCGAATGTCCCTGATCTACCTGACCCTCTCCACGATCAAGACATCACAAACTTTGTCTTTTCATGGAGTCATAGGACGACCAAAAATCATACAATACGCAACGGTACACGAGAGTTATGCGAGGGGTCGGAATTTGGTGCGCACGGGTTAGTCGAAGTTCCGGAACTCAGTGACGAACTCACCTACGTCAACCTCACGGGTCAGAGGAACCCAAGCGCAGGGTTCCGATGGATGTATTATCCGGAAGACTGTGTTTGGAGCATCTCTCGATTCTCTATGATAAGTATAAGAGACACTTTGACCGAGGTCTTTAGCAACCAGAACCTTACTTCGGGACGCAAGGGCGGGGCAGCTGGGTCAACTCACCTGCAAATTCTGTTCAAGGACGGAAACATGACATTTGACAGCGTCAATCAACGCATTGAAGGCTTGGCGAAATCGATGACCTCTGTCTTCCGGACAAATGGTGGGTATACAAACACGTCAGAACCTTACTTACAGTATTCATCCGGAACACTCTGGGTTAACACGACGTGCGTGTACATTCGATGGCCTTGGATTACATTTCCGGCCGCTATGATCGCACTCACCGGGATGTTTCTCGTGCTGGTAGCAGTCGAAAATCGCAGTATCGAGACCGATCGACTCTGGAAGAGTTCGTTTCTTGCAGCACTATTCTGTGAGGTAGAAGTGGACAAGACACCGGCTGGGAAGGTAGAGATGAAGTCGATCGCTAGATCGACAAGTGTAAGTCTCCAGAGAGAGAGTAGTACGCTAAGACTAGTTCATAGATAGACACATGCTTCTGACTGTCAATCATAGATCGATTAGACCCTAATCAATTTATGATTGACAATTAGAAGACTACCTGCGGCAACGGGCGCAGGAGTTTCGGGTGCGGGACTGCATTGCGTACCTGCAGCAGAAGCAGAGTGTGTAACGTCCGTCCATGCGTGGTGCTTGAGGGTGACGACAACCAGGTCGACGAAGTGGACGCGCTTCAACAAAAGCACGTATCTCAGTTAGTTAATTATATTTATTAACTAACTCATTACCTTCATTCCTAGATTCGCATGATGATTACAGGTGTTGCGGAGCAAAAGGCTGACCTTCTACTGCCTTGAATAGAAGTCATCTTAACCGTCACAATAGGCCTACTGTATAAACAACTTGTAACAATTTAGCGTTATAACGTTAAGTTACAAAGATTGTCGTTGTAGCGTCTCGCCTGGCTCTATGCGACGGGGGCGGGCACCACTGGGGAAACAGAAAATGGCTGCCTGTACGGCCCCGGGAATAAGAGCTGTCTAAGGCCAGGTGATTAGTGGAGGCCGCAGTTCTCAGCCACAGCGTGCACTGCCTCTCGAACATCTCAGCACGCTACTGCCGCCAAATTTCGCTTAAGACGCACGGCCGGTCAGACGCATTTTGACGATCTTGCCTTTCGCACAGAGAAACTGCTGGGATCCACATTCCTTACCTTAACTTGACCTTCTGAGGTTGCGGCCTTGAAGATTGCTATCTCGGCTTCTCCCTTGGCCCGCCGAGCGCCTCGTGAAGACGACTCGTCGCAAATTGACATGGGGTGTCAGATAAGACGTAGTGGACGGCACTGACAAAGCTAGTGACGGCACGGTCAACGTTGCAGTTAATGTCACCGGCGTCTGATCAGGTAGAAGGCTGAGAGCTACACAGTCGATGCATGCTGGAACATTTGGTTTCCAGGCGTAGCGAGAGCTTTCCGAGCCTCCGAAAGAAAAAGTGTCCCGTTACACTGTGCGTCCCGGCATGTAGGGATTGACATTACGCCGAAACAGCTCAGTGTCGATTTCCTTGCTATCCAAATTTCGTCACTCGCTCAGCGCCCATTTCTGCAACTACCATTTTTTCTAATCGGCTCAAGCCTTTCAGCATTTGAATAGGAAGATAGTATAAATACTGAAGAACCGACCTCACGCCCATCTCACTACTTCGCTTTTTCAATATCTCACCCCCCCACCC